>CM035816.1:1280000-1772500 GCA_020458035.1 Magallana ariakensis | reverse complement strand
TCACAGATTTGTATTTTAAGCCCCTTTCACAATTGGCGCACGACCACTTTACAACACTTTGCGATCGGATTTTTTTGGCTTCGCACGAGCTATCGCATTCGTTGCAAGAGCTCTCTCATTCGTTGCTTGCGTTTAAATGGTCGCATCAAGTCTCCTCAAAATAGTGGACATGCACACTATTCAGACGCGACCAAATGCGATCCAAATTATTGCAATGCAACGCACAAACATTAGTACGAACGTTTCACAACGTTTTATGTACTCACAGGAGCGATGCACGATTATTAAAGATAGTAAGATAAACCGAAGCTGTTAATGCGTATGTTGTGCGACCATGAGACTGTTGCTCAACGTGACTCATGTAATTTTGCAACGTTTTACTATCATTGCAAGATTTATCGGTTTCAGTTTCCATGCTTTGCCACTAGTATACAGTATATAGGGTTATTTTCACCCCGTGATAAATTCGCTTCTACTTACGGCTTTGCCTTGTCTTGAATTCGCCCCAACAATGTTGTAGTAAGAGAGATGAGATACAACGACCTTGTCAGCAAATACAATCTTCCACTGGGTCGCATGCTGACTGACGTTTTTCATACTAATTGTTAGACCATAATTTTTCACCTAATTGTCTACGGACTTTTCCGTTCCCCCCCCCCCGAATACGATGAAGATCACACGGCGGGTGTGACCGGTCAGCAGAGGATGCTCATTCCTCCATGACACCTGATCCTACCTCTATCTTTTTGGAGGTCCGGGTTGCTCTGCTTTGAATTTGTATTTCGTTTTATGGAGTTTTGAGATGGTTGACGGTTTGTTATTGAAACCGAGTGGAATAACGACAGGAACTCCATTCGTGATGATTTTGTGGGTTTATTTGTGATGGTATCAAAATAACAGAATAAAACTCCCCGACCCTGGAATATAATAAAATACAGTAAATACAAGAACGATAACTCTTAATGCAAATTCTGCATGCATGACCTTGTATTGAATTTATAATAAAATTTAACAAAACAAATTTCCAAAGTTTAAACGCAAATTCTAATAAACAATTAACTCTCTTATTGGCTTATTATAAATATGCTTAACTCAAATAAAGTTTCTGTTGAACACAAACTGAATAAATTTCAAATAACACATAAGTCATGCAAATCAGTTGAACTACATGAACAAAATATATAGATAAGTTATGTATATAAACTCAAATTAATTTGTCAACAATATTTCAATTGCTATAGTACTTATGCTCAGATTATACCTTTTCTTCAACAGTGAGAAGAAAATATATTCAGATCAACAAACATATTACATATATATAATATCATATCATACCTCCCATGAGGTGCGAAGGTCATGGAAACTTCTACCAGTATAGCTAGGTCGTGGAATTTAGTGTATGTGTCAAAACTAAATGTGAAAGAAATATGATTTTGAAATATATGGATATTTTATTTATTTTTAAGCATTATAAAACTGTAAAATGTATAATTATAGTGCACTCACACTCTTTCTCCTAGCTTTTAAACTTATTAAGAAAAACACAATTATTTACACATGATAAACTTAATTTGAAGATTATTTATTACTTTAATTATTGACTGCATTCATACAAATACAAACTCACATAGTTCATTCACTCTCCTTTCATTCTATCTCAAACATTCCAACATTCATTCAAAGTGGGAAAAGGAGTGAAAATAGATAAATAAATAAATAAACAAATTGTAAACCCAATTACACTGTAATACACTAAAAAAACTAACCTTCTATGTGGAAAATAATAAAATATGGAAAGCAACTTCAAAATACCAATATGGCAGCTAGAACAGCATGGCTAGGCTCTTAGCATGAAATTCAGGAATCAGAATGAACAATACAAGTACCCCTATAAACCAATCACATGACCAGATCTAAGTGACCACTCAAATAAATGCTATAAATAGAGTCTATAGGTATACTCCAAAGAGAAGTAACCAATGTAAATAAAAACAAACACAAAATATCAATTTAAATTAATTCAACTAATTAATTTATTTATTCACCACTCATAAATCATTTTCTATTATGCAATTAAATAAATCAAAGTCTGTAATAGTAAAATTCCTGAAAAGTAACAAATTGATTAGAACATGTCAATAATGATGAGGAAATCAATATTCTGAAATTAAAATATTAAAACCTATAAAATTTCACTCTACTACATTATTGTCATTTTTTCATGATATGAGACATTGAAAAAGTCCTAATCCGCTAACTAACAAAAAGAGCGAAATGCGCGAAAATAAAACGGGGTCGAATAGTCCCCTTATACTTATACATTGTATAAGTATATCTGTTTCATGCCACAATTGATCTTGATTTTGGCTGTTGCTGTTGTCATCTTCTTGAGCTTCATCTCTTGCATTCTAATATTTCTTCTGAGCGTCTGAAACGGGCAGTATATATACCCCCTCTGACTCGTACGAGCATTCGTACGATGAAACGCATGATCGGACAAGCGTCGCTCGTCCTATCGCATTGGCGCACATTCAATCGTCCGATCATCTGATTTTTCGTGCGATCCTATCGCATTATCTTACAACACTTTCATTGTACAACAGTCTCATATAGACCCAAGATATATCGCAAGATTCGATGCGTTTACATCGCACAACGGTCGATCTGAATCATGCGAGTTTCGTACGAGTACTTTTTCATATGCGATAATTTTGGCAACTGTTTACGAACCATATCTAATTTTTTTTTGGTCGCACGAATATTTTGTCGCTTCTGCTTGTGCGCCAATTGTGAAAGGGGCTTCAAGTATATCAAATGAGCCTTATTAATATCAATCATTCGATCACTACATTTAATTAAAGTCATGTTACAATTGAATTAGATTGTAGAATATAGATAAATCCATTAGTCCATCAATTATTTCCAACTAAGATTTCTATTTTTATGAAATTTCATATAATGCCACTGAACATAGCTATACAAGATAATGAGTGAATAAAAAAACAAGTGATAAAGCCATATAATCCGATCAAGACAAAATAAGATCGAAAGAATGATACACAACCACATCAACTGATATTTATACAAAGAAATTATTGACAGTCACGTGGGTAAATAGGCAAAGTCCCGCATTCCCGCACACACATCTCGTCAAAGTGCTATACCCTAACCCTAACCCTAATCCTAACCCTAAGGGTTAGGGTTAGGGTTATAGGATGACCAGTCCGTTTGATCATAGCAAGTTGATCATGTTACTTAAAAGAAGAAATCGATGTGATGTCATTCTATATTTGTCTTGTGTAGTCTCGTTTTGATTTTTTCTACTTTTGAACGCCATAATGGATATTCTTTTGAAAGGAGAAATGATTTGATATTGTTGATAAGGTAAGTTTCTTTATTATGATTTATGTCAGTAGTACTGTGTACTGTGTTTGACAATTCATATAATCAACGATTTGAAACTTGTTGTCTGTTTTGGATGCATATATCATTTTTTTTTTGTTCGTTGTGTTTCTTTACATATTGTGTGTAATGGTTAAAATTAGTCGCGTTATTTGCGCGAATCGGGTAGCGTATATTTTACCTGTGTTTATTCTTTTTATAGAGTTTCTGTTCAGAAAATGTTTTCAAGGTGAAGTCAGCGGATGGTTGTGATGATGTAAAAGTTCTACACAGGAACGAGATTTTAGATACTAAAGAAAAAGTCCAAAATGATATTGACCTTTGTGAAGAGCCTGACTCAGACGAGGAGATAAAGACATTCGAAGTTACAGAAATAGAGAATGAAATAGATAATCCTGATCAAGTATCTCAGGTAAGTTCAGATGAAAACGATAATAAAAAAGAATCGATGCCTCCGGAAGATAATATTGTAGAGAACAAGCTGTCTGATATTTTAAATTCTCCATCGCAATGAACTCCGGGTCAGAGTCCCACTGACATTAACGTTTCTGTTGAACAGGAGCAAGAAATACCTCTTAGACGCTCTAATAGGTCAACGGCGGGTAAGCATTCCAACCCTTTTAATTTGCCTAGATCAGTGTTATCCAGAAACATGTCAGTAAATGCAGATTCTACTAGTTCTGAGTTTCAGGATTTCGGAAATGCTGTAGCAGCATTAGGTGCAAGTCTAAGCACAAGCTTAAGTCAAACGTTTTCAGAATACTTGCATATGAAAAACAGGTCGAACACAGATGATTGTACATAGATTATTTTTTGAATGAGTATCCAGTTTCATATGTTTGTTGATGAGGGCATCAACATAATTGCGCGGGCGAGATATGAAATGGTTAAAATTATTCGTGTTATTTGCGCGAATCGGGTAGCGTATATTTTACCTGTGTTTATTCTATTTATAGAGTTTCTGTTCAGCGCAAATTCCTTCTTTTAGAGATTATGTTTCTTAAAACTTATTAAAAATATCTTCTGAACATTTATTTAGTTGTTTTTTATTTTATTATGATAATCAGCAAAGTGAGACTAATTTGTGAAATTATTTATTTACTTGTTATAATGTTTGAGATTTAAACTAGTTTAACAAGTTTATATGGAGTCTCACTTTGCTGACGCCCTTGAGAGTGTTCAGGTGTGAAACATTTGTATTTTATTCAATACATAGTACTACAAATATCCTTTATGTGAGAATAATAAAATTGTTTAATATACATACTACTTAAGAAAAATGAATTAGCATTTTTAAATAACTTTGTCTGTAGTGTTTATAGATTTAAACTTAAATGTATATGGTGTTTTTATATACAGTCATACCTTATGCAAGTGTATAGTCTACTACTTATTGACTGGGTGTGGCACCGCCGCTATATGTTGGAGGTTCGTTAATATGTCTTATTTTGAATTAAATGCAAATTGTGTATTATAAATTATTTGTGTTTCTTATGTGCCTATTTGTAATATGAGTTATTTTGTTTATACAGTAGCTCATTGCCAATAAATTTAATATTTAATTGAAATAAAGAACTTGAAGAATAGAAAGCAATCTTATCTATTACAAAATGGCGTCGTGGACAGGATTTTTCAATTGGCAATGAGTTACGGTTTTAGGTCAATACTCTGTGAAGACGTTCAACGTTGTGATTTGACATAACAAACGTTGTGGCTGTGGCAATCTTGGCTGAAAACAGTGTTATTGTGGTGACAATTCTGATGATCATCATAGACTTATTATCAACTGATATCAAGATCTATAAACACCGTTCTCAACGCAACGATACAAGGACCTTGGACATCTCATCCTCATTGCAGAGTGTGCGTATTCCAATCAACAACCAACGCCCACTGAGGTAATAAAAAAACCCAATTGCACCTATTATTAACTGCAAACTCACTTTTTACATTGCTTATTGCTGTGTTGATCCGTATTTAAAAATGCCTACTAAAAACGAAATCAAAGAACTACTTGACCTTGAAAAAGAAAAGTCTGTTCAGTTAGAAAGTGAGGTATTATCACTCCATCGAAGGTTAAAGAAAGCTGAGCATGATTTAAGTTTGAATTATGAAGAAATGAAACAGAAAAGTGATTCAAATCCAAATCAAACTGTTTATGTTGCGAGAGAGAAAAAAATTGCAAGGTTGTGTGGGAGACCTGTGAAAGAGAGTGACCCTGATGTAGCAGAAAGGTTAATGATGCTAGGCAACATTTAAAAGTTATCAATGACAATGATGCTAGGATTGATTTTTTGATGGATAACTTAGGTGGTCAAACTAAAGATGAAATAAGATTAAGACCAAGACTAGAAAGAGATACCACAGAAAATATCTTAAAAATCATTAAAGATGTTTTTGCGAGTACAGAAACTCTCGGTGCGCTGCAACAACAGTTCTATCAAAGAGATCAAAAACACGGCGAGTCGCTGCAAAATTACTCGTTAGCCTTAATGAAATTACTTGTTAAGATCGTGGCGAAAGATGAAAACGCTGTTACCGATTTTGATGAAATGTTAAAAGAACGGTTTGTTGAAGGCATTAGAGATTCATCTCTCCGAAGAGAGATACGACGGTTCTCATTTGAAAAGAAGTCTAAGTCATTTGGTGAGTTTAGACAAAAGGTGTTGCAATGGTCTGAAGATTGAAATAAAAGATACCACAGAGTCAGCGTCATCTGTTTCATATTTGGATATTTTACTGGAAATCCAGAAACATGTCAGTAAATGCAGATTCTACTAGTTCTGAGTTTCAGATCGGACGATTGAATGTGCGCCAATGCGATAGGACGAGCGACGCTCGTCCGATCATGCGTTTCATCGTACGAATGCTCGTACGAGTCAGAGGGGGTATATATACTGCCCGTTTAAGACGCTCAGAAGAAATAGTAGAATGCATAAAACGAAATACAAATTCAAAGCAGAGCAACACGGACCTCCAAAAAGATAGAGGTAGGATCAGGTGCCATGGAGGAGTGAGCATCCTCTGCTGACCGGTCACACCCGCCGTGTGCTCTTTGTCGTAATCGGGAAAATAAAAACCGCAAAAGTCCGTAGACAACTAGGTAATTAATTATGGTCTAACAATTAGTATGAAAAACGTCAGTCAGCATGCGACTCAGTGGAAGATTGTATTTGCTGACAAGGTCGTCGTATCGACCATAGAACTTACGAAAAGATGACTTTAAACGAGACTGTTGATAGTCCTGTTTTATCAACTTGTTTGTCAGTAGCTTGCCTCGTCTTAGAAACTGTTCATACGAAGAGCATGCCCTTGCGTATCGAATTAACTGAGAGACAAAAACACCATATGCAGGTGATGAAGGTATATTGCTACATAAGTAGGGAAAGTTGACTATAGAAAAGTTGAAGTCATCGCGTTTATCATAAAGTTTTGTTGTTAGGTTACCATCAATGTCCATTTCCAGTAAAATATCCAAATATGAAACAGATGACGCTGACTCTGTGGTATCTTTTATTTCAAGTTCACTGGGATATATCGAGTCGACGTAAGTATGGAAATAACAATTGTTAATTGATAATACGTCGTCGATATACCTAAATGTTAAGTTGAAGGCCACAGCGAGTGATTTATTTTTTTCACGTACAAGTTTTTGAATAAATTCTGCTTCATAAGAATACAAAATTAGGTCTGCTAACAATGGGGCACAATTGGTACCCATGGGAATTTCAACAGATTGTTGGAAGACTTGATTTCCAAAAACTACATAGATGTTGTCTATCAGAAATTCAAGCATCTTTTTAATGTCAACTTCAGAGTACTTGTGTGTGCAATCAGAATGGTTTTTAACAAAATAGTTTTTTAGATTTCCAATGACAAGGTAAGCATTTTTACGACTTCCATTTTTATTGAAGAAACTACTGTCGATGATATCAAAAAGTCTGGATTTTAATTTGTGAAGTGATTTCATGTGCAGAATATGATTTGCTAGTGGTTCACTTTTATAATCTTCAGACCATTGCAACACCTTTTGTCTAAACTCACCAAATGACTTAGACTTCTTTTCAAATGAGAACCGTCTTATCTCTATTCGGAGAGATGAATCTCTAATGCCTTCAACAAACCGTTCTTTTAACATTTCATCAAAATCGGTAACAGCGTTTTCATCTTTCGCCACGATCTTATCAAGTGATTTCATTAAGGCTAACGAGTAATTTTGCAGCGACTCGCCGTGTTTTTTATCTCTTTGATAGAACTGTTGTTGCAGCGCACCGAGAGTTTCTGTGCTCGCAAAAACATCTTTAATGATTTTAAGATATTTTCTGTGGTATCTCTTTCTAGTCTTGGTATTAATCTTATTTCATCTTTAGTTTGACCACCTAAGTTATCCATCAAAAAATCAATCCTAGCATCATTGTCATTGATAACTTTTAAATGTTGCCTAGCATCATTAACCTTTCTGCTACATCAGGGTCACTCTCTTTCACAGGTCTCCCACACAACCTTGCAATTTTTTTCTCTCTCGCAACATAAACAGTTTGATTTGGATTTGAATCACTTTTCTGTTTCATTTCTTCATAATTCAAACTTAAATCATGCTCAGCTTTCTTTAACCTTCGATGGAGTGATAATACCTCACTTTCTAACTGAACAGACTTTTCTTTTTCAAGGTCAAGTAGTTCTTTGATTTCGTTTTTAGTAGGCATTTTTAAATACGGATCAACACAGCAATAAGCAATGTAAAAAGTGAGTTTACAGTTAATAATAGGTGCAATTGGGTTTTTTTATTACCTCAGTGGGCGTTGGTTGTTGATTGGAATACGCACACTCTGCAATGAGGATGAGATGTCCAAGGTCCTTGTATCGTTGCGTTGAGAACGGTGTTTATAGATCTTGATATCAGTTGATATTAAGTCTATGATGATCATCAGAATTGTCACCACAATAACACTGTTTTCAGCCAAGATTGCCACAGCCACAACGTTTGTTACGTCAAATCACAACGTTGAACGTCTTCACAGAGTATTGACCTAAAACCGTAACTCATTGCCAATTGAAAAATCCTGTCCACGACGCCATTTTGTAATAGATAAGATTGCTTTCTATTCTTCAAGTTCTTTATTTCAAGTAAATAAGTAAATTTATTGGCAATGAGCTACTGTATAAACAAAATAACTCATATTACAAATAGGCACATAAGAAACACAAATAATTTATAATACACAATTTGCATTTAATTCAAAATATGACATATTAACGAACCTCCAATATATAGCGGCGGTGCCACACCCAGTCAATAAGTAGTAGACTATACACTTGCATAAGGTATGACTGTATATAAAAACACCATATACATTTAAGTTTATATCTATAAACACTACAAAGTTATTTAAAAATGCTAATTCATTTCTCTTAAGTAGTCTGTATATTAAACAATTTACTCACATAAAGGATATTTGTAGTACTATGTATTGAATAAAATACAAGTTTAAATCTCAAACATTATAACAAGTAAATAGATAATTTCACAAATTAGTCTCACTTTGCTGATTATCATAATAAAATAAAAAACAACTAGATAAATGTTCAGAAGATATTTTTAATAAGTTATAAGAAACATAATCTCTAAAAGAAGGAATTTGCGCTGAACAGAAACTCTATAAATAGAATAAACACAGGTAAAATATACGCTACCCGAAACGCGCAAATAACACGAATAATTTTAACCATTTCATATCTCGCCCGCGCAATTATGTTGATGTCCTCATCAACAAACATATGAAACTGGATACTCATTCAAAAAATAATCTATGTACAATCATCTGTGTTCGACCTGTTTTTCATATGCAAGTATTCTGAAAACGTTTGACTTAAGCTTGTGCTTAGATTTGCACCTAATGCTGCTACAGCATTTCCGAAATCCTGAAACTCAGAACTAGTAGAATCTGCATTTACTGACATGTTTCTGGATAACACTGATCTAGGCAAATTGAAAGGGTTGGAATGCTTACCCGCCGTTGACCTATTAGAGCGTCTAAGAGGTATTTCTTGCTCCTGTTCAACAGAAACGTTAATGTCAGTGGGACTCTGACCCGGAGTTCATTGCGATGGAGAATTTAAAATATCAGACAGCTTGTTCTCTACAATATTATCTTCCGGAGGCATCGATTCTTTTTTATTATCGTTTTCATCTGAACTTACCTGAGATACTTGATCAGGATTATCTATTTCATTCTCTATTTCTGTAACTTCGAATGTCTTTATCTCCTCGTCTGAGTCAGGCTCTTCACAAAGGTCAATATCATTTTGGACTTTTTCTTTAGTATCTAAAATCTCGTTCCTGTGTAGAACTTTTACATCATCACAACCATCCGCTGACTTCACCTTGAAAACATTTTCTGAACAGAAACTCTATAAAAAGAATAAACACAGGTAAATAATACGCTACCCGATTCGCGCAAATAACGCGAATAATTTTAACCATTACACACAATATGTAAAGAAACACAACGAACAAAAAAAAAAGATATATGCATCCAAAACAGACAACAAGTTTCAAATCGTTGATTATATGAATTGTCAAACACAGTACACAGTACTACTGACATAAATCATAATAAAGAAACTTACCTTATCAACAATATCAAATCATTTCTCCTTTCAAAAGAATATCCATTATGGCGTTCAAAAGTAGAAAAAATCAAAACGAGACTACACAAGACAAATATAGAATGACATCACATCGATTTCTTTTTTTAGTAACATGATCAACTTGCTATCAAACGGACTGGTCATCCTATAACCCTAACCCTAACCCTTAGGGTTAGGATTAGGGTTAGGGTTAGGGTATAGCACTTTGACGAGATGCGTGTGCGGGAATGCGGGACTCTGCCTATTTACCCACGTAACTGTCAATGATTTCTTTGTATGAATATCAGTTGATGTGGTTGTGTATCATTCTTTCGATCTTATTTTGTCTTGATCGGGCTATATGGCTTTATCACTTGTTTTTTTATTCGCTCATTATCTTGTATAGCTATGTTCAGTGGCATTATATGAAATTTCATAAAAATAGAAATCTTAGTTGGAAATAATTGATGAACTAATGGATTTATCTATATTCTACAATCTAATTTCAATTGTAACATGACTTTAATTAAATGTAGTGAATGATTGATATTAATGAGGCTCATTTAATATACTTGAAGCCCCTTTCACAATTGGCGCACAAGCAGAAGCGACAAAATATTCGTGCGACCGAAAAAAAATTAGATATGGTTCGTAAACAGTTGCCAAAATTATCGCATATGAAAAAGTACTCCTACGAAACTCGCATGATTCAGATCGACCGTTGTGCGATGTAAACGCATCGAATCTTATATATCTTGGGTCTATATGTGACTGTTGTACAAAGAAAGTGTTGTAAGATTATGCGATAGGATCGCACGAAAGATCAGATGATCGGACGATTGAATGTGCGCCAATGCGATAGGACGAGCGACGCTCGTCCGATCATGCGTTTCATCGTACGAATGCTCGTACGAGTCAGAGGGGGTATATATACTGCCCGTTTAAGACGCTCAGAAGAAATAGTAGAATGCAAGAGATGAAGCTCAAGAAGATGACAACAGCAACAGCCAAAATCAAGATCAATTGTGGCATGAAACAGATATACTTATACAGTGTATAAGTATAAGGGGACAATTCGACCCCGTTTTATTTTCGCGCATTTCGCTCTTTTTGTTAGTTAGCGGATTAGGACTTGGCGAATTTCAATGTCTCATATCATGAAAAATGACAATAACAAACCGTCAACCATCTCAAAACTCCATAAAACGAAATACAAATTCAAAGCAGAGCAACACGGACCTCCAAAAAGATAGAGGTAGGATCAGGTGTCATGGAGGAATGAGCATCCTCTGCTGACCGGTCACACCCGCCGTGTGATCTTCATCGTATTCGGGGGGGGGGGGGGAACGGAAAAGTCCGTAGACAATTAGGTGAAAAATTATGGTCTAACAATTAGTATGAAAAACGTCAGTCAGCATGCGACCCAGTGGAAGTTTGTATTTGCTGACAAGGTCGTTGTATCTCATCTCTCTTACTACAACATTGTTGGGGCGAATTCATTACAAGGCAAAACCGTAAGTAGAAGCGAATTTATCACGGGGTGAAAATAACCCTATATACTGTATACTAGTGGCAAAGCATGGAAACTGAAACCGATAAATCTTGCAATGATAGTAAAACGTTGCAAAATTACATGAGTCACGTTGAGCAACAGTCTCATGGTCGCACAACATACGCATAAACAGCTTCGGTTTATCTTACTATCTTTAAAAATCGTGCATCGCTCCTGTGAGTAATAAAACGTTGTAAAACGTTCGTACTAATGTTTGTGCGTTGCATTGCAATAATTTGGATCGCATTTGGTCGCGTCTGAATAGTGTGCATGTCCACTATTTTGAGGAGACTTGATGCGACCATTTAAACGCAAGCAACGAATGAGAGAGCTCTTGCAACGAATGCGATAGCTCGTGCGAAGCCAAAAAAATCCGATCGCAAAGTGTTGAAAAGTGCTCGTGCGCCAATTGTGAAAGGGGCTTAAAATACAAATCTGTGAAATGTAGGTTAATAACCTGTGCTCATTAAGGTTAAGGTCTAATCTTGTTTTACTCTGAGTTAAACCCGGGTATACCCTCGGTAAAACCCGGTATACCTTGGTTTCAACCGGGTATGCCCTTGGAATATCCTGGGTATACTCTAGGTTAAACCCGAGTATACCCTGTGTATACTTTGGTTATACCCTGGGTAAAATCTCAGTTATACCTAGGTATACCGTGGGATATACCCTGGGCTATACTTGGGTTTAACACAGGGTTTAACTCTGAGAATAAAGTTTAATATATATTTTAGTTACAAAATGGAAAAAAAAACTTTTCTTTCTGTCATAAAGTTGATTTAGATTTATTTATAATGGTGTTTTTATTTGTTTTTCTATATTTTTGTCATGAATGGGTTACCTGCCGTATGTGAGTAACGGGTGTCTGGTGTCGGGTGAGTGTGCTATTTTTAGAACGAGTATTTAAAGTGACCGGTGTGAAAGTGTAGTAGTCTGAGAGGGTCCGGTAACGACATTAGTCGGGTGTCACGTTTTGCAGTTCCTGATTCTAGATATAGTGAATATCTCCAGTTAGATATAATACTGGAAAAGAAACGGGTAGCCATTGAACTCGGGATTTTGTTAGGCGGGCACATGTTTTCCTAGCGCCCCCATTTATTTACAAATGTACGTTGTAAATAAATAACAAATAAAGTTGACAAGACTTATGTCGACTGCGATAAGAGATCTGCCATCTTGTTGTTTGTTCCAGGGATATGCCTTACACTGAACTTATACTCCAGTAATACCAAACTCCATCGTAAGAGTCTTGGATTCTATGATATTAAAGTCTTAAGCCACTGTAACACACGATGGTTTGTCTCTATGACGAATTCTCTCCTATACAAATACTTCTTCAAACGCTGCACCGCCCACACAGTTGTGTAGCACTCTTTCTCAACCATAGCAAAGTTTTGCTGTCTAGGTAGAAGCTTTTTATTGAGATCGACTAACGGATGATACTCACAAATTTTCTCCTACAAAAATCACGCCCCAGACCTCTGTCACTTGCGTCTGTTTGCAAAATAAAAGTTAATGTGAAATCCGGATTCCAAAGAACCGGATCATTAACCAAGTCAGACTTCAATTGTCTAAATGATCTATCATGCTCATCAGTCCACACAACCTTGTTCTGGTTAGACTTTCTGACAAACTAGCTGACTTTTTATTAAAATTGCTATGAACTTTCTGTATAAGTTTATAGAGCCAAAAAAATGATCTTACCTCCTTTTACTTTGTCAGAACAGGTATATTGAAACCAGCCTGTACTTTGTCTGATGCTGGTTTTACCTGACCATTACCGACTAGATGACCTAAAAATTCCAATTCGCTAGCCGCAAACTCGCTTTTCTTTGGATTAGCTATAAGACCTGCGTTCTGAATAGATGTATGAACTGCTTTCATAAAAGCAGTTCCAGCCTTTTCTGAAAATGATAATGTCTTCAATAAAAGCATCTGGATACTCTTCATGACCAACTAAGATCCTTCTTACCAATCTGTTGAAAGTAGATGCTGGATTCATCATATCAAATGGCATCACAGTAAACTAATAATGACCAAATGGAGTAATGAACGCACTCTTTTCCTTTGAGTCATGGGTCCAGTAAAATTTGCCAGTATCCTTTAGTGAGATCTAACTTACTAAGATACTTAGCTTCTCCCAATCTGTCAATGATTTCCTCTATCTGCGCACTGGGCTCTGGATCTACGGTAATCTATACAAAACCTAATAGATTGGTCTTTCTTGGGAATGATTACCACAGGTGAGGCATATAGACTCACCGACTGTTCTACTATACCTGCCTCCAACATTACTGATAACTCTCTTTTGACCTCATCCCTCAATGAATGTGCTATCTGATAAGGTTTCTGAAAAACTGGTAGTCACCACACGATGTTTCCACAGACTAGTGCGACCTGGAACATTGGACAAAACAGAACTAAATTGATCCAAGCAATATTGTAATTCCCCTTTTTGTTTTTGCGTCAGCATTTGAGAGATTTTTACATCTTTTACCGTATCTCGAGCATGCATTAGCGGATTCCAAATCCACTCATCATCATCTGTAGAGTCTGTGTGACACACCGCAGTCATTACTTTCTCATCACTTACAACATTGCCATCATTTCTCTCTATCCACCGTTTCAACATGTTGATGTGGCTCACCTTTTTGACACAATCATCATACTGAACCCTATAATCAACTAGACTTACCTTCTCTGTAACAGACATTGATTCCTTCCACTGAGCTAGTAATTTCTTTGTACTCGTATGTAATAAGACTAGTACCTTTTCTCCGACTTCAAAAGATCGCTGCCTTGCTTTCCGGTCGTAGTATCTTTTTTGTTCTATCTTACTTACTTCTCCATTTTCTGACACAATGTCCGCCATCTTTGCCAGCCTCTTCCTGGTTTCAAGACTGTAACTCAGTACAGACGGCTGTAACTGACTATCCGTCTCATCCTCCTCCAAACTCTCTCTAAGAATTGCAAGAGGACCTCTAACATACCTTCCGTAAAGTAGTTCAAAAGGAGAAACTCCATTTGTCTCTTAAGGAACCTCTCTGTATCCGAACAACAAAAAGGTAACAATTTGTTCCATTTACCTGGTTCGTCTTGAGCATAAATCTTGAGCGTCCCGTTAAACCTTTTAACCGATACCGTTGGCTTGTGGGTGGTACGGAGTTGTGTTGAGTTTGGGTATGCTCAACAGTTTACAAAGCTCTGTATTTAATGAGGACATAAAATTTGTATCTTGGTCAAATAGTATTTCTTTTGGAACACCAAGTCTCGTAAAAACTTCCATCATAGCTTCCGCTACGACTTCAGCATATTGACTTCTAAGGGGTATTGCTTCAGGATACTTAGTGGCGTAATAACACACCATGTCGATCGCCACACGCTTCAATGGATAATCAGCTGAAGGAATTTTAACTAGAGGTACCTTACTTACACTCGACTTTGACGTTTCTTTTTGACATTTTGGGCAAGATTGACAGTACTTTTTCGTATCCTCAAAAATACCTGGCCAATAGAAATTCCTTTTTCTCGTCTTCTTAATCCCCATGTGACTTGCTAAAGGGATATCATGACCCAACGACAATAATTGCTTTCTGAACTTACTTGGTATTGTCACTTGCTTTAGCACCTCATCAGTAACTGTCGTAAAGACTATACATCATTCCGTTTTCTTTTATGATATAACATCTACCATTATCCGTTCCTTCCGATATTTCTTTGTTTCTACAATGTTTCAAACTACGATCCTTACCTTGTTCCTCTATCCACTCATTTCTGGATACTAAGTCTTGTACCACAGATCTATCCGCAATACCTTCATCTTTATTTTGTGATACCTTATTTGCAGAATCACTTGTTTCGACTGCCTGACACATTCGTCATCTGGCTTAATAGGGCTTGTAGACCTCTCCACTGGAATATCAACCCTAGTAAAATTACCAACGATCAAATCAGCAAATGGAGAGTTACCTTTCACATAAGGCGTTTTTACCTGTATTTAGACCTCTGGACATCTTTGTGAACTTCCGTTTGACAGGGTAACGTTACTTGTCGCCCCTGTCTTGTTATCATCACTAAAAAATGCCACTACTGTCGGATACTAATATCGCAGTGCACACGGTATCTCTGAGTACTGATGCACTCTTACCGTTCACTGTACCTATTTCGATCCTAGGTCCACTCTGACAAACAACTGACTCAATGACAATCTTTTTCTCATCTACTACCATAAGAAATACCATGCCACTCCCTTTCTCGATATAGTAGGAAAATGAATCAAACATGCTTTATCCTTACCAGGATATCACTGAGTTGTTTGACCTCTATCATTAATTTTTGGTTACCTATTTCCGTAGAGAAAAATTGTTCATAAAGTTACCTACTCTACGACACTGACAGCATTTTTTCTACTCCTTGTTTTGATTTACTACAGAATTGTTATTGCTTTTAATACTATTACCTTGGTTTCTTACCTCTCTCTGCGGCACAGGCCTTTTGTTCATTACCTGGGTATCTTTATGTGCGTTGTGGTAAGCCTCTGCCAATTCTCTCATCTCCTCTACTGACTAAGGTTGTCTCTCTTTCAACCAGATCTGAAGATCTCTAGAAGAACTATTCGTAAGCTGTTCACGCATCAGAACATCTATCAGATTCTCATGGTTCCTGTTTACCTTTTCCATCTGACACCAGTGGTCAAAATAATTAATAACTCGACTTCTAAACTCCCTATATGTTTCATTGGAATATTGCTTACACCCTCTGAACTTATCTTTGTACGTGCTAGCTCTTAGATTGTACCGTTAAGAATAGCTTTCTTTATGACACCGTAGTCATTTACCTCACCTTCTCCTAACCGTTCATACATGTATATATCTAAGGCCTTACCTGTCAGTTGTGGTATCAGTCTGAGAGCCCACTCTGCTTTCTGCCACTTGTGAAGAGTTGCTAAACGCTCAAAAGATCTTAAGAACACATCTATATCTTCACCTTCCACGTATTTTGGTAAGATAAACTTAACCTCATGTTTCGCTTCCCTCTCTACCAATTCTAATGGATTATTCTCTCTCTCTCTCTCTCTCTCTCTCTCTCTCTCTCTCTCTCTCTCATCTCTTTCTTGCAGTTCTAACTCTTTCTTTCTCAATTTTAACCCTTTCTCCTCAACGTAAAAATTCATGTACTTCAAGTTTCAGCTCTGTATATATGAAAATTAACCTGCAACAACAGTTACTTTAACACACTGATAGCCTCACTCTTTAAAGGAACTCAGTCACGCCTTCCAGGACACCATGCACCCGAGATACTCCTGCTCTCGTCACGCTGCTTGTCCCTTGTGTATCGATATCCTGACTGCAAGCCCCGGACTCACAGGTCTCTCGCTAACCGTACACGATAACTTCACACAGACTTATTACGCCCATCTCAACGCAGCATACATCCCCGACGTTTGTCTGTTGCCCACATGACCCTCCTTGGGAAAATCACATCTTGCGCCCACATTCTGTAGTACAGGAATTTGCACCAAACACCCCTATGCACAAAAAAATATCACAATGGGACGGCTATGGAAACATATGCCCGCCTAACAAAATCCCGAGTTCAATGGCAACCCGTTTCTTTACATGTACCAGTATTATATCTAACTGGAGATATTCACCATATCTAGATTTAGGAACTGCAAAACGTGGCATCCGGCTAATGTCGTTACCGGACCATCTCTTACTACTACACCCTATCCGGTCACTTTAAATACTCGTTCTAAATATAGCACACTCACCCGACACCCGTCACTCACATACGGTTACCCATTCATAACAAAAATAAAGAAGAACAAATATAAACACCATTATATATAAAACTGAATCAACTTTATTACAGCAAGAAAAGTTTTTTTTTTTCATTTTTCAACTAAAATATTTATTAAACTCTATTCTCAGAGTTAAACCCAAGTATAGCCCAGGGTATATCCCAGGGTATACCTAGGTATAATTCAAACTGTAGCCGGGTTTAACCCAGGGTATAACCAAATTAATTATACCCAGGGTATACCCGGGTTTAACCCAGAGTATACCCGGGTTATAACAAGAGTATCCCCGGGTTTATCCAAGGTATACTGGGTTAAACCCAGGGTATACCCGGGTTTAACTCAGAGTAAAACAAGATTAGACCTTAACCTTAATGAGTCTAAGTTATTAACCTACATTTCACAGATTTGTGTATATTAAGTACATCAAAATGAGTCTCATTATTATCAATCATTCACTACATTTAATAAAGGTATTGTTTCAAATGAAATTAGATTGTAGAATATAGATAAATCCATTAGTCCATCAATTATTTCCAACAAAGATTTCTATTTTATGAAATTTCATATATTACACAGCAATACAAGATAATGAGCAAATAAAAAAAGCTATTACTTTCAACAAATGAAAAAGCCATACAATCCAACCTAGTCAAAATAGGATCAAAAGAATGATACACAACCACATCATCAGATATTTATACAAAGAAATAATCGCTTGGGTAAATAGGCGGAGTCCTGCATTCCCGCACATGCACTTCGTCAATGTGCCCATACACTAACCCTAACCACTAACCCTAATCCCAACCCTAACCCAACCCTAACACTTGTATAGCATTGAACATACATCAGACAATCTATAATTTTGTACAAAATCATGCTGTTTCAAAAGCTGATCATCTTCATTTAGAAAGTCACCTAAAGTTTTAATACCATGTTCATACCAATTATAAACAATAATAGGGTTTTTACCAACACATATGTTCCTTGTCAGCAAATACAATCTTCCACTGGGTTGCATGCTGACTGACGTTTTTCATACTAATTGTTAGACTATAATTAATCACCTAGTTGTCTACGGACTTTTCCGTTTTTTTCCGATTACTACAAAGAGCACACGGTGGCTGTGACCGGTCGGCAGAGAATGCTCACTCCTCTATGGCACCTGATCCTACCTCTATCTTTTTGGAGGTCCGTGTTGCTCTTCTTTGGATTTGGAATTCGTTTTCTAGATTTTTTAGATGGTTGACGGTTTGTTATTGTCATTTTTTCATTCTACCAGATTGGCATATCACTTACATTTGTTGTAGATAATTAATAGTCAATTGTTCTTAAAACTTTTAGCCATCTTTCCGAAAATTGTTGCTATGAATTATTATGTTTTGCACATATTTGTCATCAAAGTCTAACAAATGTTTTACCACTTTGTTGCCATAAATATCCAAAAAATATATCCATCTATGATTGTTATCTTTTGTTAACCTCTTTATGACATATGGTGATAACGAACAGTGTTCGAAATCAAAATTCTAAAGGAAAATTACAAAACAGGAGCAGAGCAAACACGGACTACTTAAAAAATAGAGGTAGCCATGGAGGAGTGAGCATCCTCTGCTGACCGGTCACACCCGCCGTTTGCTTTTTGTCGTAATCGGAAAAAATGAAAAAGTTCTAACACAATTAGGTGATTAATGATGGTCTAACAATAAGTTTGAAAAAAGAAGAGCAAGAACATTTTAATGACACTAAAAAATTGTTAATAGCCAACATTTTAATACCACCTTTTAAGTAGTCTTGAGTAATGAGTTGTCTCTAGACTTTATCTTATTTTGAATTCCATATAATGAAAAAATGACAATAACAATATAATAAAAAAGATTGTTCAGGGAAGAAATGATTTTGAGTTTTGGAAGAAGTAATGTTTTAAATACAGTAACTCAACCAAAAGAAGTACGAATTCTCCTTTTCCGCCGATGTATTTAATCTTTGATTTCAGGTATTTAAACACTATAATCAAGATTAACCAATTTTTTCTAACTCAACAGAGAATTCTATTCCCAGCAGATTGAAATTTGTACATCCCCATTGAAAAAGATATATGGTATTAAAAGCAGCAAAAAGGGATTCTGAAGAACCATCAATCACCAAGGTTGTATCGTCAGCATATTGGGATATTTTATGTGCTTTTCCATTGGCTACAATGCCTCTAATATTTGCATTTTGTTTAATAAGGATAGCTAATATTTCTGCACAGAGATTTAAAAGATATGGGGCAATCGGGTCGCCTTGTCTACAACCTCTTTTTATAGGAAGTTGTTCAGATAGCACAACATACTGTAAAACAGATGCTGTTATCTTTGCGTTTAGGATTTTTATCCAAGTGATTATGTTTTCACCAAAACTAAGTATTTTAAAACTTTGTCTATAAAGTTCCATGAGATAGAATCAAATGCTTTCTCAACATCTATGAGCACCAGAAAACCAGGTATACTTTGGACTTGGTGTAGGATAATAAATCATAGACAAACATAGTATTTTAACCAATATAACGACAATTAATAAAGCCAAATTTTTGGATTTTCGATATTAAAAAATCTAAGGAGGATTAAATTCTATAACTAATTCACCCTGAAGTAAGTTTATAGAAAACATTTAAAAGAGTTATTGGGCACCAGGGTTTTTTTAAATTGCCTAGGTTTGTCACCTTTAGGAAGACATGTAATGATTCCAAGTCATTGCTTTATAGGCAGCCCCTATTAGCAAAAAATATGACTAACAGCTTAAACAATATGGTCTTTGAGGTCCATCTTTGGAACACCCAAATTTTGTATTAAATCATCCAAGTTGCTATCTATCATATATAAATCTTTGCTAGCACAAGGGGTTTTGTAAAAAGTTATGACCTGATCTAAAACTTCAAACTGATCATTAATAATTTTATCTCCAATATCTAAATTTTTTACCTTATTCTATTCAAAAAATTCTGAGATTCTAAAGAACAAAATATTTGCTAGACGTTTCCCCTTCCTTTACCTATTTTGCTCCTGATCTAATGATATGACCTTGTAAGTTTTCTTATCTTAACCTTTCGAGTTACCCTTGTTTTCCTCTAAAAGATCAAAATTTATGTATACATTGCCATTAGTTTCAATTTCTTAAAGCAAGATTTTTTCAAATTTATCTCTCTCTTTTTTTCTTATATGATGAATATGAAATAATGATGCTTCGAATATCCATGAGAAGAATTTCAAGAAATAAGCTATGATTTTTAAAAATATAGCGAAACTCCGCTAAAATGATATCGAGTAAAAAAATTGAATAGTTCTAGAGCTAGGAAAAAGCAAATTTAGCATCATTATAAGCAAATGCTTAATGGCGTTTAAAAGAGTTAACAATTTAAATTTAACAATTATCCTTCATCATACTTAAAACAATGATATTTTAATTATAAACTACTTCCATTTTTGAAACAAAAGACTTGCAATCCGATGAATGCATATTACCAAAACAACATACAGTAAAGCACGCTTATAACGAAGTGCCAGAGACGGGCGGTTTCGCTTGGTTATAAGCGTAATTCGTTATATCCATCAAGTTTACAATATGTAATAAAGTCACAAGGATTGAAAACCACTTCACTGTAACCGTCAATTCATTATAAGCGTGTTCGCTATAAACGTGTTTTACTGTATATCAATCCAGCTTTAGCTTTAGCTCCATCCTTCAAAGACCACGTGACATTTCGGTGACATTGACAAGTTGATACAGCAAATAATTTCGTAAATATGCCTTTAACCTATACTCCCCTAATCGTAACACTTACCCTTAACCTACAATTAAACCTAAAGTTAACACTAACCTTAAACCTCCTTTAATTAATATTTACAACCGCATTTACCTTTTACTATATATAGAAATTGCAGCCCAGGAAGGAACCCATTATTTTCAGTTCATACAGAGAAAATCTATATAGTTTTTCACATAGAAAAGCTTCTAAATCTTTTAAAATTTATCTTGACACCTTATTTTATCTTTATTTTATTAATACAAAGAAAAATTAGCATATGTTAAAACAATTCTTTAATCTTGACTTTAAACCTCCAGGGAGGAAATCATAGTTTTCAGCTTCGGGTTAAAATGTCAGTACAGTTAATCACATAGAACACTTACTAATTCTTTTAGGATTAATATTTGCACCTTTTTTATCTTTTATTACATCATTACAGAAATAATCAGCTTTAGTCTCAAAAAAATCTTTTATTGTAAAAGTTCGCCCCTATGAAGGAATCCATAATTTTCTAATAATCGTTAAATTATCTGTATAGTTAATCACCTAGGAAACCTACTAAATCTTTTTGAATTTATTCTCACACCCTATTTTATATTTTAATACATCATTATCAAGATGTATTTAGCATTGGTCCAAAGAAAAACTCTTTTATCTTGAAGTTACATCTCCATAATGGAACACATAATTTTTGGCTTTGCGTTGAAATTTCAGTACAGTTAATCACTTAGGAAACCTTCTAAATCTTTTAGGATTAATATTTGCACCATTTTTTATCTTTGATTACATCATCACAAAGAAGTAATCAGCATTAGTCTCAAGAAAAAAAAATTACTTGTAAAGGTACACACCTATGAAGGAACCAAAAATGTTCTATTTATCGTTAAATTATCAGTATAGTTAATCACCTAGGAAATCTACTAAATCTTTTTGCATTTATCCTCACACCCTATTTTATCTTTTATGAAAAAATGACAATAACAAACCGTCAACCATCTCAAAAATCCAAAAAACGAAGTACAAATTCAAAGCAGAGCAACACGGACCTCCAAAAAGATAGAGGTAGGATCAGATGCCATGGAGGAGTAAGCATCCTCTGCTGACCGGTCACACCTGCCGTGCGCCCAATGTCATATCGATAAAAATGTCATTTTCGGGAAAAATGTCGTAATTTGGGAAAAATATCATGTTCAGGATAACGGAGAAAAATCCGTGGACAATTCGGTATTCAATCAACAGTCCAGAGCAGAGCAATCACGGACCTCTAGAAAACCTAGGAGGCAGGATCAGGTGCCATGGAGGAGTGAGCATCCTCTGCTGACCGGCACACCCGCCGTGTGCTCTTTGTCGTAATCGGGGGAAAAAACCGGAAAAGATCGTAAAATAAACAGGAGCTAGATTTAAAGTTCTTAAACTGAAGGAAATAATTTTCAAGTTCAAAGAAATCCCGAATTCACCTTCAGGGTTCGTTTATTCATTTGATTACCTTATACCAAAACAAGTAAATGAAGGTATGGAAAATCACACCAGCATTCAATACAATTAAATGATTAAACTAAGGTCAAACTAAACATGCGGTAATGTCTTAAATTCAGATAATTCTGTTACTCTTTGATATGGAATAAAGATTGTCTCACATTTATTTGTATCCAATGTTTGTCAAAGTTCCGCTATCGTTGAGATTAAACGTGAAAAAATGTCAATATCAAACCGTCAACCATCTCAAAAATCCATAAAACAAAATACAAATTCAAAGCAGAGCAACACGGACTTCCAAGATAGAGGTAGGATCAGGTCTTAGTAATCTTGAAATGTGTGAAGAAAACACTTTAAGATCTGCCTCAAGCGTTAAGGTAAAATAAATGTCTACTTTAAAGGGACATGGTCACGATTTTGGTCAAATTGTATTTTTCTGTTTTTATTATTTACAATGCTTTAGTAATGCATTTCTAATAATCAAATGAAATTCTAAAGTCAGTCGTTGAGTTTTAAGCAAGATACAAGGCTCACAATTCTTTGTCATGTAAACAAGGCTCGTGCCCTGTTTTTGTTTACATAGGTTCAATATACCAGTAACAAATCTTTTTCTAGCTGATTTGTCTATCTTCTTATTCATTTTAAGCATAAATAAACAGTTCCTAACGTTTAACACATTCATTGTAGGTATAAAACTGGAATTTTAACTTCAACATTCAAAATGTAAACAAAAGCTTTGTTTACATAGCAAAGAATTGTAAGCTCTGTAACTCGCTTATAACTCAACGAATGACACTCAAATTTTGGTTGCCTATTAAAAATGCCTTACTGAGGCATTGTTAACATTAAAATCGAAAAAATAATTTTTGACCAAAATCGTGACCATGCCCCTTTAACTCATAAGAACGGTATCACGGTTTGTAAAGTATGGGTTTTTTTTTAATTTCAACAAAGCCAGCTAATTTCAATAATAGCATTATAAAACATTAATATCGCGTGCTGTAATTAATAATTTGCTCAAAACGTTCTACGGCCATATAAATTCCAGACAATTTGCACATTGGAACTTACACAGAGTAAGCACATAATGAATTGTAGAAGTACGCTTCGTTAAAATTACTAACCTTTTTTAAGGATGGTTGTACTGGAATTGCTATATCTTTAGTATTAGTATATGTATTACTTTTGTCAATTTAAGAAGATTTAATCTTGAATTTACCTTTTTCTATTATTACACTTTATATGTTAAGTAGAGAAATAATCAACAATTAGTTAGAGATAATACAATATAACGTAGCAGGTAAGGGCATGTATGAATAATCTTTACTTAGAACACTTCGGTGCCGGTAGAATATAGGTTTCCATATGCATGATTTGATTGGTATTAAGGGATTAAATTTCGTATTTCGATTTTCAAATGAATCTTCTAAGCTTTAGTAAAATATTGATCCGGGTGTTAGTTCAAGTGACATGATTGTGATTAATGTTCAGTTTTTATTAACGTTCAAAAATATTGATTTTAAAATGCAAATAAGTAGACGTAAGTCTTAATCACTGATGTATCAACCATATTGATCAGCACTATGTCCCATTTCCAACCTATTGCTTCGGATCTTTTGATTTTCATCAATTATGCATAGTCAAAAATTGCTAATAACAACAGATCTTTTTGTCGATTGTTTTTAAGTTTGTGGTATAATATTTGATAAATCACCTTTGAGATTCATATAATCTTTTTTGGAGTTTTTCGTGTGTTTAATTTCATTTAGTAAGACTATGGGATAGCTGTTTTTTAAATTAATTTGTCGCAAAGACAGATAAATACCCAATATTGTGTAAATATTTACTTGAGCATTGAACGCTTGTTTTTGGATATCGTCAGTCCTATAACACACCAGGTCGTGCAGACGAATCGAATACCGCGCGTTAGCGGCCTGGTGTGTTATAAGACCGACGATATTCAAAAATTAGCATTCAATGCATATATTTATATTGGTGTTTACTTATATGAGATATTTGTGTATTTTCGCTTAAAAGACATTATATACGCTCTTTGTCAGGAATATGAATAACAGATGGAACAGTCTTAAAACATTTTATTTAGTTCCACTGCTAAAAATATAGAGCCAGAAACTTTGTCAAAACACTCTTATTTTTGATCGAAAAGACGTGACTTAACGATTATTTTTCATAAGTACATATCAAATTATTTTTTAACGTTTCATTTGTTCTTAGAATAAAAAATCTATTCAAAACGCGTTATGACATTTATTTTTGCTCATTCGTCGTGATCAGGTTTGCCGTATTATTACAAATTGAACGTCACAAATTTTCAACGCAATCATAAGAGGAAAAATACACTCTATGTGAATATATGGTTTTTAATTCATATTAGTTTTTATCTCACCTGAGCTGAAAGCTCATATGAGTTTTTCTGATCACCTTTTGTTTGGCGTCTCCTCTGTTTTTGTATGTATGTACGTCCGAAATTCATTTTACATTTTAACTACTTCTCTAGAACCACTGAGCCAATTTAAACCAAACTTAGCACGCAACATTCTTAGGTAGAGACGGTTCTCGTTCTTTAAAAATAACGGCCAAAGACCTCTTACAGGGTAAGATAATGAACAAATAATGAAAATTTGTAGCCTTTTTAAAAATGTATTCAAAATCCCTAGCGAGAAAACTTGAAAGTGTGTGGAAGAATCATCGAGTAACGTAGATTTAAGTTTGTTCAAATCATTTTCACGGGGGTAGGTTGGGACAACGATGAAGAGTTGAATTTTTACATAGGAATATATAGTAAAAAGTCTTTTTAAATCTTTTAAAAAATCATACGGATATAAAAAGCTGAAATTTGTGTAAAAGAATCCTCAGTTAGTGTAAATACAGGTTTGTGCAATTCATAATCTGTTGGGGTATGGTGGGCCACAACGGAGATTGAAGAATTTAACATAGGAATATTTGCAAAATAAAAATTAATCTTTTTAAAAACCATATTTCCAGAAAAACCATACCTTGTATGTAAACATCATAAGATAGCGTACATTCAAGTTTGTTCGAAACATGATACCATTGGTAGGTAGGGCTACAATTAGGGGAATAATTTTTGGCATAAAAATAAATAGAAAACAAATCTTCATCTTCTTCTAAAAAAACCGTATGGACAGAATGAGTGAAACAGGTGATGTTAATTCAAATCAGTTAGAAATAATACAGTATATTGTTAATCAGGGGATAAGATTTCGCTCAAATTACATCCGCCAAAATAATTGGTATACCTTGTAGGCCTAAATCCGCAAAATGTGAGTCCCGCCAAAAAACCCCGGCTATACGTTATACAAAATATCTTTATCAACTATTAACCTTCAAAAGATGTCGATGTTTTTCAATTTGTGTTATCAAGAAAGTCAAAATATTATGTCAACTTTCTATCAGTTGAAGTTTTGAAATTTTAAATAAAAAAATAAAGAATAGCAAGGTTAATTCTAAAAAGAACTGTTATTTTGCGTTTTGTTTTCCTAGCAAGTTTGAACATATATCTCATCAATCTATATGTCTGATTTAACTTGAGTTATTTTCAATACACGATAGAAGATCATTAATGCCATTTATCTCTAAGCAAACAAACCTACATTGACATGCATCTAATACCAAGAAATCAATGACAATCTTTTGGTTCTAATGTAAATAAACATTTAACCTATAGACAAGATCTTGTCACATGGAGAGCTGAGCAAGGCGTTATAAACCAATTACATGGATATGTTTGTTTGAATTCACATGTATACATCTACGTGATATAGTCCAAGGTATACAATATTAACCTTAAAAAAGAAACTGGTGTTTCATATTCTTTGTATTCTTTGTGTTGAGTACCCTCGATATAATTGTTTTACTGTTGCATCTAAATTCACATTTATTTGTACAGTGATGCATATAAACAGTTCTTCAATTACGAACGATCTGAACTTACGTTTATATTCATCTAATGTTTTGAACTGGAAACAGTTAAAAGTACACATAGTTTTTCAGTATTGCAATTAACATTGTGACTCTTATTTACGCTCTTATATTAAAAACAACGAGATTCCCTCAAATGTCCCTTTCTGTTTTCAAACATTATCAATATGCGTCTCTACATTGTAAACAATATATGTCTTATGAAGGTAACATGTTTACTTATTGTTTGGTTATTGTTCACCTTATTTTAGCGTCATCTGTCGCTGATATGTAAAAGCAACTATATCTATAAAAAGGTAGGATATAAATTCTGTGGTGAACTATGGTGCAGACTCATTTTCCTATTTCAAACATTCCTGCAAAATTAGTGTCTTTTGTGTAATTTAAAGACAAACACGCAAAAATGTATTTTTAAATTTTAACCACTGTCTTTTTAATAACATAATTTAGTATAGATATGTTTAGATAAAGATATGTTTAATTCAAATTTATTGCCGTTTGAATCAACGCTTCATAAATTTCTGTAATCATTTGAAAATGTCTTCAACATTTGGCAAACTGTTGTCATTTTGTAAATTTTGTATTTACTGCCACCCGGTAAATTCAAAATTTACAACATGACACTGTGCATGAAATGTACCTTATTGTTTTCCGTATTAGCCATAGTTTCTAGAACGTAATGTCTTAACATTTTTAAATTGATTCTTTAGAGACCTTTTGTAACTTTTTTCGAGCGAACTTGACGTATGACGTCATCAAATTATGCGTACTATGCACATATGACGGGATATTTTTACGTGTAGCTACTCGTTTTGACCTTGTAGACAGAGCCCTACACGTAAGTAGTAAACCTGTATGTTTATTGAAAGATTTTGCAACACCTATCAAATCCCCTGAATTTTTAATAGCAAATTTCATAAAAAATATCATGTCATGAAAAAATCACAATAACAAACCATCAACAATCTCAAAAATCCAGAAAAAGAAATACAAATTCAAAGCAGAGCAACACGGACCTCGAAAAAGATAGAGGTAGGATCAGGTGCCATGGAGGAGTGAGCATCCTCTGTCGACCGGTCACACCCGCCGTGTGCTCTTTGTCGTAATCGAGGGAGAAAAAACCCAGAAAAGTCCGTAGACAATTAGGTGATTAATTATGGTCTAACAATTAGTATGAAAAACGTCAGTCAGCATGCGACCCAGTGGAAGATTGTATTTGCTGACAAGGTTGTTGTATCGACCATTGAACTTACGAAAAAGATGACTTCAAACGAGACTGTTGATAGTCCTGTTTGATCAACTTGTTTATAAGTAGCTTGTCTCGCCGTAGAAACTGTTCATACGAAGAGCATGCCCTTGCGTATCGAATTAACTGAGAGACAAAACGCCATAAGCAGGTGATGAAGGTATATTGGTACATAAGTAAGGAAGGTTGACTATAGAAAAATTGAAGTCATCGCGTTTATCATAAAGTTTTTTGTTAGGTTACCATCAATGTCCATTTCCAGTAAAATAACAAATATGAAACAGATGACGCAGAATCTAATTCAATGTAAGAAAATAAGACAAGAAAAAAATTAGCATGCATTTTTTTTACCGAATTAAAGATGAGACTTAGTTCAGATTCGCCCTGCCAAATACAGAAAATAAATCTGCTAGTCTCTTTGGGTAAGCAAATCTCCTTAAATTGATACAAAGAGCCTCTAATCCAGTGGCGATGCTGTTATTGTGCACACAGTTTTTATTGAAATCCTAAGAGTATGAATCATACGTCTAATGTCACGTTTGCTGAACCTAATAATAAATATTATTTTTAATCAGGAGCTATTTATAATGCGGTAGTATTGATTATTTATTTAATTATTTTAAAAAAATTCTTTACATGTATGTTACACAAATATTCATATAGTTCTAACCGAAATAGAGAAAAACACTGCTCGTCGCTCAGTGTAGAAAAATTCAATCTCGGTCCGTCCGGCACTAGACGAGGAAATTAAGTATGTATTGTTGATTCTAATATAAGGGATTCCTCAAAATTTAGTTGTCCTTCGTCCAGCAAGTAAAGCAGATGTTCAGTGCTAAAATGGTTACTGTGGTTAACAGATTTTTAAAAGGTTAAGAAAAGTTGTTCAAAGAATTTAATGTCCCGTATTTCTTTAAAAATCTCAGTAACATGTATAAATCCCCCTCAGTAACTAATAAACATTCAGAGACAGTTTAGTTAATCTCATTTATACCTTTTTTTAAGTAACATTTTTAACTTGTTTACCTTAAATCTTCCATTCCCGCTGACTTGACGTCTGTTACAAGCACTTCCAGTAATAGGCGTAACTAAAGCATTTTTATGCTTACGGCTATAACGTGTGCGTGTACCGGTACGTTACACGTACACGTTATAAATTTCGTGTAACTAAAGGTCTCTAATAATTATAACAATTAAACTTGGATTTATGAATGATTAAATACTAAATACAAGTCAAAGTTTTAACAAACGACAAAAGCTGTGGTTTGAAAAATAGTTAACAATTGTAATTGTTCATACATCATATGCTGCAAATTTGACCTTGATTTAAAACTCAAAAAATAAATAATGATACGAATAATTACATCATGACTGAGATCATTCATTTCGTTGTAATCATATATTGAATAAAATAAGATGTAAAGATTGAAATATTCAATATCAAACTGCTGTCAAAAATAAAAATTGCCTGTGCAAACCTAAAATATATTATGAAGAAAGTTTACATCATTGTATTGTGTAGAATTAAATGAGATTTATATATTTTAAAAAAACTTTTCTTAATAACATACAAACCATGAGTTCGTGCAGAGAATTGAGTAAAATTATTTGTCACTGTTGCATAAATCTATTGTATATCGCATTGTCTTTAATTTTGTGAACCCCTTGTCCTTTACTCAACAGACAATTTGTCTATGTACTTAATCATTACAAGTTGAAAGGGACTGACAAGATAATCGCTAAGTAAACAGTGTTATCATGACTAGAAGAAAAGTTCGTTACGCTATCAGAATAAGAGTTTTAATCAATAGCAATATATGATACCCTTTAAACGATACAACTAGGTAATGTCAATGCAGTTATTAGAAAACGGAGCGAATGTTATAGAGGTATGCCTTTGATAATATTGAATACTAAACTATTATCATTTTCTTCAAAGTCGTTACACAGTTTCTTGCAACAATGATTTTGCTACTTATACTTTTGTCAACTAATCTCTCCTTTTCGGAATTAAAATTTCATTGAAAGTATAAAAGGTGTTAAATTGTAATGTAAAGCTGAAATATTATCTAAAGAAAATTGAATATTTTAACATCTGTATTTTATGGAAGAATAACAAATTTGTTATCTGAGTAACTTTGTTTTTTTAACAGATTCTAACAAAAGTTCAACCTCCTCGAAATGAAACATTTCCTGTATTTATTTGTTATTTGTCTAACATGGAATAAAGCGCTGGGGATTTATGGAGGCTGCATGAGTTACAGCACAAGTTACACCGAGGTTCCCGGTCGGTTCCAGGTCAGTTTCTTAATTAAATTTAGTTAAAACTATTGTCAAGTTGTTGAAAATAGTTTTATTCCAAACGATTTGCGGTTTACATCTCGCAAGAAATTTAATCGGAATTGTGAAAATGAGAAAAATGTTAAAATATATTTTACGCAGCGTTAAACAAATTTCTTACATAGCTGCATCTTTTGCAACTGTATAGCTTTGTCCGTAACATTTTTATAAGTCTTTTAATGGTCAATAATCTTTATATTGTTTTCCTTATATGCTTTGTGTAGTTTCACGTTCGCAAAATAAAAAGAAATGTTTATAATATACTTAATTCTTCATATCTACTCAGGATACATCTTCCGACATATTTTTACGATTTAAAAATAGATATAAAAATCAATATGATATTGTTTTTAATTTCTCAACCTTCTTGTTTTCAGAGTTTTTTTTAATGTATACTGGCCTATATAGATCATCAAAACAAATTGATTAAAAAGGGTAATGGATAAAGTATCGCAATTATTTCTAGTCGGTATTTTTAAATTTCATTTTTTAAGTTGTCGTTATCTGCAAAATTTACTCTGTACGTATATAAAAGAATGTTGTAGGATACACGGAAATGAGTTTATGTTTTTCGAGACTTATTTAGAACAAGAGGCCCATGGGCCACATCGCTCACCTGAACAACAGTTCCTTGTAACATTCTATTTCGTAGCATATGCTATTTCTAATTTAAACTTTGAACCCCTTCTGGGGCCCCAGTATTGGTCCGGGGTTTATGGTTGGCTTTAAAAACTACACTATTCGAGGATCCTTGCATAGTAATCTCACAAACTGTGGAATTGTAGTTCTCAAGAAAATTTTTAAACATTTTCCATATATATTTCTATGTTAAACTTTGAACCCTACTTGGGGCCTCAGTATTGGTCTAGGGGGTCTTGGGGCCCCAGTATTAGTCCGGGGGTCACGATTTTACCAATTTAGAATCTACAATAGCCATGGATGCTTGCATAGTAATCTAACAAACTGTTGCTCTGTAGTGCTTGAGAAGAAGATTTTTAAACATGTTCCCTATATATTTCAATGTTAATTTTGAACCCCTTCTTGGGCCACAATATTAGTCTGGGGGTCACGGCTTCCACAATTTAGAAACTTCACAATTTGAGAATGCTTGCATAGTAATCTCACAAATTGATGCATTGTAATTCTCCAGAAGAAGATTTTTAAACATGTTCATTCTATCTATCTATGTTAAACGTTGAACCCCTTCTGGGGCCCCAGTATTAGATCGGGGTCACTGCTTCTATAACTTATAATTTCCACTATTTGAGGATCCTTGTATAGTAATCTCACAAACTGTGACATTGTAGTTCTCGAGAAGAAGATTGTTAAACATGTTTCCAATATATTTCTATGTTAAACTTTGAACCCTTCTTGGTGCCCCAGTATAGGACTGGGAGTCACGATTTTACCACTTTAGAATCTACAATTGCCAAGGATGAATGCATAGTAATATCCCAAACTGTTGCACTGTAGTTCTTCTGAAGAAGATTTTTAAACATTTTTCTTATATATATTAAACTTTGAACCCCGCCTAGGGTCCCAGTTTTTGCCTTGGGGGGGGGGGGTCACGATTTTTACAATTTAAAATCTTCACTATACATACAAGCTTTTGTGTAAATGTTGGCATTTCTGGTGCAGTTGTTCTTGAGAAGAAGATTTTTAAAAAAATTTCCAACATATTTCTATGTTAAACTTTGAACCCAACCTTGGGCCCCAGTTTTGGTTCGGGGGTCACATTTGTTACAATTTAGAATTTTCACTACATATACAAGCTTTTGTGTAAATAATGGCATTTCTGGTGCAGTGGTTCTTGAGAAAAAGATTTTTAAACATTTATCCTATGGATTTCTATGTTAAACTTTGAACCCTGCCTGGGGCCCCAGTTTTGGTCCAGGGGACACGATTTTTACAATTTAGAATCTTCACTATATATACAAGCTTTTATGTAAATATTAACATTTCTAGTGCAGTGGTTCTTGAGAAGAAGATTTTTAAACATATTTACAACGTATTTCTATGTTAAACTTTGAACATAGTTTTGAACACAGTTTTGGAAAGGGTGTACATCAAACAATTTCAATTCTTTCCTTCAAATGATAATTTAATTTTGACACTTGATTTTAAAATTGCAAATCCTCTTTTCTGACATGTGTCAAGCATTCTGATTTAAAATGTCCCAATAAATGTATATACACTCTGCAAGAATAGGAACTATTTTGCTTAAAGGCACCACTTTGTTGTCCTACTGTTTCTAAAAATAGTTAGAGGGATATACCCATATTGTCACTATAAGTTAACCTGCGATGGCCTGGTGTCCCATCCAAAGGAAGTTGATAACACTCATCACAGAATCCAAAGACAACACAAATGGGTTTCCATAGAAAAATGTTACAAACGTACGTTTATTTACTTAGATTCACAATGACAATAATGGCGTTCCATACTTTTTAGAGATAATGAGAAACTTACTTATAAACTGCATTTATATAAAAATACGAAACAGTAAACAGCACACGGATACAAAAAACATGTTGAGTAAACTGAGTGTCATTGTGTGGGTCACACAAACAACAAAAAGGAAGTCAACAATTAGGAAAAGTAACTCTAAATTTACATAATGAAAGGATAACTCTAGGTTCAAAAAAGAAAGATAACTGCAGAAAATACATATGAATATGATAATGATAGATAACTCTAAATGAATTTAGATCATAATAAAACTTTAGCAAAATACACATTATAAAATCTTATAAACATTACACTCTGATATCTTTAGATATCACTATCAAAACATATTTACAAAATAACCAAAATATTCCAAACAAACAAAATACCAAACAGTTCTGAATAACTTGAAGCACTGTTACAGATATTTAAATTGCCATGAAGAGCACAGTCTCTGTAACCGGGCGCGTATAGAGTCCTATAATACCATCTTTGTTCACACAGAGCTGTACTTTCCGAAATGTCTGGTCCGACACACTTGGAAAAACTTGTTCTACTACGGCCAGCTTCCAATCAGAACGATGAGCTGAGCTATCTTTCAACAAGACTACATCGCCGACGGATAAGTTTCTTTGGTGCTGTGTCCACTTTTGTCGACCTTGAAGTGTGGTCAAGTATTCTTTGCGCCATCTTGTCCAGAAAAGGTCTGCAAGTACTTGAACTCTTTTCCACTGTGCTTTGAAAGTGTCCTGGTTGTCAAATGGTCCAAGTGGTTCTCCTCCTTTGTCTGTTTTCTGGGTCAGAAGGGTATAAGGAGTAAGAATGAATGGGTACTCTGGATCAGTTGAAACTGACACTAATGGTCTTGAATTAATAATGGCACTAGCCTCAGCTAAGAATGTAACTAGGGTCTCGTGTGTCAACTTCTTTGCTGTACCAGTAATCAACAAAGAGTCTAGAATTCGTCTTGTAAGGCCTATCATCCTCTCCCATGCGCCGCCCATGTGGGTTGAGTGTGGAGGATTAAATATCCATACAGCTCTGTTATCCAACAGAAACTGTCCAACGGGTCCATCTTCTACATTAATGGCGTTAATTCCCAGACTTTCGGTTGAACCCACAAAGTTCGTGCCACGATCCGATCTAAATTCCTGTACTCTGCCTCGTATAGCGACGAATCTTCTCAGAGCGTTAATGAAGGATGAGGAACTCATCTCTTCGACCGAGTTCGTACTCTAGTGAAACTGTTTCATCAGAAGTAGCTGTCTTCACTGTGTTTTGGTCTTGATGAAACCATTGTTTTGGACCACAAAGCCACGGACTGTTTTTCATGCTTTCAACTGAGATTGGTCTGGTCTCTTGATCTGCAGGGTTGTGTTCTGAAGGAACATAACTCCATTGTTCTGGTGAAGAAACTTTATGAATCTTCTCAACTCTGTTGCTAACATAGGTATAAAATTTTCGGTTTCTGTTGTAAATATAACCAAGAACAACTTTGCTGTCGGTATGGAAATGTATTTCTTTGGGATCAATATCCAGCTGTTCTTTGATGATTTGGGATATCTCAATTCCAAACACTGCAGCGCATAACTCTAGACGAGGGATGGTACATTGTAAATGCTTTCTTAGGTGCAACTTTTCCTTTTCCCATAATGAATCCACAATGTAAGTTGCCGTCTTGATCCTCCGCTCTAAGGAAAGCAACTGCTGCAACCGCCTCTTCAGACGCATCTGTAAACACGTGGATTTCTCTCTTGAAAAACTTCTCAGGAGATACCGGGAGATAAGGACGAGGGATTTCCAAGTTTTCTAGAAATGGTAGCTGCTGTTTCCACTGGTCCCATTCCACTTGATACTGTTCAGGTAAATGTTGATCCCAGTCAGTAGATTCCTCAATCAACTTTCTCAGCAGCAGTTTACCTCTAACGAGAACGGAGGCAACAAATCCTATGGGGTCATAGAAACTGTTTATACAGGAAAGTACTCCACGGCGCGTATAGGGTTTCTCATCTAAGGAAAGTCTGAAGGTGAATAAATCTGTTCGGAGATTCCAGCTTATCCCTAAACTTCGCTGTATGGGAAGATTGTCTTTAATGAGATCTAAAGACATCAAGTCTTTGGCTAGGTCTTCAGTGGGAAAGTGGCTCATAACATCACTGCTGTTAGATACAAATTTGTGAAGTCTAAGCCCTCCTTCTTCCAGTAGCGCTTGCTTTGTTCTTTCCATCAAGCTGACAATTTCTTCTGGGGATGACATCGAGATCAAACCATCATCAACATAGAAATTGCGTTCATTGAAACTGCGAACGTCAGTTCCGTATTTATCCTCAGCAATCTGTGCAGTCCTTCTAAGTCCATATGTTGCAACTGCAGGTGATGGACTGTTGCCGAAAACATGAACGCACATTCTGTATTCCACCAGCTGTTTCTGTGGGTCGTTATCAAGATACCAAAAGAAACGTAGAAAGTTCCTATGATCTTCTCGGACTTTAAAACAATTAAACAGCTGTTGCATGTCAGCCATGGCACCGATATTATCAATTCTGAATCGCAGTAGAACAACAAGTAGACTGTTTGTCAAATCCGGGCCTGTCAGAAAAACGTTGTTCAGGGACACACCATTACACTGGGCTGATGAGTCGAATACCATCCTAACTTGATCAGGTTTCTTTGGGTGGTATACGCTGAAGATAGGTAAGAACCAATACTCTTCTACTTCCTTTAATGGTGGTGCTAGTTCCGCATGTTTTGCATCAAATATACGTTGCATAAAGGTGAGTGCGTGTTCACACTTAATCGGGTTCTTCCTCAGGCTATTATCTAGTATCATTGCTATTTTCAATGCTTGCTGTCTATTATCTGGAAGTCTGTATCTTGGTTCTCGGAATGGTAATGGGGCAACCCACTGGCCACTTTCATCACGATAGAACTCCTTGTCCATGATGGTTAAAAATTCTTTGTCCTCCACAGATAGTCCAGGCTTGTCATCATCATGTGATGTTTGGAAAATGTCATGTCCTATTGACTGGTTTCTGTGCGATTGTTCTTCGTAGAATATGTCACAATGTCTCTGCTTAGGTACGTTCTCCTTGACAATGATACTGTTTGGACATGTGGTAGCCAAAGTATTCCGTCCATCAGATATAACTGAGACTTTGTTTGCAACAACAACATCTGGTCTGTGAGTTCTTCCGAGACAAACCTCTCCAACAATCACCCATCCAAGATGGAGTTTCTGTGCATGTGGAGTATTTGGAGGTTCAATTCTTTGGTCGAGAACGTGATGTACATCACCAAGGTCGCGTCCGATCAAGAGAAGAATTTTGACGTCTTCATCAAGTGGCATCAGATGAATTGCTATGTCCTGTAGATGAGGGTAAGTGTCTGCAACCTCTGGGGTTGCTATCTCTTGTCGATTAGCAGGAACTTCGAAACACTCGATAACTGTAGGAAGGTTGAATCGACAACTTCCATCTATAGATTCCACCACTAATCCGTTGACTTTTCTCCCACTGCATGTAGATTGACCACTGCATGAAAACAGGGTGTATGTTTCTGACTCACTTTGGATGTTGAAGAAGTCAAATAATTCGGATTTAGCAAGGGTACAGTTGTTCTGTTCGTCGATGATTGCGTATACTTTGATAGCGTGTTCTCTTTCGCCGAAAGGATAAACATTCACAGGTAGCACTTTTGCACATGATCTACCACTAAAGGTAATGCCACAAAGTTCAGTTTCATTTGTTCGAAACATCAGTTCTCTTTGCAGTCCTCTCCCCGCCGTAAACAGTCCAGATCCTGATTCTGTCTTCCTGTGTTCATTCTCCCATCCACCAGCTGCTTTGGGTTCAAACTTCTTTTGGTCAACATGTAACGCTGTGGCATGACGAGAACTTCCACACACGTCACACTTCATGGTAGTTGTACAGTATCTTGACAGATGTTTAGAGTCACAGCATTTATAACAAAATTCAAACTCCCGCAATAGATCCGTTCTCTCCTGTATTGGTTTAGCTCAAAAGGTTCTTCACTGATTAAGGGAATGACTTGCTTTGTGTATTGGACATCTTGGTGTTCGTTCCTGTCTTTCTTGTTTGTTTCCATCATCCGCTGCAAGATCAGTTTTTCGACTGTGGACGGGAAGCAATCGCTTAGGTTCCTAAGTTCTTTTCTCCGCTGTAGTTGGTGTATTTGAACCATCAGTATGAAAGGCTGGGTCGTTCTTTACAATGCTGAGTTCCCGGATGAAACTCATGAGGAATCTGAATGGGGGAAACGGAACATTGTAATATTTCTTGTACTTTGATGCTTGAGACACCCATCTTTCTTGAAGACTTGGGGGAAGCTTGCTGATAATAGGAATGACACCAGAAGATGAGTCATAGTATGAAAGGAATGTAGCATACTGTTCATTCTCCTTCGCTGATTCTATCTCGGTCAATATATCAAGCAAATCATACAGCATCTTTGGGTCCTTCATAGTTATCTTAAGAAATTTGTTGAGTTTGTTCTTCAGGGCGGATTCAATCATTTCCGGTCTTCCGTAACGCTTTTCTAAACGTTCCCATATACGATAGAGTCCTTTCACTGGATCGTTGATGTTGGATCCTCTAATGCTGGTTGCAAATCTCTTTGAGTCTGGTCCCAACCATTTTATCAACAAATCCATTTCTTCAAACGCCGAGATGTTCAGTTCTTTCACTATGCTTGTAAAGCTGGCTTTCCAAGTCTGGTACAAGTCAGGTCTGTCATTGAATGGACTAAATCGTGACATCAGGAGGTCTTTCTTTAGGAAAAACTGCGGCAAGTTTTAAACTACTCCAGGATGTGAAACTGGAAGAGTTTCTGGAGCTGTCGCACAAGGTTTGTTGTTATCTTGTACACTTTCAGACTTCCTTGGTATACTATTTCTAGTGTTTCTATGGAACTGATCATCTAGGTCGCTCTGCTTGTCCAATTCCTCAAATGACACATAGTTGCTTTTCGGTTCACTTAAGACCGATTGTTCACAAACGTATTTCTCGGTGTATTGTTGTCTCATTCTTCTTGGGGACTCGTAGCTACTGAGAAGGTGTTGTTTTGACAATGACACATGTGATCTTTGATCTTCAAGTTCCAATTGTTCCATTTTTGCTTCAATTAATTCCTTTTGTTTCTTAAGTTTTTCTTTTTCCTTGAAAGGATATTTAGTCTTTTCAGGTTTACGTGTAGGACTTTTATGTTTATTTCAGGATTCCATTGATGTGGGGGTCGAAATGGATGCTTCAGATCTTGTATGATATTCAAAACTCTCTGTAAGAATTTCAGCCGCATCTAAGAGAAGGTCTTCAAGCTGCCTCGCGAAATTGTTGATAATGCCTAAACATTTCTGGTGAGGGATCATCTGATTATCCAGCTCCAATTCACTTTCATAGTGTTAGAAAATAGTGTTCATACGGCAGAAATCAATAACGGCAAATTAAAATATTCCGGTCTTTTATAATTCAACAAAATGTTATATCAACATACATTTAAAAACAAAAAAGTAAAAAAAAATAAAATGAAAAAGGAATCACCGGTAGGATTTGAACCCCAAACACCGCATGCATGTATTCACTAATCCAGGACGAAACCATTGAGCCATGCGTGACTTCACAATATGCGGTATAAAGTAGTGATTGAAACAACATTGTCTTATCCATGGACTTTGTTTTTCATCCTCCCAAAAAAATATTTTGAAAAAGTACATAATTAGTCATCTCTGGGTCACCTCTCTATCTTTTTTTAAAAAGCGACATCTTTAATGTTGAAATATGTCATCTTTGCACGTTTCAAATTTGTGGAGAGAAGAACAAGAGACAATAAAATCATATAAAAACAGCTGTAAATAAGTATGATTTTGCATGAATTGCATCGTGTTGCTATATTTAGACTCATATTATGATAAAACCTTTTGCATTACAAACATTGTTCTACCCATTCCACGTCCAGCAGAAACCAAATAACGGTTATAATTCGGAAAATGTGCAAAATTAATTGATGAAATTTCCACTTCCACGAAACAGTAAACATAAAATTGAATAGCCGTGTATGTAATATAAATCAACAGAACACTACTTACAGTGTGTGGCAGCATACGGATACAAAAAACATGTTAAGTGGACTGAGTGTCCTTGTGTGGGTCACACAAACAACAAAAAGGAAGTCAACAATTAGGAAAAGTAACTCTAAATTTACGTAATGAAAGGATAACTCTAGGTTCAAAAAAGAAAGATAACTGCAGAAAATACATATGAATATGATAATGATAGATAACTCTAAATGAATTTAGATCATAATTAAACTTTAGCAAAATACACATTATAAAATCTTATAAACATTACAATAGGACAGTCCCTATCATATCCCAAGATATGATGTGTCTGTTCTTTAAATCATAAGAGGAGTTCTGGGATCTAGGTTTTGTTTAGGAGTGATAAACGTCAATTTTCTGTTACTATTTGACTCTCTGGATTAAATTTAAATTTTCAAAACCTTACTGCACATCTAGAGGACAACCCCTATCATATCCCAAGATATGATGTGTCTAATCATTAAATCATAAGAGGAGTTCTGGGATATAGGTTATGCTTAGGAGTGATAAACGTCAATTTTCCGCTATTATTTGACTCCCTGGATGAAATTTAATTTTTCAAACCTTACTGCACATCTATAGTACAGCCCCTATCATATCCTAAGATATGATGTGTCTATTCATTAATTATAAGAGGAGTTCTGGGATCTAAGTTTTGTTTAGTAGTGATAAACGTCAATTTTCTGCTACTATTTGACTCTCTTGATGAAATTTAAATGTTTTAAACCTTATTGTACATCTATAGGAAACCCCTAATCATATCCCAAGAGATGCCATAGCTACTCCAAAAGTTGTAAGAGAAGTCATGGGAACCATACTTTTTTTGCAAATAAGGCATTTTTGCTGCCCACCGATCCCTGTGTTAAAAAAAATTCTGAAACCCGATCACACTTTAAAATGACACCCCCAATCATATTCTAGAAGATCATTTGGCTACTGCAAAAAATGTTGACGTTTTTGAAACCAGATGTTTTGTAAAAAAACAAAACAAAACGAAAAAAAACGTCATTTTTCAGCCACAAAATGACCCCCAGGACAAAATTGAAATTTCCAAAACCTTATTGCGCATCTATAGTATACCCCAAAACATATTCCAAAAGATGGTTTGTCTATTGTTGAAAATGTAGGAGGAGCTTGAGGAAGAAGGTTTTTTGTGAAAAAACGTAATTTTTTACCAATTATTTGACCCCCAGGACTACCAGAGAATTTTTGAAACCTTTTTACAAAACAACATGATACCCCAAATCAAACTCCAAAAGTTTAGTTTGCTGGTTTATAAGATCTAAGAGCAGTTTGAGAAAGTAAAACGCGACAGACGGACGAACGGACGGATGGACAAACGGAACAGGGTAACAGCAATAAACCAATAAATACTGGCCCTATGAGGCTTGAAGAAGGATTTAACCTGATTAACTTTCAAATGTGGATATTTTTTTTATAAAAACCAATGCTTGCAAAGAAATTATTATATTTAGCTTGACTAAGCCAATGTTTTGAAACTTCGTAGAAATAAAAGAGATTATTCAAAAAGAATAATTGATGCTGCATATCATTTTGGCCATTTAAGTTCCCATTTGATATTAACAATTACAGAAACTCGGATTTTAAGTCATTTGATAATACGAGATCACGCCATCAAGCTAGGTAATAATATTAAGTTGAGAATAAATAGAAGCAAGGATGAATTAAACAATAAATATAAAGATCATACAGCGTGTGAGCTCGCACAATAGATAGATAATGGATATTTAAAAAATATTTATTAAAGTACTTTATTACCGGCAGCCAGAAGGCAGTTAGTTAATGTATAAGGGATTATATTCGCCCTTCTACACTTAACTTCTGAAATTTAAAATCTTCTGACATTCCCGAAAATTGACTGGCATTGCCTGACATCGATATAAATCTATAATATAATCACTGCGACCTACTATGAAACCACTGTACAGTGCTACTTAAACCCACTGTATCCCACTGTACCGTACAGTACATAGCAACTGTACTCCACCCTACAGCACTGTAACTACCCTCTGTATGCCACTGAACGAAATATTAACCAGCACTGTATCCTACACTACGCAACTCTACAGGTTACTGGCAAACACTGTACGGTACTGTTACACACTGTGTTTTTGTTTGCATTAATTTTAAAGTTAAAAAACTGACTTGAAAATTCACTCATTTAAAATGCATATATAATGTCGAAATCTTAATTTGTCTTGATTATCTCGTATTTCTGTCTCCTAGGAAAAAGTATATAATTCAATTTTGAGATTCATTATTTTTCAAGCATTTGTCTATCTGCTAATTCGACAATTTTAAGCGTTTGTCACATTCATTTATTGTCTTAAGCTGGAATTTTCTTTTCAACATTCAAATGTAAACAAAACAATCATCTGAGATATGTTGACATGACAAAGAAATGTGAGCTCTGTATCTCGCTTAAAACTCGACGACTGACTCTCATATTTTGGTTGATTTTATAAATGCCTTAGTGAGGCTTTGTAAACATTACCAGGAGGCCCATGGGCCACATCGCTCTGAACATAAGTTCTTGTATCATTCTATTTCAAAATGTTTTATAATGAATTAAACTCTTTAAAAAAATTAAAACTCTTATATATTCAAAGATTGGATTATACATTAAACAATATATATAAAGAAGCCTACTTTTAGGACATTATATCCTAAGATCTAAGATACATCAACTGACCAAACTAATTATCCTAAGCATGGACGTATTAAAGATAATATAATTTTAAAATGAACTATAAATAATTACAAGAGGCTCATACAATCAGCTGTCTGGTTTAACAAAGTCTATGTTTGTTTTTTAATTTGAAACGTAAAAATTCAAAAATACAGGCGATTGTTCCCCAAGTTAAAAAGCATAAATAATATAAAATAAACGTAAATCAAAACAGGCTAAAACCACCCGTCACAGGTGAAAATGTCAACGCATTCAAATATTTAATCTCAATTTACTTCACAAAATCGGCATCAATATATTTTGCATGTTTCAAAGATTACATTCGTACGTGAACTGTTGCACAACAAACAAATTGGTCTTTGTGAAATTGACCCATTTGACATGCGACAAAAAGGCTGCTTTAAACAAAAAGCCTCGTTTTCGAGATATAGAATAACGAACCCAAACTTATAAACTGATTGAACTAGCCCCCACCCCCTTATTTTCATTTTCTTAATTAGCTCAAATTTGGAACAATTTATATTTTCCTTTCCATAAGGACGAATAATGCTTAATTACGTTGAATTTGAGTGATTAGTTCTTGAGAAGAAGATTTTTTTAAAATACACACTTTTTTCAGTTTCGAGGTTTCCTGCGCTTTAAATTAAAGCTAACCTTTCATTTCTACAATTTATTTTCACCCTTCCAAAAAGATGTTTTGTGCCAAATTTGGTTGAAATTTGCAAAGTGGTTTAAGGGGGAGCAGGACGTTGCAGTGTAAAATTATTTGTCAATAAATTTTTCTGCTTTTCTTAGCACGTTTACATTTAGATGTCCACTACAACATGCATTATTTTCATGACTACTTTCTTACCTTGTAAGGGAGATATTTTGATAGGAATTATCCCCCTTGTCTGTCATTACGAATTTTTTTAACAATTTCAATTTTCTGCAATAATTATTCTATTTGATGGAATTTATTTGCAAATTATATTCATTAATTTTAAGAATGGAAACAAATTTCAAAATCAATTACAACATTGGCCTTTTTACTTAGCAATATCATAATTTTATCAAAATATTGCTCAAATCAGCGCTTCAAATTTTGAAGTTTTTGATTCTAAATTTGAACAAAATGTGATGGCACAAAAAAACCTGTCAATTAATTTTTGAACAAAATTTCATATATCAACCTTAGCATGCGCTTTATTACTTATAAAATTTTCATGGCCACTTTCTTGCCATTCAAGAGAGATACTACAATAGGAATCACCCATACCCCTTATTCTGGAATTATGACCTTTTCTGTTTTAAACTATCAAAAAAGTAATGCATTATTTAGATTTATCAATTAACATGAACAGATCATTATCAGAATATATACCTGATTATATTAACCGCTTATAATTTTATACATTTACATTTCTAAAATTAAAATTTTAAATTTCCCCCATCTCATGTTGTGAAAATGACTACTTTAGAGCCGTTGAGTACGGGAAAAAGATCTATCAAATCATGTATGACGTCATAATGGATAAATCACATCATAGCATCATACAATCAAATCAATTATGACGTCATAATAGAGTAAGCACATCAAAGTATCATTGCAATGAAAGTCACCTGATACGTGTCCTGTCTCCCCTTAAGAGAAGAAGATCAAAACGTGAAAAGTTTAGAGACGGACAGACAGACGATCAGACGAACGACGGACTAAATGGGATAAGATAAGAACACTTGAGCTGTCAGCTCAGGTGAGCTAACAAAAAGTGGAATAAGGTCACTGTGACCTTGATATGAGGATTTGAAGATATGAGGATGCTTACAAAGAAAACAAGAGGCCCATGGGCAACATCGCTCATCAGAGAGACACTGGCTTTATTTGGGTTTTCAAAGGATATTTTGCCATATGTCCCCTCGATAGATTACAAATTAAAAGAAATATCCGAATTTTATACTTATTTTTGCAAATACTTAATCTTTGACATATTTACTTTAATGGAATACCATTTTTACAAAAAAAAGATCATATACAATATATTTAACTAAATTTTCAATAGGGGTTTACGATAAACTTCCAGTTCCCTTTATTTTAGCCCTCCCCCCGCCACCACCACTTTATAAAGCGATCAAAATACATGAGAGCATAAATGTACATTTTCTCCCTCTACTACTTGCTAGTTATTGTATTTTATTTTTAAAAAATCCTATATGTGAAAGAAGAAAAGTGTACCATAATGCGCTCAATTCTTCAAATTAAAAATATTCAAAAATTTAATTGGTCTTCTCCATTATAAACGATTGTCGTTTACCAGGCGTGAATTTATTTCGTATGACGTTATTTGACTGATAATAAACTTAACTGAAAAATGTCACATGATATGTTAAAAAGTTATAATTCAAATCAATGCATTAGCAGGCATGTTGCTCTATTGTACTTAGGCCCACCCATTATTTTCATCTTTAAAAAAAAAACAAATGTCTACAAACAAAGATGATTTTCCGCTGCAATATTTTTTTAAGAACAATGATAATGCTTTTATCCTTATAATAATAATGTGTCAGAACTATAGGAACTGTTTACAAGACATCGTTTTTATCGTTTTTATTTCCTTGTGTTCGAAAAACTATCAAAAACTTGTGTAGATTTTATGCAATTGTTCGTTTAAGAAGGGGCACCAGCAAGTAGTAACAGCATATCATCCTTTTAGCAAAACATTTCTAATGATCAGCAAAAATGTCAGCGTCAATCGCAGAATTACAAGTAAGATACATAGCTTGGTTTGAGTGTTTTTGTTCACACGAGTTTATTACATTCAACGACACCATCACACAGGTGAAACTCGTGGCTGACATGTCGTATTACTTTCGTGGTCTTTGAATTTTATGCATTTATTTCTTATTCTATCTGCAGATTCTGTTTGTAAATAATGCATTGACCGAATTATTTGATGTTAGTATTCTCCTGGCTTGAAAAAAGTGTGTAAAACTTCATAATTTAATCGCGACCGAGTAACACGGCGAGGCAAGATGTACGTCCACACAGGAGAGACCTCTACAGCGAAGTTCTTTGAAATGTTGAGAGGTATTCCCCTTATATAAGGGTTGTAGGGACATCAGTTATGAAAGAGAAATATGGCGGACAGTGCCTATTTACGAGCGGTGTTCAGCTGTAAGATTTTTAAACTTATATATTTCAAGCAGCGAAAAAAATCTCTGTTTAGACTGAAAATGTTGAGCATCTTAACAAAACATGTTGCATTAATCAACCTAAATAACGTTGAATTTCACTCAGTAGTTCTTGAGAAAAAAATTTTTAAAAATGCACCGCCATTTTATTACAGTTTCGAGGTTTTCTCCGCTTTAAAAAAAAGATCGGTCTTTCATTTCTGCAATTTATTTTCGCCTTCCCATAAGGATGCTTTGTGTCAAATTTGGTTGGAATTGGCCAAGTTGTTTTAGAGAAGAAGTTCAATATGTGAAAAGTTTACAGACGGACGACGGACAAAATGTGATCAGAAAAGCTCACTTGAGCTTTCGGCTCAGGTGAGCTAAAAAAAACTAAGCATAACATTGTATTTCTTGAAAAGAATATTTTTAAACACTCCTATATATATCTTTCTATGAACTTTATATTTTTGAAAAATTATCTGTTTCATATTTGATATGAAAAATCTGTTTCATATTTGGATATTTTACTGGAAATGGACATTGATGGTAACCTAACAACAAAACTTTATGATAAACGCGATGACTTCAATTTTTCTATAGTCAACTTTCCCTACTTATGTAGCAATATACCTTCATCACCTGCATATGGTGGTTTTTTCTCTCAGTTAATTCGATACGCAAGGGCATGCTCTTCGTATGAACAGTTTCTAAGACGAGGCAAGCTACTGACAAACAAGTTGATAAAACAGGACTATCAACAGTCTCGTTTAAAGTAATCTTTTCGTAAGTTCTATGGTCGATACGACGACCTTGTCAGGAAATACAATCTTCCACTGAGTCGCATGCTGACTGACGTTTTTCATACTAATTGTTAGACCATAATTAATTACCTAATTGTCTACGGACTTTTGCGATTTTTATTTTCCCGATTACGACAAAGAGCACACGCCGGGTGTGACCGGTCAGCAGAGGATGCTCACTCCTCCATGGCACCTGATCCTACCTCTATCTTGGAGGTCCGTGTTGCTCCTCTTTGAATTTGTATTTCGTTTTATGGATTTTTGAGATGGTTGACGGTTTGTTATTGTCATTTTTTCATGAAAAATGAAAATCAAGAATTGTATATATTTTTAAACCTAGAAATCAACTTGAACAATTGTTTTACAATCTTATTTCAACAAAAAAAAATAATCGAAAACCTAAAATCTTAAAGTTGGAAAATATCACAAAGTCCAAGTTGTTTAGCTGTAAAAAGCTTTTGTTCATTTACTGTACTTATATATTGCATATAAAGTTCTCAGAATAAACTGCAGTAATTTTGTAAAATTTCAATTTTAAAATAATCATGATCGAGAACACCTTTTTTTGAATCAGGATCGGTTCAAATTTGATAAACTGCAATTTTCTAAAATATTTGCATTTTAATTTTTTTTATTTCTTTGTATTATATCATTGTTTGATAGGTGCTTTATTTCATTATTTGATATTCTTAGGATTTTATTAATAGATTTAAGAATATATAAGAATAACAATTAAAATTTTTTTTTACTTAAAAAATTAATGACTTGAGCAGAACATCTTAAGCATGCGTGTATTCATAATTATATTACACATTAAATGAGAATGAGTTTTAAGCTTTTAAATAAGCTTTTGAATACCCTTTTTGCAGTCATAAATACCCTATTTGCACTCAAAACAATTTTCCCATTTCACCGAAAAAATACAAAAAAATTAGTAAAAAATAATTGAAAGCCAATTTTAGTCTTTGTTTTGTGAAATCTTATTTCAAAAACATTTTTTTTTAACCATCAAATAAAATATTGGTGTGTCAAGGAACCTTACTCGTTAGCCATAAGATGAAGAATTCTAATCTCTTTTATCTCATGATTACCACATGTCATTATAAATTTAACTTAAAGGGGCATGGTCACGATTTTGGTCAAATTCTATTTTTCTGTTTTTATTATTTACAATGCTTAAGGAATGCATTTCCAATGACCAAATGAAATTGGAGAGTCAGTAGTGAAGTTTTAAGCAAGATACAGGGCTCACAATTCTTTGTAATGTAAACAAGGCTCGTGCCCTGTGTTTGTTTACATAAGTTTAATATACCGGTAAAAAATCTTTTTCAAGCTGATTTTTCATATTCTTACTCATTTTAAGCATATATAAACAGATTCTAACGTTTACAACATTCATTTTCGTTCTTAAACTGGAGTTTTCACTTCAACGTTCAAAATGTAAACAAAAGCTCTGTTTACATAGCAAAGAATTGTAAGCTCTGTAACTCGCTTATAACTCAACGAATGACGCTCAAATTTTGGTTGCCTATTAAAAATGCCTTACTGAAGCATTGTAAACGTTAAAATCGGGGAAAAAAAATTTGACCAAAATCGTGACCATGCCCCTTTAACATTGAAAGTCATCGTAATCTATCAATGATTCATACTTTGTAAAAAAATTATCGTTATTCTTTCCATAATCTTTTCTATATTTTGTTCTTTTGTATTTCCTAACTGTGTGTTCGTGAATCAAAACTCCGTAAGAACTAAGATCCGCACCTTTGAAGTTGTTTGAATTTAGTGAACTTGGATCCCGTTTAAGTGTAAAAATTTATACAATTTTTCCTATATATTTCTATGGTAATCTTTGGACCCCTCCTCGTTCAAAAATATTGTTCCTAGAGTCATGGGTTTAACAATTTTAGAATCTACACTATCCTAGAATGCTTCTTAGGAGGAAGACCTAAACATTTCCCTTATATATTTCTATGTTAAACTTTGAACACCTATTGGGGCCCCAGTATTAGACCGGGGTCACGATTTTAACAATTTAGCATTTCCACTATATATACAAGCCTTGGTGTAAATACTGGTAGTTGTGGTGCATTAGTTCTTGATTTTTTATGACAAGCACCTAATTTTCACGGTTTCGCAATTATCTCCCTTTTGAAAAAAGGTAGTGCCCTTTGTTATTATAATCAAGATTACCCTTCCCGTCGGGATTCTTTGTACCAAGTTGGTTTACTTTGGTCCAGTTGTTCTAGAAAAGAAGTCAAAAATGTGAAGATTACAGACAGACGGACGAACGACGGACAACAGGTGATCAGAAAAGCTCACTTGAACCTTCGGATCAGGTGAGCTAAAAAGGGGAAAATATATTTTGACCAAGATCGTAACCATGCCCCTTTACGCGCATTAAAATCCTTTTGCATCACGACTGCAGTTCCAACAAAGATTAAATTTTTGAACATTTATTCGATTACAAATGACACCTTAATATAGGCAAACATGTTTACATTCTTTTACTATATTAACATAAAGTAATTTTACGAAAATATTGGAAAATGATATTGTTTATTTCTACAAAAAGATTTTTGACTATAAAATATTTATATATCTTATAAAATTTATGGCTTTTTATATTAATTAGCTTTTTTTTAAAAGACCAATATGATTATAGATATTTCTAAAAATAACACTCCTATAATTTTAGGTCGGATTTTATTCCATGCAAAACTTATTTATGCTATTTAATAAGTTACTGATGAGTTTTCATGTTCATTTTGTATAATGCATATACTGCTATTAGCGTATTCATGTATAATTGAAACCCGACATTTTAATATTAATTTTTAGATATTTCTAGATTAAAATACATTTAAGCAAGAAAGTTGTGCTATATACAATATGTACACAAAAATATGCACAAAAAAACAAGAATAATATATTTTGTTGATTCGGTGTTAATTGGATGGAACCGATGGGGTAATTTTTTAATGCTGAATTTAAAAAATCTAGGTTTAAACAGTTTTTATCGTGGTAAAGACTGTAATATGTTTGTTTATGATTTTAACGAATTAACTATTTCAAATTTAGCTTAATAAACTTAACTTTAACTTAATTAACTTTACCATCATATTTTAATTTAAGGACGACGGACCCAATTCAAGATTTCGTACCTCTGCGCAGAAATTGCGCATATGCTATGAATATGACTGTCGTAATTACGTACATCAGAATAAGAGAAAATAACAAAATTTTCATTATACTAAACGTTATTTGTGATGCCAAAATATTTTTAGTGGAGAAAATTTAATTTAAAAAAATTAGTCCGAATTTCCTCTGTTTGCGACAAGTCCGTTATATATTTCCACGGTTTATAAATCATACAACGCCGAAAGGCAGTTTATAGTCTTATATTCTGGTAGATATTGAATTTATACATTAACCTAATAATATTTATATATATAGCAGTTAATGTAACGTCAGGCAATAAATAAGTATGTCCTATTTTCAACGATATTTCTGAAGAAAAATGAACCATGCAGTGAACTTTGACACAAACCCTCAAAAGTTTAGGTCGATGACCTACTTTTTTTTTTTCTGTTCATCGGTAAACTAATTGACTTCTTAATATTACAATTTAATTAGAGTAAAAATTATATTGCAGAATTTTTTAAATATCAGTTTTTATACCACGCCCCATAACATTCCCATTACTTTCTATTATATCTGCGGATTTTCGTACCCAAATATTGAAACACCCCTAGTTAAAAAAGGAAGTCGATGATCATGTAATTTTTTTATTGATTTTCACTCACCATGAACTGATTAACATTATATAAAAAATTGAATTAAAAATCTATTGTAGAAATGAATTGGGTCCGCCGTCTTTAAACAAAACATGGGACGAGCGCTCTTTTATTTCAAAACAAAGACTTGTGATATTTTGCCTTGCTTATTTATCGACAACAAACATATTTTCGCTGAACATAAGATACAACTTTAAGCATTAAAACGTTGAAAATAGCAAAAAATATTAGATAAAATGGTAATACAAGGTCAGTTTACCCCTCTATCAATATGAACGCTATAGAGCTTGTCGCAACATCTTCAATTAAGCATTTTTGTCATGTTGCCTTTTTATATCATCTTTGTTTGCTATTTTTAAGGTTAACATTTTTTTTCTAAATGGATGGAAACTTTCTCGAGGCCCGTGTTACAACTGCACAGAGGATGATGAGGGACATGATGTAACAGCGCGACGAAAGCAGTACATAATTGACACAAATGATCCAGAAGCTTTCGGAATATGGTCGTTTGAAGAAGAAGTCAAAGGAATTGACAAAACTTTACCTATTAAAAATCTTACACTAAAAGTAAACGAGGAAATAAAAGATGTTGTTCTTATGGTCAACAAACACGAGAGATGGGAATTGGAGACCTCAGAGCTTAATTTGCTTGTTAATATAGACACGACGGTGAAACATGGATTTGATGTCATGTGAGTAACAATAACACAGTTCACCGTTTACCGTTCATAAGCGCTCACCAAATTCCGTTCAGCGTGCGCTCGCCGTTCACTTTGCGTTCGCGTTTGCGCTCAGTGTTTGCTCAACGTTCATCGTTCATAAGCACTCCCCAAATTATCGTTCAGCGTGCGCCCACCGCTAGCTCAGACTGTGCTGCTAACCGTTCGCTCAGCGTGCGCTTACAGTTCACTCATTGTTCAAGTGGGAAAGTAGAACGTTTTAGGGACTGTCTCTAAAATATGAAATTCATGACTCCTGTATCAGGGGGTTCAGGTCCTTTGTAGTGCCAATATGGACACAAAATGAAATGTATATAATTTTATTTTGTTATAAGCTCACTTGAGCTAAATTCTCAAGTTTTCTGATCATTTTTATCCGTCGTCCGTCCGTCTGTCTGTCTGTCTTTCTGAGTGAAGGGGATTTTAGTTTGTTAAAATGAAAGCACATGCCCTCTTTCAAAGGTAGATAATTAGAAATCAATGAAAATTTGTTGGTATTTTTCAAAAATCAATTGAAAAACTAAAACTCGTATGGAGGCATTCTCAGGTTTGTTCAAATCATGAATGATGGGCGTTAGGGTTGGGCCACAATTGTGGCTCGAATTTTTACATAATAATATATGAATAAAAATCTTTAAAAATCTTCTTAAATACCAATGGGCAAGAAAAGTTGCAACTTTTGTAAAAGCTCCCTGAGGTAATGTAAATTTAAGTATGTTCAAATTATGATCCCTGTAGGTCAGGTGGGGCTACAATGTGGGGTCAAATTTTTACATCGTAATTTTTGGAGAAAAATCTACATGAATCTTCTCGAAAAAATATTAGCCAGAAAATGTTACTTGTGTAGAACCATCGTCAGGAATAGTGGGTGGAATTTTTACATCAGAGCTGACCCCAAAACCTGACCCTGGGCTAGCTTTGTGTTTGCCCTTGGTCGGCTCGGGTCTGCTTTGGGTTTACTGGGGGTCAGCTATTAGGGTCTGCTTTACGCAATGAAGTGTGAAACAGACCTGTCTTCTTGTTTAACGCTTGTAAGACCCGCCCTTGTATATTTCAAATACACATTTAAAGACATTTGTTCTTTGTTCAGTAGCGATGGTAAAGTTAGCAAATACATTCACTCTTATAACGAAATGGAAGATGTTAATTGAGTTATTTGAATTTCCCCATACATACGACCGTGGTGAAGGGTTAAAATTTTCAATTGCAAATTTTGTCGCCGATATACACGTGTCGATAATATACTCCAAGCACTTTTAAGAACAGTAATTACTCATCTTAAACAAAAACAATGCCTTTATTGATTTCATTATTAATAGTCTAATTCTTCGTTAGTTTGTTGTAAAGAACAAAACTTTCACATGAAATGTGTTTATGTCCTCTATAGTCATTATCGAACATTATCAAACTAAAATCGATCCATCTAAACAGTTTCTTATTTTAAACAATAAAATGTATAAGATTCAAGAGGTTCAATAAAAACATCATACATGTAATTGTTAAATTTTCTTGCACTTTATTAATTTGAATACGACACGAGACAAATGCATGCTTCGCCTGTAATTGTCAAACAAATATTTACCGCGCGACTAGTCGACAGGTGGCTGATTACGAAATGCGAACACACTGGTAGGAATTTTTTTGATATAAGGAACGATGGTTAAAAATTTTGATACATAGGAATTTAATAAAGAATGCACTTTTGATTAAATAAGATGCATCTCAGTTATTGTCTATCTCTACAATTTGCATTACACACAATATCGAGTGATTTACTCCCGCGGTGTTAAGAAACACATCCTGAATAAAAATTGGGTAAAATTTTGATCCTACATGTATATTCTTGTATACTTTAAATCTTATTTTGGCTGAAAAAAACGTTGCACTTTAACACGAGACTATACGGTAGTAAAATGTTATATTTTTAAAAAGAAATGATTGTATTTCCTCGGACTGAAATGTCCCAATTTCATTGGTTTAACATGGCGCGTGACTGTCGGATTAGGATGAATACTACACAAAAACATTGTTTCTTAAAATTTCCTTTTACAATTTTTACAGTAGCCAATTCATATGTTTAAATATCAATGATAGTGTATTGTAGACGAGAAATTAAGTTTCAAAATTTTTTATTTTATACTTGTGACCAAACAGATATGATATGCAATATCGCAACCTTCATACAGACATGAATCACAAAAGAAAGCATTTACGTAATTGTTTAAGTAAACTATGTTGTATTGTTTGTAGTCTCAGTTGGTTTTACTAATTTTTTTTTATCCAGCAACCTAAATGTAAAAAAATATCAAAACACGAGCTTATTTACATAACTACAAACTCGCTTCAAATTTTGTTTGACCATTCAGATTAATTTTGTTAATCATGTAATTCAATAAAAATGCAAAATCAAGATTAAGCTCAAATCATGATTATTTTCTTTTAACATTTAATTTTCAAAAAAATGACTTATTATAAATGAAAAATTGAATGAATTGTCCAACATGAAAATCCATACACTTTGGCATGAGCAACAAAATATTTCATGGTGAAAGGGTAATGGTCTCAACCATTTTAATGAATATTTACCAATTAGAAAAATGAGGTTTGTTGATAATGTTCCAGGTTACATATACAAAAAACCACAGAATGCATATTGACATGAACAGCAATGACAGCAATAAAGATAAGATTTTAATTGTTTTTGATTTCGGGTTTGTTCTTTGATTTTGTTTTTGATTTCGGGTTTGTTCTTAGCTTTTGGAGTTTTCTTTACTTATGCGTATTTTTTTATCTACAAAAAAGTGCTTTTGAATTATTGCAGGCTACTATATAAACACATTAGAGAAGGATCTACATACAAAGACACTAAATGATTTTGCATATGATATTCCAGCCCCACAACTAAAAAAGTACGGTATCTTCCAATTTTTAATACAGTGTTGTGATATTTTTGAAAGGAGTGTAACAAGTACCAGACATTAATCATAGATTTACTAAGGGTTTTTTAATAATAAGATTACTGTCTATAAAACAAACCCTAAACAGCTAAAACTTATTCAAAAAATTAAATTCCATTTTTAAAATCTTGTATTATTCTACATACCATGCAAAAAGCACCTTTAAAAGTGTGCTTTTTAAAGCATGTATGCCTAACTCGTAATAATATGAAAAATGGTGAATCTTTTATTTTTTTATGTTCTATTGTCACGAAAAATTGAATCTGTTAACAGTGTGAATTCTGATCAAAGAATATATTAACAATCTGAATTTTGATCAAATGTCTGTATTGGAAAAGTAATATCTGACTATTTAGAAAGTGAAAATTATTTTGATAACTTATTTTATATTATCAACGCACTGATAATCCAATAAGGCTAAATCAGCTTTGAATTCATTTAGCTGATCACCACAAAAAGAACGACACAATTTACAAAACATCCGTGCATGTTATTGAATCCTATCCTGCTTTTCGAAATCTAAATGAATATTATGTGAAACCTATCAAACCAAAGAGACCTAATAAAACGTTAGATGCGGTTAAACACACTTTAGGTATATATGATGAATACATATAATACACAGTTGTTTTAATCACGAATGTATTTTACTCCCATTGCACTGACCTATTAAAATATTGAGTTTTTTATCTACTTTTTTTTTTTAGAAAAAAGCTTACAGAAAAACAGAAAAAGGGATGAGTAATCAATGTAATAGCTTCATCAGAACAGCGAAAGTGTTATGGTTATAGTGTTATCCTCAAGAAAACTGTCTTTTTATTTCAACAGTACTTATTAAAGAAGAAGAACCCATTTTACACAAATTACCAGCATTACATTGAATCATTGACTCGAGTAATGGAACTTCTTCTGATCCATTTAAATTCTATGCAGTTCTGAGTTTCCTGTAGTTTATTATTTCATTCCACAATGTTTAAAATCTTAAATAATAGTGTCTTTTTTCAACTTATGTATTTTACTGTTTCATACTAACTGTTAGACCATAATCAATCACCTAATTGTCTACGGACTTTTCCTTTTTTCCGATTACGACAAAGAGCGCACGGCGGATGTGACCGGTCAGCAGAGGATACCTTCTCCTCTATTGCACCCGATACTAGCTCTGTTGTTTTAAGAGGTCCGTGTTCGCTCTGCTCCTGTTTTGCAATTTTCCTTTGGACTTTTGAATATGAACACTGTTCGTTACACCACATGTCATTTTTTCATAGAGATTCAAACATTTCATTCTCAAGAAAAAATATAAAAGGATACCTAGATATGTATCAATTACCGGTATATAATAGTAAACAAGATATAACATCAGGGTTAAAATGGCAAACCAATGGAAACATATTTTCTGAAAAAATACGGAATAATACATTTGAACTTTCTTTATATGTTACATAAAACAAAATTGCGGTGACTTTAATTTAAATACTTCATAGAATAGTTCTGAGTAATGAATTTCCCTCCAAGGTGAACATTCTGAATTTTTCCCTATCAACTTTTATTAAAAATTACACAATTACACAGAAGCAATTGAACATCTATCAACAGTATATTTTTGTATCTAAATTCAAGTAAACTATAGATCCATTCGTGTATTTTGGTTATCTAGAGAAGATAATCAAATAAAGGCTTCATATTAAAACAATATTTACTACTGAAGGACTGTAAATATCATGAAGATAAAAGGCATAGGCATAATATGTTCAGTAAATTGTATTTTTCTACAATTATAATATAATCATTATACCATAATATTATCATTATATATAATTATAATCATCATTATACACATTCTAAGAGATACCACATAGTATTTTTAACCAATGAGAAAATTTATTCTTTATATTTTAGGTGGATTAAAGTTAAACAAGATTTCCAAAAAAAAAATTAACAGTTAACAATGAATATTCAAAACAGAGTTAACACAATGTTAACCTGTTAAAGATATCAATCCTTCATGTGAAAAAAAAAAACATTCAATGGTTGCAGACAGTTCATTCTTTTCTTGTTGTATTTAAGGTTTACCAGTTTTAGCGATGCTGAATTGACTAACATGGGTAACGGGATCGAAGTTTTTCTACAAGTAAAAGTAGATCCGTATAACCGGACAGATACACAGAAACCAAACAGCAGTCCTGTGGTCTTGGTTAAACCCTATTACAGGTTAGAGTTTACATCAATCTTGAAAGACTTTAAATTAATGAACAGTTCAACAGGTCGCTTTATTTGCTTGCTAATTTTGTAATGAAGGTTTTAAGATATGGGAGGACGTCATTTCTTATGTAAATAAAGATGGTACAATATGTTTACAATTTTATGATAATTTAAAATTCCTAAAGAACATATCGCATTTTTTTTTAATTTTCAATTTTGTTTTCATTAAAATCATTCTTTACTCATTGAAGTGAAATTCATCATTTTTTTTACTATATAATATGTGTAGTTTGTTAGCAATGAATTCAGATCTCACAATATGCATATTTTCTCTCTCGATCTACCCGCCATTATTTGTGACCTCATATACGACATCGAGCGTTAAGGTGCTGTTAGCCATCTTTGTAATTGAATTTGTATTTAATTGACAATCAAAACAATTATCACCGAATACCGATATCATGACATGATGGTGTTTTGTGTCGCTTACGGTGTTCAAGAAGCCCGAAAAAGGGATGTGGACTGTTATTTTTTTAATTTCCCAAAGGAAAGTGCGAGGAGAACTTGGACACATTTCAGTCGGGGAGAGAATTTATAATAAACTATCAAATTATACATATTAATAAACATGTGGTATATTCTTGTAATATCAGTTTCATGAAAATCGTAATTATTTTTCGAAGAGAAAAATAAGATAGTGCACAAGGGCTTGTGCACAAAAAGTCAGTTCCTCGGAGGAAAAATACCAAGGGAGGACGCCATTTATATACCGCCTCGCTTCATCAGCTATTTCCCAATTTAAATTGTTATACTAAGCTTACATGTATGCAACGATTGTTGTATTAACGTATTACGTATTAAGTAATGATTGTTTTGTTATAAATAACCTCTGCATACTACAAAAGTAAAGTACGTATGGTCTCTGCTGTTTATATAGTCACGGCAGAACAACGATCCGGAGATCGACCTCCGCGATAAATAGACAAAGTTTGTTGATATAGACGTAAATAAAATAAAACCGGAGAATGAATCTCTTGGAAGAAACATTAATTAATGAAAACGGTTTTCCCCTTAAAAAGCCCCTGCGGTTAATAAAGTGTGTAATGAAATAAAGAACCGTAGAAAGGTGTTACTAGTTACGGTCGAAGAAACAAGCGCACCAAAGTTTTAAACTTTTAATTTTACAACAATGACCATTCTGATTTATAAAAAAGCCAACAAACAAAATAAACTAATTTTTTTTACATTTGTAAGCGATTTTTAAAATTAAAATCTTTGCCAAGTTGTACGTTGATGAATTTAATCGTTATTGCCGACTTCATCTTTATTTACTCATACAAAATGGTGTCAAAGTTGTATGTTTGTGAATCCATAAACAAATCTGCTGCAGAATATGTGGTATAATTTTTTGGTAAACTGAACAAAAAGTTAGGAATAATGATAAAATTGTATTGTACCTTTTAATGACATTTATGTTACGTCAAATAAATCAAGTGCATTTAAAATCGTCCTTGTATGATATTACATTAAATGTTATTATAACATTTGAATGTAATGTCATACAATAATTACATTGTATATTGTTGCAAGAGGGGATGCCGTTTATAACTCCCTTGTTTTTAATCAATATAAGAAGTTGTTAAACTTATGTTAAAAAATTAAATGCTAATAAACAAAATATGGTTTAATAATACATAATGGGTAGATATAGTAATGGTTTGGTCCAGTGTGTTTAAAATTATTTTTAAATATGGTATATATATAGTATGGATTGTATGCTTGGAGTCAAACCATCGGAGTCATTTAAATACTACAATTGGAATAATATTGTTACATCGGTTTCAAAAAAAATATCGTGTTAGTGATGATACGTTTTAGATTAATACACTGAAGATGTACGAATGAGGTTTGGATGTTCTGAATTTCTTTCTGAATCCATCTTCAGTCAATTCAAAACGTTTGTACAAAGCTTCTTTGAGTTCCTCATAATTGAGTGCACTTGCAGGTGGAAGTCTCGGGAACACATCTAACGCTTTTCCTGTTAGGAGAGCACTAAGGTGAGATCCCCAGTTACCGACGTTCCAGTTCTGAGCTCTTGTATATCTTTCAAAACGTTGGATATAAGCGTCAATATTGTCTTTAGACTCATCAAATGCTGGAAGTTTCGGGCCTTTCACAGGTTGATGATTTTCAATCACATGTGTAGATTCCAACGCAACTTTGTCAGATCGTTCTGACGCAAGTGCTTGGAATTGATGGTCAACTTCAATTTCCTGCATTTTACGTTTATGCTCGGACACAGCATAAAGTTCTCTTTTCTCTTCTAGTTCTAACTGATGTTGTCGTTCCTCACGTTCTCTTTCACTGCGCTCTTTTTCTAACTGTAGCTGGAATTCACGATCCTTGTCAGCTTGTCTATCAGATCGTTCTTTTTCTCTTTCATCACGCATTCTTGCTTGGTCTTCATCTTTCAGTCCCATTTGAGCACCAAGCACAGGATGAATGACCATCTTTAAGTTCTCCTTAAAGGGACCTAGACACGATTTCAGATGAAAATTTTATTTTTGATTTTTATGTATAAAATAGTTAACTTGTGTATTTTGAATGATTTACCAAAATTTGAATGTTAGAAGTCGTGTTACAAGCGAGATACAGAGGAAAGAAGTCGTTATGTAAACAAAGTTCGAGTCTTATATTTGTTTACAAAGTAAAGAAATTACCATTTCTTTGACAAAATAACTTGTGGAAACGAGATAAACTCATTCAATGTGTTCATAAATAATTTTATCAACAAAAAAAAGCAACATTAGATTGAAACTTATACCAATACAAGACATATGTAAATAATAACAGGACTCGAGCTTTGTTTACAAAACAAAGAATTTTAACCTCTGTAACTCGCTTGTAACTCGATATTTGACTTTCAAATTGTGACAAAGCATTAAAAACATCCATATTGACCATTCTAGACATAAAAAATGAAAAAAAAATTTTGAAAAATTTGAGCTCAAATCGTGTCCAAGTCCCTTTAAAGATAACTTAAAGGTGCTTAAAGGTAGCTTAAAGACGATCTTTAAGCCACCTTTAAGCTATATGTGTTGCTTAAAGGTGGCTTAAAGAAAGCGTAAAGATGGCTTAAAGGCAGCTTAAAGACTATCTTTAAGCCACCTTTAAGCTACCTTTAAGGACAACTTATAGGTCCTTAATGTCCAAACTTCTTTAAGCCACCTTTAAGGTACCTTTAAGCCACCTTTAAGCCATTAAAAAATCTTTTAATTCAATATTGTGCTTAATTTACCAACAAAATGTATTAACTTCATGATAGAAATGGTATTAAAAACGGTTTTTGTTCTAGAAAATAAAATGAAAAAAAAAAACACACACAAAAAAAACCGGCCCAAGACGAGGATTGAACCCGGGACCCTTCGTTTACCAGCATCACCTTACTCCCTCTGCGCCACGACTCCTTATATAAATATACTAGTTATAGCTATATTATATAGCTTACTAGCATGCTTAGTTAATATATTTAAACCAAGTAGATATAGGCTATGTTCATCTAATTCATAGCTAAATGAAATTAAATGCAAGGAAGAAGATGAAACTATTTCTTTTATTAAATGCATTGAAACTATTAGCTAGGGTATTAGTTCTACGCAATTTCCCGGTTTTTGATGATCACGGTGCCGTTCCGGTATGATATTGATTATTATACATTTACAACAGATCTAGAATAACAAATGAAATGATATATGTTTAAATGTTTAATTGTATACATGATTTTTAAACTATCAATTCTATAACAAACAATATTACCAATTACCGGTGACGTATTTACTGCATGTGGCAATTGCAAATGATGTATGCATATACTTGTACATACAATTATATGATGTACCAGGCCGGGTATGTGACATATTTACCCTTATACAATAATAATATTATAATTAACCCCCATTTATGATCACCGGTACAGTAATTAATTAGCCTCTAGATTTTACTCTTACACACATGTATCTTTAATTTGTAGACATAGCATTTTTAAAACCCACAGCTAGGAAATTATACTTTGAAAATGAAACAAATGTAAATAAACCTTCATTCACTAGACTTATCGTATACACGTACATACTAAGATTTCATCGCCTTTAGAAACCCTGACGTGCACCTGGGCACACGACACACCTGTTGTGTATATCTTGTATATTCTGTGTTAGTTCCAGGGGTTTTCTTAACTTGGACAAACAATAGACTCTAATTAGATATACACAAACTATGTCTAGACAAACAAAGCGGTAATATCCCGCCCGATATAACCAAGGCAGTTGAGAGTCTTTCATCTTTAACATGTATCTAGCATATCTAGAATTAGACCTAGAAATAATTAAAATTGAAAAAAAAATACGATTAAATTAAATCATGCATTATTGGTTCATTTTTTTATTTTGTTTAATAACCGGATGAACTAAGAGAGAGAGAGAGAGAGAGAGAGAGAGAGAGAGAGAGAGAGAGAGAGAGAGCAAGAGAGAGAGAGAGAGAGAGATTTCACCGATTAATTTATAATAGGAAACAAACATACTTTAATATAATTTCATGCGCCGATTTAGATACAGAGACTGCGCTCACCCCTACAATAATTTTGAAACAAAAAAAAATTATAAAGAATTTTATAACGGCAGTCTGTGTCCATTGGAGCGGTGAACTGTGTTTAATGGAGCGACAATTAAAACCGCCTGGAACACCCACCCCCCCCCCCTTTCCATCACTCGGATCACCCCCTCCCATCGCTTTAAAAGAGCTTTTGCATTTAATATATGTTTTCAAGATGAATCTGTTCAGCTTGCTCAAACCTGACTTAAAGGGAACTTAAAGATGGTGTAAAGACAACTTAAAGGGAGCGTAAATGCCACTTAAACATGCTTAAAGGTGGCTTAAAGGTGACTTAAAGAAGTTTGGACATTAAGGACCTATAAGCTCAGCTTAAAGGTGACTTAAAGGTGGCTTAAAGATTGTATATCCTTTAAGCCACCTTTACGCCACCTTTAAGTCACCTTTAAGGACTTGCTTAAAGATTGTTTTTCGCCCTGTGAAGGTCGAGGAGTTCCTTCATCTCTGCTATAGTAGACATGGTGGTAAGTACTGTAATGAACCTGTATACCTGAATATCTACAGCTCTCTCTGTCTATATACTTTCACTTTTATCTTTAATCTAAGATACCCACCTTTAACTTATAAATGGGTGTACCGTACTTTTACTCACCTCCTCAGATAATATCAGCTACAACTTGTGACTACTGACTGAACCTAACAATTTAAAGTAATTATAAGTGAACTTTAAAATTGGCAAACCTTCACCCTTGAAGCAATCTTAAATGATTTGGAGAAAGACTGATCGTCATCCCACCGCTGCCACCAATTGTAGCGTGGATGAGCTAGGCGTTCTCCAAATGACAGTTAAGACAGCTTCAGTTTTATAAATTTATTTACAAAAGAACAAATGAAATATATTTACAATATCACTTTCACACCCACACTCGCTCACACCCCATACTCATTCAAACTACTGTAATTAATGACCCTACTTTAACACAATTATAAAAAAAATAATATGTATGTATATAAAGAAAACCTTTTTTTTTGACAGACAGACGTTATACCGGTATATTATAAGTTTCTTTAAATTCAAAATATGGTTGCCACACCTTCGATGATTACTTATTCACAACTGAAACTAATTAACAGATCTCAAACACTAAACTTTCAATCACTGATGTTCCTGTCTCGATCACTTATCTCGACTCCGATCACAGATCGTCTGACTATCTGAATTCCTCGCTGATGTGATGAGGTAGACTTTATTTCCTCCCCTAAATCCACCGTGGACTCCTTTCAGGGCTGTAGTCCTGGACCTTAGGCGCCGTGGTGGTGTTCAACATAAGAGTGGTTCTCCCCACTGGAACTTCACAGTTGTATGACCAAGTCAAAATGCTACAATTTATTCCAGTAATAAGTACATGTAGGCAACCTGAGTATGGCAACAATTGATGATACTATTATAAAATAATCATATAATAAGTGTCTGTCACTAATATGTAAACAGATTTGAGTTTCATAGCAACATGTAAATAATAACAAAATAAATATGACGCACACTTCCGGTCAATCATTTCCGGTGAATCACTTCCGCCCAAGACATTTAAATAAATCAGCAAGTTTTATCTAATACAACAAAATACGCATAGAATAACATTCAAAGCTATACAATTCTAACACAGGGCTTTATCGATAATATAAAACTGGTATTTAAACTTCCACGCAAAAGATACGCTCGACTGCTCACACAGGTAAGTTTAACAGGTGAACGCTGGACAAGGTTATTTTTAGCTCAAAATAAACAAGAATTACTAGTCGAATACACAAAAATACTGCATAAAACGATAAATATACTTACCACGGTCTGCTATCCGTGCCCGCTTATTAACAAGGTTCATGCACAATACATACTGCAATAATGTCGCTCTTTACAGCAAATATGAGCTGCCCTCAAAATCGTGTCTTGTCACACGGCAGCCAACCCGGGAATAACCAGGGGCCCGTTTCTCAAAAAGGCGTAAATTTTGGCTTAAGTTAGTCCGACTAACGAAGTTACGCCAATATTTAGTCGGGTCTAAGTTGCGTTTCTGAAAGAGGCGTAAGTTTGGGTTTAAATGTCGAAGAACTTAGACATCTCCGCTGAGTACTAAGCATGCGCATATTGTATTTTGTTTTGCTTTGAGGCTATGATTATATGTGGTGGATCAATTTTCCAATTCATAGTACATTTACTCGAAGTACACATGTTATACTATACCACTGAATGTTGTTCATAAAAGTTTATATTAATGAAAGTAGAACAAATGCCTATACGCTTCTTAACATAATGATATTTTTAGAGAAAATTCAGATGATATGAAGGGGCAGGATAAGTGGTTGCAAAAACCAAATATATGGCAATTGAATGCATTGCAGACGATATTGAAGCACAATTGTACATAATTGAACGAAACAATGCATAAAAATTAATTCCAATATTCGTGTAAAATTGAAAATATTTATAGAATGCAGGGGCAAGGTACAGTAGAAATGCCTTAATACGTCTACAGAATGATAAGTCATGCTTCATATAGATATTTAGACACTTTCAGATGCTGGTATAAAGCTTGATACTTTTTTATCATATCACTAAATTATTTATAGACAATAATATGATTATGATTTAAACAGCAACCTATTGAAATCGAAAATATCCACTGTATAAAAACATGTACATGTCTACAGAAGGAAGAAAAGTTCCATCCTCTGTTCTAATATTGTAACAATTTAGACAACGGCATGGAAACGATTTTTGATTTTCTGCGATTCAAATGATAAAAGTTTTGAAAGATATTGTCTACAATTAACATCATGGTAATTACCAACAGTTGAGGCCAGGGTCTCCCGCACTCTCTTTCCTGTTTTTGGTTTAATCAATGGATTGTTTTGTTTTGGGGGTTTTTTTGGGGGGGGGGTATTAAAAGTAATATATACTGTATACAGGGAAATATTCGCCCCCGTTTAATTTTCAACCATTTCACCCTCGTTGTCAGCAGGCGAATCTAAGAATTTAAGAATTTCAATGTCTAATTAAGTTACTTGAAACACAACTGTGACTGGGCGAATTCTCGACGGGGCGGAACTGTTTGCAAGTGTAGAAGGGCGAAGATTACACAGGACGAAAATACCCCTGTATACAGTATCTTGTTTAAAATATAGACATAAATGCAATAAACTAAGAACCCCCTCCCTATTTGAAGAAAGTTTTATGAACGAAGGGTTTCTAAAGGTTTAATGGAATAATCATCTAGAAATCACATATACCCTCCGGATAAGGTATTTAGGGTCTTTGCGGTTTTAACAAGTACATTTGAGTCCCACTTTTCCCTATCTGCTGAGTTATTGGGATTATACAATTGTTTATAAAATAAGTACGAAAAGCTAGTTAAATTTGTAATAATGCACACTGTTGTAAAACTGCTTAAACAACGTCTTTCGTATTGCAAGTCGACAACTTCGAAACCAAAAAAAAAAATCCCTTGATAAACATGCATCTTAAATTATGATGAAACAAAACTAACTCTCATTATTTCAAGCGATTAAAGTTCAGTTCAATTAAAAGAGTACAAATAAACAACACATATGCATATTTACGAAGATCATTGATATTAACCATACATATTTTTAAAAATATGAAAGCAAGTAATTAATTATGAATTAATAAGATTAATGAATTTGATTTCCGAAATTTCAAGGAGGCGTGCATGTGAAATTTTAGAATCTTTGAGAACCTTGACAAACGCTTGTCAATAGATCTAAAATTGATACAAACTCTGCATTATAAAATATATCTTTAAGTAAAATTTTAACAAAATCGATTGTATCTAAATGCGAGTTCATAAACATCCAACATAACATGTAGCTTTCATACGGTTTTGTAAAGATACTAAGAGTAAAGAAATGAGAACAACAATACATACCTGTTGGAAAATTGTAAGTAATGTAGGTAAGGAACATACAACCACACGCACACAGATGAACGAAACTGATAACGTCGCGCTAACATGGTGTAACGTCGCGATGAAAATATAACGTTACGTGAACATTTCAAATCTTTAAATTATTTTGCGAAAAATTGGGTGATAACACATATTGATTTTTTTGTATCGATTAGTTCTAAATCATCTTCGTAATCATTGTGCTGAGTAAAATAAAATTCGTCTGATTTGTTAAAAAGTTATGAGTATGGTTTTGGAATGCGGTTACTAGCGAAAATGTAAATATTGCTATTTATTTCATTGAAATGACGTTCCTGGTGTTAATCAACAATGTTGTGTTTAAAATAAGATAACATTATAATTAGGCTGACGAATTCAATAAAAAATTCAGGAATAAACCTTTGAAACCAACTGATTCGACAGACACATTTTTAGGGTAGGTTGTCTCACAAGCAGTAATTTGTGATGAGCGTTCTAATTTTGTGGGCAATTTTAATGTCAAAAAAATCCGCGACATCCTTTAAACTTTGAATCTGAAAATTTTTTAGCTTAAGCAGTCTTAATTTTAATTTTTAAGTGATTGCTATCACTAAATAAGTGGAAAATGTTCAAAACACTTTGACGTTGTACTCATGACGTCAGATACGGAAATGCGACAATTTTCGGTAGAATAATCAAAACACAAAATAAAATAGCAAAAAATCTAGCGAGAACACATATACTTTTTTTTACATAAATAATTTGTAAATCACTTTTTCTTTACGCACAGAAACAGTTGATAAATTCGTCTAAATTGTTTGAAAGTTATTAACAATTTCTTAAAATAACTCCATCTTGAAAAAAAGAGAAATGTGCTCATTTTCCTATATATTCATTAGGAATGCGTCAAACCAGCACCACAAACGATACTAAGTTTAAAACAGTATTGCACTAAAATAGCGTAGGCAAATTTGATACAAATTTCATATAATGAACTGTAAATCCTAAAGAACGATTTGATAAATTTTCAGGGTATGTTTTCTCGTGGGATTTTTTATGGGGTAAACCCGCGACCCACCTTAAATTGGTCTTAGACTTCGTCTAAAACATAAACATGTATGTGTTGCAACCACTATTGAAATAAAACCACTATTGAAATAAATTATTTCAATAGTGGTTGGGAATGCATTTCATTAGAAAAATCACTTTGCAACCACTATTGAAATAAAACCACTATTGAAATAAATTATTTCAATAGTGGTTGGGGATGTATTTCATTTGAAGAATCACTTTGCAACCACTATTGAAATACAACCACTATTGAAATACATTATTTAAATAGTGTTTGGGGATGTATTTTATTTTAAGAATCAATTTACAGACACTATTGAAGTACAACTACTATCAAAATTATTTTCTCAATCGTACCTGGGAATGAATTTCTTCATAGATATTTCTTTGAAAATTAATATTTTTTTCTTTACCTTATCTTTCTATAGACATATCATGTTCTATAAATATTGTAAATTATTTGTACAAGACTGAACATCTTGTAAATTGCCAGAACTTCTATTCAAACCCCCTGTATATTGAATAATTATTTTTTGATAAATATTATTATAAATATCACTATTGAGATAAATTATTTCAACATTGGTTGGGGTGTACTTCATTACGACCACTATTGAAATAATGATATTATTTCAATAGTGGTTGGTGGTGAATTTAATTATGACCACTATTGAAATAAATTACTTCAATAGTAATTGGTTATGAAGTTTATTATATTTTGCAATCACTATTGAAATACAAACACCATTAAAATATTTTCATTTCATTTTAATTATCCTTATTGAAATATTTTATTTTAATGATGGTTATGTATGTATTTCATTATAAGAAACACTGTGCAGCTACTATTGAAAATAACAAATAATTTTTAAATAATAGTTGGGAATAATTTTCATAATACTAATAATAATCACATTTATGATAAATAATTTCCATATATGTCGTGGATGTATTTTATTATAAGTTACAATGTACAAATTATTGTTCAATGTTATTTATAAATAAATATTATTATAAATATCACTATAAAGATAAATTATTTCAATAGTGGTTGAGAATGTATTTCATTATTAGAATCACTTTGCATCCACTATTGAAATACAACCACTATTGAAATTAATTATTTTAATAGTGGTTGGGGGTGCGTTTCATTTCAACCACTATTGAAATAGGTTATTTCAATAGTGGTTGGGGATGCGTTTCATTTCAACCACTTTTGAAATAAAATTATTTCAATAGTGGTTTGTGATGCATTTAGGTTTTATGTCTATTTTTCCGTCTGTTTGTAACAATTTTCTTTCCGGTAGGGGAATTTCTTAAGATAAGAAGTATGTTTTATGATATGATGAATTCCTTTTTAATCATGGTGTACTTGATTTCCCTTGATATGGTCATGTTTCCCATACCACCTGTCATCTGGAACTAAGAGTGTTATACGCAGACGGAATAATAGGCATAAAAATGACATGCATCCCTACCACTTTTGAAATATTTTATTTCAATAGTGGTTGTAATTAAACGCATCCTGAACCACTATTGAAATAAATTATTTCAATAATGGTTGTAATGAAACTCATCCCCAACCACTATTGAAATAACTTATTTCAATAGTGGTTATAAAGAAATGTATGCCCAACTACTATTGAAATAATTTAATTCAATAGTGGTTGTATTTAAATAGTGGTTGCTAAGTGATTATAATAATGAAATACATCCTCAACCATATTCAAATGATTTCTCTCAATAGTGATATATATATATTAATAACATTTACTTATAACAAAAATATTGAATTATTTTTTGCAAATTGATACTTATAATGAAATACATCCACAACCTATATAAAACTAAATTATTTTTATAATTGATGAACTATAAATGATTTTTTAATATACAATTTTCAAGTTGTTCACTCTTGTACAAATTATTTACAATTTTCATAGAACATGATATATCTATAGAAAGAAAAAGGTCAAGAAAAGAATATGAAGACAATTCTATATGTTAATCTGCGAGAATTGGTTATTTCTGCACAACAGTGAAATTTCTAACATAAGTAAGTTAAATTCATAGTATCGATTATTATTACCGTAAAATTTGCAAGTCTTTAATACCTTTATTGTGTATTTGAAATTGTTCGTTAGATAAAAACAATTTCATATGCATGTTAATCTGCGAGATTTGGTTATTTATTTCTGCACACCCGTCAAAAAATTGTGACATTAAACCATAATCTTTTTAGTCTCGGTTATTAATACCGTAAAATATGCAAATCTATAATACATACATTGTATATTTGAAATTGTTCGTTAGATAAAGTGTTTTTTGCATTTCAAAATAGTTTGCAAAAATGATGTACAACATCTTTCTTTCCAAATGTGTTACAGTAGTGATTACAAAGTAATATTTATTAAAAGTTCATTCTTATCTACGATTAAAAAAAAAATTAAATAGTAGTCTTCAAAAGTGCCTGTAAAGTGATAATCTTATAATGAAATGCATTCCCAACTACTATTGAAATTATTACTTCGATAGTACTTGTATTTCAATAGTGGTTGCAAAGTGATTTTTGTAATGAAAGACATCCCCAACCACTATTGAAATAATTTATTTCAATAGTGGTTTTATTTCAATAGTGGTTGCAAAGTGATTCTTCTAATGAAATACATTCCCAACCACTATTGAAATAATTTATTTCAATAGTGGTTTTATTTCAATAGTGGTTGCAACATGTATGTGGTACTTCTTTAAATGATGTGAAGATAAATATAGACTTAGTTGAACAATGTTAACTTAAGAGGTTTTTAAACTAAAATCTAGTCTATGCTTACTGAGTATTGATTTAAAAATCAATAATCTATCAGTACTTATATACATCTATAAATGTACGATGTATAAACTCGGAGTTGTTGTTGTGGAATACATGTGTAATTCAGAATTAAAGCATCTTTTTAACCATTGTGTTTATATCAGTTATAGGGGTATATCCATCTTTTATTCTTCATACTTTAGGTAAATTTCATTAACGAGTAGTAATGTATATTACATACGTTTAATGAGTTAAGCCCATTATTTATCAAATTGATTTAATCTCAATTTGTTTAGAAATCGGAACAGTTATCGAACAATAAGTACTTTTTAAAGTTATACGTACATGTACAAATATTACAATAAATGTGAATGTTTCCTTAATAACACGTAAAACAATCCCAAAATTAAAATTGTCTGTTTATTTTGCCTTAGAAACAAAACACTCGCCATTTTTGTGTACAGACTAAGGACTTACGCCTACCCATTAGCAGGCGTAGATTTAAACCCAAATTTAGTCCCGACTAAGTTTCCGCCTTTTTGTGAAACGCAACTTAGTCTGGCTTTGAGGTTTAGTCCCTGATTTAGTCCGGACTAAGCTTACGCCTGGGCGTAGGCCTTCTTGAGAAACGGGCCTCTGGTGTCAGCGGTTTTACCTGACTGCGCATTTGCAGAGAATTATGGGTAAACAGTATTACAAAATTAAAGGGCCACGAAGCTAGCCTGGTGCTAGTACACAAGTGATTGTTACAACTGGGAATCATCAAATTGCTTTCTTGATTTCATGTTTATGCTTTTAAATTACCGGTGTACGTTTTGGAGATCAAATAAATAAATACCTTATATATTGGTGTGCCTAGACATACGTCTAAAGGAGATAGAAGAGGAGGGGTTGGTTTTGTAATCAGGGCAACCATCGATGTCATATGTACCCCTCAACAAGAATTTAAAACATTTGAAACTTGCACTATCAGACAAAATGGCAACCATCCAGTTACTTTAGTGCTAATTTATACCCTCCTCCCTTACGACAGAATGGTCTTAAAATGACCCAATTTCTCCAAGAGTGGGAACAGTTCCTGTCACAACTTTGCACAACTACTTCAATTCAACTGTGCATCTTCGGAGACATGAAAATCAACTATAACAATCCGGATATTCCCAACACCAAACAAATGATGACTATAATGACTGTACTTGACCTCAAACAACATGTAGATGTCCCAACGCACATAGCTGGACATACTCTAGACCTACTGTTCACAAGATATGACCCTATGCATCCACTGCTAATGTCAATCTCTGTGACTGATTTAAGCATATCAGATCACTATGTTGTTAAGTGCAAACTCTAAAGCAGGCGACCACCAAGGCCAGACAAAGCTCGGCTAGCAAGGCTATTGTAGTACATCTTTGCATAAACATTAGTTTTATAAAAATATTAAGAGAGGAGAATCACTGTCTTCCATCACAGGGGGGGGGGGGGGGGTGCAATTTTAACGATCTGCTATCAGATTTTTATTCTAGAGTAAAAGATTTTGTGGACAAAATAGCTCCCCTTCGAACCATCACAATCAGAGGCGATTCCCTTAAACCGTGGTACAATGAATCCATCCATAAAGCAAGACAACGGAGAAGAAAATTGGAACGCAAAGCCAAGAACTCAGGCCAGGAGGTACATAGACAGATGCTTAAGAGCAGAGCCGAGCTGTAGTGCACATGATCAACTCAGTCTCGTTACTATCAGGAAAAGCTCACAACGGCAGACAGTAAAAGATCAGACAAGGTATGGACAAGTCAGATTTCAATAACAATACAGCTTCTCCAGACCTAAACGAACCGGTACCTGAACTTGGTTCCTTTAAGGTACAGACACGGGAAGAGTTGGAAAAGGTCATCAAGAGCTGTGCCAGCAAGACCTGTTCACTCGATGCCATTCCTACAGCGCTCGTAAAGAACATCTCTGTACTCCCTATAGTGATACCGACCATTACTGACCTGGTGAATGCATCACTTTCAACTGGGATCTTTTCAGATAGGCTAAAACGTGGACTTGTTACTCCACGTTTGAAAAAGACTGGACTTGATTCAAACACTTTTAGTAACTATAGACTAGTCTCAAATATCCCGTTTATCAGCAAGGTCATTGAGCGTGTTGTAGCACAGCAACTCAATAATCATCTCACCAAGAATGGTCTGCATGATAACCTGCAGTCGGCATACAAGTCAGGTACCAGGACTGAAACGGCCATCCTGCGAATTAAGGCAGATATAGAAGATGTTCTAGATGAAGGTGACGCCATACTCCTAGTCCTTCTCGACTTTAGTGCCGCATTCAACACCATAGATCATTCTCTTTTGTTAGAGAGACTGCAAAAAGAGGTTGGACTGACGGAAACAGTACTCTCATGGATGCAGTGGTTGCAACAATGCAGTCATATCGCAATGGCCGAACGCAGACAGAATAGATCAATAACAGTGTATCCTCGATGTACCATTGTCCACGTAAGTCGTGGTGTACCTTCTCCCACTCAGAAGAGTTATCAACAAGTATGCCATTAACCGCTATAGATTCGCAGATGACACACAACTTTACAGCCGATTGAGTGTAAAAGACACAGACATGCGTAACTTTCAAGTCAACACCATGGACAACTGCATAGCAAGTATTCGATCTTAGTTAACTGTGAACAAAACTCAAATTAAACGACGCAAAAACTGAGGTAATGGTGGTTGCTAGTACCCACAACCAGTGCCGTCTAATGGATATCAGCATAAAGATTGGCGAGGCAATAGTAAGACATAAGCTCAATGTAAAAAAAACCTTGGTGCTTCCTAGACGCTATCTTATCAAATGAGAAACAAGTCAGCTATTTCGCCATAAATATGTACGTTAACATCAGGAGAATCTCGAAGGTGAAACGCCATCTCACTCATTAAGCTTGTGCAAATGTCATCAATGCAACAGTCGTATCCCATCTTGACTATCACAATGCCCTCTTGCTTGGCATAACCGATCGACCGATGCACCAGTTACAAAACATACTACAGACAACACATTACGCCATCTTCGCTAGCCAAGGGTTTTCGGTCCACTCCGCTCACCATAAACCCTTGGCAGATCTCATTACGAAAATTCGGTGACAAGCTCCGTTTCCTGATTGGCTGCAGCTGCGAGTAGCTGATCCAATCGGCGCGTTGTAAACAATCGATTATAAATAAACTTTAAAGAAACACGCGTGTGATCTTTAATAAAACATTCGGTGCTTTTCCTAAGTTGACACACAAGTGCTTGAGTACAGTACCTTTCTAAGGATTGTCTAACTAAATCACTTTAAAAACGATATATTTTAGTGGATTGAACAGAGATTTACAAACTTGTCAAGGCTCGTGTGTTCATAATATGGGGATATAAGTAAACATGGCGAATGAAGAAGTTGCCTATCCCGTTAGTAAATATACTATTATAGTTATTGCTTTTAAAGGTTCAATGAGCTGTTTTTTTATTTAATTTCCTCTGTCCAAAATAATTACGACAACGATACCTGGTTTTATGCCTTGAATACATTCATATAAAGCGAATTTTTCACTCCCAGTACAGGTCTCTACAAACATTATAAATAAAACATTCCTTGCTTTCTCTAGGTTATATCTTCATTCCTATTTAATAGCATCGTTAATTCTGTTCCGATTCTCGCTAGTCAACATGTTCTCAAGTTGTATTTTTGCCGTAGCTTGTATATTGCCCGTTGTTTCATTCGATTTAAATGTAAATATACAAGGGGCGCAACTCAAGTTGCTCGCTAGATAGCGCCACCGCATCACCGAGTTTTTGTAATGATATCTGCCAAGGGTTTATGGGGAGCGAAGTGGACCGAAAACCCTTGACTAGCAAAGATGACATTACGCCAGTACTACACTACACTGGCTGCCTGTAAAACAACGTGTTATATTCAAAGTACTGACAACCATTTACAGGTCAGTACATTCTTCTACAGATATTTGAGCGAACTATGGTCTGTCTACCAACTACAGAGAGCATTGAGATCATCATTAGACCAATGGAAACTGGTATTAAAGAAGTCATCAAATAGATATGGCGTTAGAGCTATAAACATTCTCGGTGCCCAATTGTGGAATGATTTTCCATTGGAACTCCGTAAGCTTGAAACACACGGAGAATTTCGCAAGACCCTCAAAACACTGTTGTTCAAGCGTGACTATAAAACAAAGACCAGTAGTATATAAAGACTACAGGTGTATTTATCCTGTTCATCCTTTAATTATATTTTAGATAGCTTCTGTTGTTTTATCATCACTCTACTTACAATTTAATAGTATCTCTAACATGGCGTTTCTAAGCACACCACTATTATTAACACAGTGTGCAGCGCATAGAAACTACATGTATTCTGTGTTATAAAAGTGTATTTATTAACTAAACCATTTTTTTAACTTTTATTAACACAGTGTAAATCGCCTAGAAACTATGTATTTTTGTGCTATATAAGTAAATATAATAATTATAATTCTCTTTTTAGCTCACCTGAGCTGAAAGCTCAAGTGAGCTTTTCTGATCAAAATTTGTCCGTTGTCTGTCGGCGTTGGCGTTGGCGTCGGCGTCGGCGTCGGCGTTGTCGTTGTAAACTTTTCACATTTTCATCTTCTTCTCCAGAACCACTGGGCAGATTTCAACCAAACTTGGCACAAAGCATCACTGGGTAAAGGGGATTCAAGTTTGTTCAAATGAAGGGCAACACCCTCTTTAAAGGGGAGATAATTTAGAATTATTAAAAATTTGTAGGTATTTTTCAAAAATCTTCTTCTCAAAATCTATTAGGCCAGAAATTCTGTAACTTGTATGGAAGCATCCTCAGGTAGTGTAGATTCAAGTTTATTCAAATCATGGTCCCCGGGGGTAGGGTGGGGCCACAATGGGGGGATGAATTTTTACAAAGGAATATATTGAGAAAATCTTTAAAAATCTTCTTCTCAAAAACTATTAGGCCAGAAAAGCTCAAATTTGAGTGGAAGCATCCTCAGAAAGTGTAGATTCAAGTTTGTTTAAATCATGGTCCCCGGGGGTAGGGTGGGGCCACCATGGGGGGATGAATTTTTACAAAGGAATATATAGAGAAAATCTTTAAAAATCTTCTTCTCAAAAACTATTAGGCCAAAAAAGCTCAAATTTGAGTGGAAGCATCCTCAGATAGTGTAGATTCAAGTTTGTTTAAATCATGGTCCCCGGGGGTAGGGTGGGGCCACAATGGGGGATGAATTTTTACATAATATATATAGAAAAAAATCTTTAAAAATCTTCTTCTCAAAAACTATTAGGCCAGAAATGCTCCAATATGAGCGGAAGCATCCTCAGATAGTGTAGATTCAAGTTTATTTAAATCATGGTCCCCGGGGGTAGGGTGGGGCCACAATGGGGGATGAATTTTTACATAGGAATATAGAGAGAAAATCTTTAAAAAAATTTTCAAAAACTATTGGGCCAGAAATGCTCCAATTTGAGCACAGGCATCCTCAGATAGTATAGATTCAAGTTTGTTTAAATCATGGTTCCCGGGGGTAGGGTGGGGCCACAATTGGGGGATGAATTTTTACATAGGAATATATAGAGAAATATCTTCTTCTCAAAAACTATTAGACCAGAAAAGGTCAAATTGGAGTGGAAGCATCCTCAGATAGTGTAGATTCAAGTTTGATTAAATCATGGTCCCCTGGGGTAGGGTGGGGCCACAATGGAGGATGAATTTTTACATAGGAATTTATAGAGAAAATCTTTAAAAATCTTCTTCTCAAAAACTATTAGACCGGAAAAGCTCCAATTTGAGTGGAAGCATCCTCAGATAGTGTAGATTCAAGTTTGTTTAAATAATGGTCCCCGGGGGTTAGGATTGGGCCACCATGGTAGGATGAATTTTTACATAGGAATATATAGAGAAAATCTTTAAAAATCTTCTCCTTATAAACTATTAGGCCAGAAAAGCTCAAACTTTTGTGGAGGCATCCTCAGATAGTGTAGAATTAAGTTTGTTTACATCATGGTCCCCAGGGGTAGGGCGGGGCCACAATGGGGGGATGAATTTTTACATAGGAATATATAGAGAAAATCTTTAAAAATATTCTGGGAAAGTTTTCAGTCCAAAAAGTAGTAAATGGTGTGAAAGCACGGGTTGTGCAGATTAAAGTTTGATCAAACCATGATTCCCTAGAGAAAAGTGGGGCCACAAAGTGGGGGAGGGGGGGTATATAGGAATAGAGAAAAATCTTCTTACAGGTACAACAACAAAAGGGGCTATGTATTTACCATAAAAATATGTGGATAAAAATTGGCAGATGTTTTAAATTTTTTGAGCAAGATCTACTGTACTTAGTTGTCAAGATATTTTGATTTTGATACTGTAATGCTAATTTGATCAGTTGCTCAGGTGAGCGATGTGGCCCCTGGGCCTCTTGTTATCATATCTAATGAGTGATTCCTTGTTTATGTCTTTAATTTTTGTTAAGTAAATCATATCAACTAAATTATTTCCTGTGTTTTCTGCTTTTAAAAAAAAATGTTTGACTATTTTTGTTTTAACTTTTTAGTTTAGAGTATGGAAAGCTGCATGCGATACACATTCCAGCTGTTGATAATGATGATGATTTAGCAAAGTGTGAATTTTCTACTTTTATCGAAGCTGGACGTTTTCAAACACTTGTAAAAGAACTTGAACATACACACGTCATAATGATGAACGAAAAGGTACTTTGTAATTTTTTTGTTTACTTATCCCGGCATTTCATTTTAAATGTTGTGATATTTGTGATATAATGTGTCAACGGAAAACTTTTTTATTCTCTGTCTCCCTTTTCCTCTCAGTCTTTTCTCATTGGAATTATTTTATTATTAGGAGAAAGTTACAAATTATTTTGTGTATATTGAACAGGACTGTGTGTTTACTGTCAACCTTCAAAATACACGATTTAGTGTGGGCGATACGTTCGCTCTTCCAGTCACAGTAAAGGACTACAGTAGGAAATTCGTTGTGACGACGGCAAACTATCCAGCATATGGATTACCAATTGGAAGAGTGACTGTTTTGGTAAGCATAAGGAATAAAAATCAGAAAAAGAAAATTAAATTACAATAACACTATTGAGGAGCTATCGAAAAAAAATTAATGACTGTCAAATGTTTTTAAAGAGTGGCGATGTTTACCTTGTTTTTATATCATTACTGATTAAAATGTGTACGGAATATATATAGTTATCATGTTTAACTTGTTTAACAACAAGTAGTAACTTAATTAATTTGACTAAATTGAATACAATACCAAAGCACAAGTATTACTTTAAGTCCTGAAGCATCAGTCTTGTTTTCCATATAATGACCCTATTCAAGTTGCACGAAAATTTAAACTTTAAGCATCAAAAATAAATCGGGTTTTTTTCTGGTTTAGACAAAATAATTAATATTTTTATTCGATTACCACAAGGCTGAAATATTCAAGCTTTTAACAATTCTTATGTCCAACTTGAAAGTGTAAATAAAAAAAGATCTACTTAAAACTTTTTTGCGAATTGATTACGTCAACAATCCTATACAGCCACTCGAATAAAGTTACTGTACCTATAGAATCTGTATTTATTAAAACAGACACCCTGCAGTAGACTGAAGTCTTTGATGATAATAATAGGTTAATAAATGGCTAAAGCTTTAAGTCCAAACAAAGTAAATTGTTTGAATGCTATATGCAACTTTGGCCACGAATTTACGGACATATCATTTTTCTAAAACGTTCAATTGTTGTGATGCAAAATTGCAATGTTGAAATAGGTTTGTTTTGCACTAAGCCTTATTTAGACTATAACAGAAATATGGAGCACAGACCCACTCTTTTAAATAAAAGGCATTGAAGTTCTAAAATAAATTGTCAATATTCTGAGGTTTTTATAAGCGTAAACCAATTTAAATCAACATGTTCAAAGTATTAAAGATAGTATAGGGGGTTACAAATCGAAGTTATGTTAAATATACATTGTTTTAACTGAATTTTTAAAAAAGGATTATTAGATTTATGATCATTTGATTTTCAGTATTTTATCCGTATTTACATAGGTATTTAACATGCCTTATCCACCCATTTCTTTCAAGACACTAATGTATATATTGAAAACAATTTCCAAAAACTGTTGTAAATATTTTAATAACGTGGGTTTTTTTAAATTGTTAAATTCATGAAATGAAGTTTAATGATCAGCGATAGTTAAAGCGACCACATGATTACATGATTGATATGACTAAACTCCAAAATATTTGGCAACGGCTATTGGATCTGCTTTACACAGTTAAAGATGTGTATGTTAACTGTCTTAGAGAAGATACAATGTAATTAAAGTTAGACTTGTCAAACTGCTCCTCTTCGATGCACTATAAAAGATCTAGCATCATCCCGCATGGGGTTATCCCAAAGAGACGTGACAATACTGAATAAACATAAAAGACTCAAGTATTAATAAACAAGTTATAAAATAGTTTGATTACTTTATATCCAAAAATTATAATGCCTGGTCGTCTATTTTATGCAAAGTTAAAGTACGGTGCATCTTATTAACAAACCGACTTAAAAAGTGTTTCAATCCGGTTTGGTATTATTGTACTACTCATAATTGTATAAACTTACAGTAAATTACAAATATCTCCATTAAATCAATTCATTTAAACAATTAAAATGAATAATTATTTATGTTCCATAAGTATAGGTTGCAGCGGGTTACGGGGTTCCGACTTCTATACTATTACGTATTGGTATTTACTTTAAACAAAACACGTGCAAGGCTCGCGGAGAATCTCCTGGACATGTCTCTTGATAGAAACAAGTATTTTTCTACTTCTCCCAGGTTATAGTTTTTTAAATAACCAGAATTAATATTTTGTAAGCATTTATTTTGCGTTTTCATCTTTAAATTTTATCACAGAAGTTGCTACAAACAAAATTTATTTTGTAAGTAAGGCCCTTTGAGGTATTCGACCCTTCAATTTCCGGAAGCTTATTATTACATCAATAAAGTGTGTGAAAGGGATTTTTATGTACTTCAGCTGTCACAATCAAAGTTATTTTTTATTTCCTAACGATACAATGGGTAAAACAGAATTTACAAACATGTTTTAGCTGTACTACGGTCTCTTTACCTTTTTTTCTGCCTCAATTATGTATAATAGAGCTCGGTTGAAAAAACTGTCGTTTTTCCCACTTCTGGATAGTCGAAGTTTCCGTAAGCAGCTCGCTAGACTCAGTCGGCCAGTCTCTTTGCCAGCATCAAAGACATGTCGTCGCCACAACAACGCATGCGGTTGTAACAGTGCAACTGCATTAAAAATAGTGTACTGCAGGTCGAGAAACAAATATTTCTTATGTATACTAACATTTGAAAATATTCGTATGTTCGGAATTGATTTATTCAAATATATGGAGAGAGAGAGAGAGAGAGAGAGAGAGAGAGAGAGAGAGAACTTAGTTGGCTAAGCAAATTACATCTTCACAATCATGACAATGTCAGTGTTTTGTGATTACGGAACTCCACGCAGTTTGTGTGGAGTTCCATAATCACAAAACCTTGACATTGTGAAGTTGAACGTAGCAGGGCTTCATCATTTAAAAAGTGGTTCCTCAGTTTTTGGTTTGATGTCGTTATAGTTGCAGTCGATTGTGCTAATAAGAATGCACTTATTTAGTATCGTTATTTTTCTTGGCTGACCCCTGAACTCCATATAGGTTAGTGAAATACGTATAGGCTATGCTTAAATATCTTCGCTAATGAAAAATTTTGACTGACTCTTGTTTAATTAAATCGTAGTAGGCGAGGTTAAGACATTTACTGCTCGTGACTTGAGAGAGAGAGAGAGAGAGAGAGAGAGAGAGAGACCGTTAGTTAAGGAAGTAAATGTATCGATACTATTTAAACATGTAAATATAGTGTTTAAGAAAACAAAATATTAACATTTGTCAGTAAATGCATATATATATATATATATATATATATATATATATATATATATATATATATATATATGAAAAAATGACAATAACAAACCGTCAACCATCTCAAAAATCCATAAAACGAAATACAAATTCAAAGCAGAGCAACACGGACCTCCAAGATAGAGGTAGGATCAGGTGCCTAGGAGGAGTGAGCATCCTCTGCTGACCGGTCACACCCGCCGTGTGCTCTTTGTCGTAATCGGTAAAATAAAAACCGCAAAAGTCCGTAGACAATTAGGTAATTAATTATGGTCTAACAATTAGTATGAAAAACGTCAGTCAGCATGCGACTCAGTGGAAGATTGTATTTCCTGACAAGGTCGTCGTATCGACCATAGAACTTACGAAAAGATGACTTTAAACGAGACTGTTGATAGTCCTGTTTTATCAACTTGTTTGTCAGTAGCTTGTCTCGTCTTAGAAACTATTCATACGAAGTGCATGCCCTTGCGTATCGAATTAACTGAGAGACAAAAACACCATATGCAGGTGATGAAGGTATATTGCTACATAAGTAAGGAAAGTTGACTATAGAAAAATTGAAGTCATCGCGTTTATCGTAAAGTTTTGTTGTTAGGTTACCATCAATGTCCATTTCCAGTAAAATATCCAAATATGAAACAGATGACGCTGACTCTGTGGTATCTTTTATTTCAAGTTCACTGGGATATATCGAGTCGACGTAAGTATGGAAATAACAATTGTTAATTGATAATACGTCGTCGATATACCTAAATGTTGAGTTAAAGGCTACAGCGAGTGATTTATTTTTTTCACGTACCAGTTTTTTAATAAATTCTGCTTCATAAGAATACAAAAATAGGTCTGCTAACAATGGGGCACAATTGGTACCCATGGGAATTCCAACAGATTGTTGGAAGACTTGATTTCCAAAAACTACATAGATGTTGTCTATCAGAAATTCAAGCATCTTTTTAATGTTAGCTTCAGAGTACTTGTGTGTGCAATCAGAATGGTTTTTAACAAAATAGATTTTTAGATTTCCAATGACAAGGTAAGCATTTTTACGACTTCCATTTTTATTGAAGAAACAACTGTCGATGATATCAAAAAGTCTAGACTTTAATTTGTCGTGGGGAATGGTTGTATAAAGCGTTGAAAAATCGTACGTTTTGATGCTATTGATTTTGGTAAGATTTTGTGACCTCAAAGTTTCTAATAATTCTTTAGAGTTTTTTAGTATCCACATCTGATTCACACCACTTCTGGAGTAGATTGTTGTACAGTACTCTTGAAGCTTCTCCTTAACTTCTGTAAGAATTTTAGTAAGGAGTATAGAGAGAGATTTATTAGAACATTTACTGGAACCTGCTATATATCTCTGTTTGTAAGGACTTTTGTGAAGCTTTGGAATCCAGTACAAATAAGGTAAATCAAATTCATTTTGTTTATTGGGGATATTAAAGGTATTCATAACCGATTTATGATTTTGAAGTATTTCCTGCTTGGAAAGGCTGCTATGGGTGTAAGTAGGATTACCATGTGTAGAATCGAAACCTAGTTCTTTGAAAATGCAATTAATATAATGTGCCTTACAAACAAAGACAATGTTGTTACTTGCCTTATCAGCAGGGACCAGTACATACTGATCATGCAATCTACCTAGTTCTTTTCTCACTTCTGAGTTATTAAAAACAGAATGATATATGGTTTTCATTTGACCTCTCAGTCGTTTAATACGAGATTTTAATATACGTCTGATGCTTTTAACCCACTCTGACAAGGTATCAAGGTCTTCTTTTTCAGATGTTGCCCATCGCTTGGCGTATCTTCAACAGCATTCATCATATCTATAAAATTACGACGCCATGTGAAGGATCTAGGTTCCCTAAATTTTGGTCCTTTCATAATAAGTGATTTTAGGTCATCGTTATTAACTAAATTGACATCACCAGTGATGACGTGTCCGGCAGGACTATAGTTGTAGGGTGAAGAAGAACATGAACACGTTGGAGGATTATCTTTCAGATGTTCGATATCAATGTCTTGTAGAATTTGTTTGTAATTGAAGAGTTTGGAAGCAACGGTTGAAGTATAATTGTAGGAAATACAAGGAGTTGACTTTATCTTGAAATATGGCAGAATGCAGGACTGAACTTTTTTGTGATTAAGAATGTTGCTTATATTAACGGCATCGATTCCCTTGTTGGCATACTGCAGTTTGAAAAAATGACGTGGTGCATGAGCAGTATTTTCTGTTTGTGTAGGTTTAAAAAGCCGATGATAAGCAATATCCATAATCATGGATCCGAGTCTGTATTCAGGTGTAGAAAAATCAAAAAGCGGCCTTTCCTTGACTTTTTCAAGAAGATTGTTTAGCTCTTATATATATATATATATAAAAGCACTAAAAATAACCAACGACACGAATAATAAAGAAAAATATTGTCAAATTTTCGGGACAACCCGTCCCTTCTTCAGGACAACAAAGTAAAAACTACATATGAAAGGAGAAAAACATCTACAAAACTAGCACTAAACTAAAAACTAAATAATATATAAAACACCGGATAGGAACGTGGCAACTACATCTTTGTATTAAAGATCATAAGCCCGAGAAAGAAAAATTTGTCTTATATTTTCTTATATTCTTATATTATTTTATAACACAAACTTGGATTCAAACCATGCACTTCCCCATGAATTTGTTTATTACACAAAATACCTCTTGAATTTAGGCTCATTTGTGATAAAGAAGCACATGCCCGAACTATCAGCCAAGATTTCGACAGCAGTGATTTAATGGGACATGGTCACGATTTCGGTCAAATTCTACTTTTCTGTTTTTATTATTTACAATGGTTAAGGAATGCATTTCTAATGATCAAATAAAATTTGAAAGTCAGTTATAAGCAAGATACAGGGCTCACATTTCCTTGTCATGTAAACAAGGGTCGTGTCCTGTTTTTTTTTACATAGGTTAAATATATCAGTAAAAAATCTTTTTCAAGCTTATTTTTCTATCTTCTTATTCATTTTAAGCATAAATAAATAGTTCCTGTTTCATATTTGGATATTTTACTGGAAATGGACATTGCTGGTAACCTAACAACAAAACTTTATGATAAACGCGATGACTTCAATTTTTCTATAGTCAACTTTCCTTACTTATGTAGCAATATACCTTCATCACCTGCATATGGTGTTTTTGTCTCTCGGTTAATTCGATACGCAAGGGCATGCTCTTCGTATGAACAGTTTCTAAGACGAGGCAAGCTACTGACAAACAAGTTGATAAAACAGGACTATCAACAGTCTCGTTTAAAGTCATCTTTTCGTAAGTTCTATGGTCGATACGACGACCTTGTCAGCAAATACAATCTTCCACTGAGTCGCATGCTGACTGACCTTTTTCATACTAATTGTTAGACCAAAATTAATTACCTAATTGTCTACGGTCTTTTGTGATTTTTATTTTCCCGATTTCGACAAAGAGCACACGGCGGGTGTGACCGATCAGCAGAGGATGCTCACTCCTCCATGGCACCTGATCCTACCTCTATCTTGGAGGTCCGTGTTGCGTTGCTCCGCTTTGAATTTGTTTTCGTTTTATGGATTTTTGAGATGGTTGACGGTTTGTTATTGTCATTTTTTCATCTTTCTAACCTTTAACATATTCAATCTAGGTCTAAAACTGGAATTTTTACTTCAACATTCAAAATGTAAACAAAAGCGTTGTTAGCATAGAAAAGAATTGTAAGCTCTGTAACTCGCTTATAACTCAACAAATGACACTTAAATTTTGGTTGCCTATTTAAAATGCCTTACTAAAGCATTGTAAACATTTAAAATCGGAAAAAAATATTTTTGACCAAAATCGTGACCATGTCCCTTTAATTGGCTACTTGAAAGTTCGATCAGTGATAATATACATTACGGGATGATGCTAAATCTTGTACAGCATATCGTAGAGAAGCGATTTTACAAGTCTAACTTTAATTAGATTGAGAAGATACAATTTGGCCTGCATATTTGACAATCATTAAATTATTCATGTCGTTCGTAAGTTTATGTTGTGTTATAGTCCAAATAGAATGTATATAATTTTAAATGTCCTAGTTTTGTCACTAAAACATCAAATAAAAGGTAGAAAATCACGTACATTTTACTGTGTTGTCTTTAATTGCTCCTACAATTTTTTTTCCGAAGAGCTTCTTAATACAGAAACAACTTTGAGTATATGCTAATCACTCATCGAAAAGCATAATTACGTCAAATATATTAAGACCAATTTTTATATATATAAAAAACTTTGTAATGAATACTATCCATGTTTTCTACTTTTGTTTGGTTTAGATGTTCTTTAAAGTAACAGGACGGACGGATCCACCTGACTTTATATCCCCAACACCACCAAACAACCAGGAGTATACTGTATATGTTGGGGGAGATTTTAATGTTAGTGTTTATGCAAAACCTACAGATATTGCCAGGCAAGATGCTTTATAATCTTCTTTTTATGATTTTTGAAATTTTTAAATAAATGCCAAACCCATGATCAGTTAAGAAAGATATAAGCATTAATTTAGAGTTAATTTTGACTTAAATCATTACGTTTTAATACAGTAATATGTTTGAGATGTTTTGATAGAAAAATTGCAAAATTCAACTTCCTGAGAAGAGATGGATTACATGTGCAACAGACAGAAATACAGTATGTTTCCGGAGATCCAAAAACAGCTTACATTTCAATGAGATGGTCTCCTGTAAACAGTGATATTGGGAAACACATAATTTGTGCTAATGCAGAGGATAGTATGGGGTACTATGAAATATTCATTATAACATTTATGACAATTATAAACATGTACTTAAAACTCAAATTTCTTCGATATTAATTTTAATGAATAAATATTTTTTTAAAAACTAGAAAATCGTTGCGAGCAACGAAAGGTCTTCCGTTTGAAGGCACCTTTATAAAAGTCATCGGGATAATTTTTATATTCTATCATTTCTTAAAACTTCTTCAAATTCCAATTAACTACCTCTAAGGAACTCTAAATCTTTAAAGATATATTTATACGACAAAAAAAAAATGCACTTTTGTGATTTTTTGTAAAAATAAAAATTGATCCGGAAAACAATACAATCCATCTTTTTTTGGGAAAAGGTAAAACTAAGCACTATTAACAGAGAGAGAAATTTTTCACTTGGGGCTTGAACCCGCGTTGCCTGTGCACAAATCTACCACTATAATTATTACCCCCATGGGTACATTCGATTTAACACTCAAAATATAGATAATGGATTATTCAATTTTAAAACAAATTACATATTCTGCATTTAGTAAAGCGTCTCTATCAATAAAGAAATAAGCAGCAATTTAAAAATTTCACTTGGACATGAACGTGGTTGGTCACGTGATCAAATCCTGTGAAACCCGTCGTCCGTTTCCTGTCCCGTAGTAAAAAGCTTGTCACATCAAGATCTCAGAAATGAAATTGACTTGAACATCCAAACCTTGTAGGATGATAAACCTATAGTTGTAGATGTGTTAAAACTGTTTTGTTTTGTTCGTCGTAACTTCCGATTGTAACCGAAAGTACTTGAAAATTATTTTTTACTTATTTTATTTTTTCTGAATAAAATGAATATTTTAGTATAAATCCTTTTTATATGTCATCCATGCGATGTTAAATAAATAAAACAAATATATTTCCGGTGATATATCTAAAGACTCTCATTTTAAACAAATTTTGTACCCGCAAGATTTCAAAAACTGTAAGTGATCAAGACATGAAACTTACATGTATGATGGACAATTGAAGGTGTGTATAACGGGTTTCATTTAGTCAACCGTTACTTTTAGTCCTCACTGGGATGGTTCAAAGAAATCAAGTTGTTTGTAAGTTTAACTGTTTTTCTTTCACAGTTTTAGCTAGCTTGATAAACAGTAATGTACGCTACGCAAAGATGTAAAAAATACTAACTTTTATTTTTATTTAAGCACTTACATTTGTCCGTTTCCTGACCCGAAACAAAAACACTTTGTCTCCAACAGATCTAAAACGGTAAATACTTGAACAACCAAACTTTGCGGGATGATAGACCTACGTATGTGCATGTTTTTACATTATTTTGTTTTATCCGGCGTAACACTTTCTGTTGTCACAGGAAGTGCTATAACGTCTAAATCTTTTTAAAATGTTTTTTGTTATTAAGCATGGAAGTAAAATTTCAGAAATAGAAATACAATAGGTCATTTACACATGTTACATAATCCAAAGAATTCTACTTCCGGTGGTGAGATATCTCCTATATCTCAGGTAGATTTTTTTTTCTTTTTTTTTTTTTTTTACAAATTTAGTACCCGCAAGATCTCAAAAACATAAGTGATCTAGACACAAAACTTATATTGACATTTGATTGAAAATGGGTTTAACGGGTATCATTTTGTCGACCGTCACTTCCGGTTCTCATCGAAAGCGTTCAAGCAAATGAAGTTTTTAATAAGTTTAGATATTTTCTTTGAATATCTTATTAAGTCAGATGAACAGTTATGTATTGTAGGTAAATGTACTAAAATACTTCACTTTAATTTCATTAATCACTTTCATTTGTCCGTTTCCGGTCCCAAAACAAAACAACTTTTCTCAACGAGATCTCAAACTGATTTTTGCAATAATATTTACAAATGATTACAAGGGGAACGGATTATTATTCAAACAATTAAGTTTATTATCATTCCTTTCCATAAACTATTATGGTGCATTAACCCCCCGCTTTTCTTTCGTTTTAGAGTAAGCACAGTTGAGTTGCACTGCTTTAAAATTGATGTAAAAGGTAAGACATAATTATAGAATGGTTAATTATGAAACAATCTTAAACCTAATAGATAGTTTTATAAATTAGGGTTTAGAATATCAGAAGTAAGTATTTGTTAATGATAAATGTAAATATGTTTTCTACAGCCAACGTGTTTCGACCAAGTCCAATCATACCGGTAAGTCCATGAACAATTTTTGAAAGACATTTTCGTTTTTGAAGTTTTGAAATTAATGTTAATCACATATCATATTTATTTTTTTTTTCAAATGATAATGATAAACTGTTTTCGCAAATGTTGACAGGGAAAGCCTTATTACGCATCATTTCCAAAACAGCAAGACATATTGTGCCCTGTTGGCTCATATTGTAGGTTTCCTATCTATGCTGCAACTGAAAATACAGGGTATGATTATTCACATTGTTCATTGCAAGAATTTTTTTTTTAAAAAGATTGTCGTCATAGTAAGCAAGTTCGCGTAATTTGACAATATTTCCAGTGTTTAACGCGCTAGACACACACCACTTCATAAATAAAATAGGATTCTGGGAGGTTCAATTACAAATTTTTGTCTTGATAAATGTGAATGTCGAATGATATATATTTCTATTGTTATATAACACAATTTAATCAGAATATAATTTTTATAATTCAGAGGCATTGAGAGGATAATCAGTACAGACAGAAGCAAGGAAAATGTGACAATACAATACAGCAGTGATGTTATTAATGGAACAATAAACACCAAGGTAGCACAAGTGGAGTTTTTAGCCTTGACACCTGGTCCCCGACAAATATGTCTAAACGCCACTGATAGGTAAATATTATTAAATTGATTTTGCCTGCTGAGGTGTTGTTAATAGTTTCTTTTAAATGTTTTAAAAGATTTAATATATTATTTAATAACATTATAGTTTTGACTGGACCGTGAGATGCCTCATCGTAATGGTTGAAAGAAAAGGTAATATATTATCAAGACGCAATTGATGTTTGGAATACAAGCAAGCAAAGTGTATATGATTTCATAATATATTTCGGCAAAAGCTGCATCTAATGTTTTTAACGTAAATGTAATAACAAATTGAATGCTCCCTTTAAAAATCAATAAGAGTATTTTGCGGATATCAATTAAATTTATTCTTATTATATGTGTCAGCTTTGTGTTTTAGATCCATGTGAATCAACACCTTGTCAGAACAATGGCCTATGTGCAGCTTATAAAGACAAAACAGGTTTTAAATGTACTTGCCGTGACAGATTCAGTGGTACATTATGTGAAAATAGTAAGTATTGGCAATCGTATTTCTACAAAAAAAGCTATACCCTTCAATTTGAATCTTGCTTTTGTAACGTGTGCTGAATTCCGAAAGCTACTTTCCAAATTCTAAAAATTGTGACACTAACAAAAGACACCAGTCAAAACCATTAATTTTACACGTTTAATAGATCACATATATAAACAAAACACATAAATTATAAACAAATACCAAATCAATCGATCATAACAAAGATTCACATTTACTCAGCTGATTGCCGATGGAGATGACAGCCTAGTTAGCCCAGCAATGTTATTAAAACGTAATGTATACGTTATCGAAATGTTACGCATACATAATCTATAACGTTAAAATAACCTGAATTTTAATGTTTTAAGGCTATTATTACGTTATTGAAAGTGGTATTTTTATAATATAAACATTACATGAATATTAACATTTTGAACTACGTTTTTAAAATGTCGAAAAAACTTCCTTAAAGTGTTATGCAATGGGTTTTTTAACGTTATCAAGCCGTTTTCAGAACATAACCCACTTTTTCATCCAATCAGCAGTCGCTAAATATTCTATTAAGTGATGTTTTTAATCGTTAAGAATTTCTCTAAGTCCACAGCGACGTCACATTTCGATTGACAGCTGAGAGAGCCGTAAACAAAAGAGAGATAATGTCTCAATGGCGCAGAACTTTTGATCGGCCAATGAAAAAGTGGATTATGTTCTTTTCATAAACACTCGCTTCGCTCCCTCCGCCCCCTTCTTAATCGCGTACATTTTACTTAATATGATCTAACTATTACTTCTTTGCATCTTTGCATACTGTTATTTTCACGCAAAAACACATGATATATGTTACCAAAACAATACTAACAACCTTAGTCAAATTACTATGACAAAATATAACAAGAATTGTGTTAGAAGACCAATAAATGTAATTTGATTGACATTTCCAAACACTGATAATTAGTTTTCGTCTGAATCTGTTGGAAATTCATTGGCTTATGGTCTACTTTTTTCTTTTTCTGAAGGAAAAAATAACAATAGTACATGTGTTCATACTATAGATACATCAACTACAGCTATGGCGACAAACATATGTTATTATTTCAGTACATGTACATGAGCATACCCTCAGTTAAATCAGTGGGTTGGTTTGAGTCAATCACAAAATATCCTGATCCAAAACTTCTCATTTATTGTCTCAAAGGGTATAGTTTTCTTTAACACCATGCTAGCGAACAGCAGCTTATTAATAAAAAAAAGTTTTTAGTAATATATCAATGTTTAAATAACAAAATGAAATGTTAAGAATGAAAATATTAAGATACTGTGGTTTCATCAATATTCTTGAATAACAATTAATCTTTGTGAATTATATTGTTGAGTAAATCGAAACTAAATATATATTAAAGTGCAACACATGTATCTCATATAACTATATTTAAAGAATGATTGACAGAATTCAAATACCCATGAAACTTAAATTTTAGCAAATCCGCAAAAAGTGGTGACCAAGAATATGGATGAAAATGCAGTTGTCTGGATTTAATTTAGAAAAGTAATGCATGCGACAAACACAGAATGATTTTGTAGAGCTGCATCATCCGATGCCAATGAAAGCATGTTTTACCGTTTGTTCCTAAGTGACAACTGATTGGCACATATAGATGTTGTTCATAAATGACTCATTATCATCGACCCTGGTCATCTCTTTTGTATTGTTAATCCCTTAAAGAGAAACCAGACAATAATCGGACACAAAATTTTACAAACACGGAATTCACAATTGATACAAAATATGAAAATGGCGCCAAACATAAAATCTTATTATATATGATTTACTAAGGCGATATCAATTCCCTCAGAAGGGTAATACCTGTACAATTACAGAAGATAATATTAAATATAAGTAAAATTTACCAGCTTTCTCTGTGAAGTGTTATCCATTGTAAGTAATAATTCTAAAGCTGCATATACTGTGCAATCTTATTGACAAACAAGCTACATGTACAATAGCGCCTTTTGAAACCTTGTTTTGAACATATTTCATTGAGATAAACTCAAAAGGATAAGTTACAAGTTCTTGCAACATACTGGATCTTCTCCTTAAATGTATCAATAACTGTCATGCATATAAAATTAAAATATGTACTGATATACACATTTAAACAAAGACAAATTAATTGAATCTTAAAGATTTGTCAAAAAATTGTGCTAAGAAGCAGAAATGATAACGTTAAGATGGTTTATCTTTGCCTTATTAAAGTAAACTATTATCAATATTGACTAAATCTAGCATAAATAATCGGTCAAACAATTTGTTTGAAACCTTACTCTATTATTGTTGTTGAATTCTTTTAGAAATAAAGATCTGCGACCAAAATCCTTGCTTTGGTTCCGCTGTGTGCATTGACGTTAATACGCCGCCATATTTTATTTGTACCCCATGTCCACCAGGAAAGACAGGCGAAAGATGTGACGTTGGTAATTACATAATTTAAATTGTTTTATGAATTTCTTGATCCGTGTCCCGTTATATGCACAAGTTGAGTAGACAATAGAACTCGATGATCTGATCGCCTAGACCCATGTTTCTGCGGATGAGATAATGCTAAGTGTTCTACTTAATATCGCTATGCACTTAAACAATTACATATTTTAGAGTTAATAGTCATTATGACATTTAATTAGTAGTGAAGCGAAGTTATAATAAAAATCGAAAATATCCCTTCGGTTCCTTGTGGTAGCATTGTGCTGACTGACTTCCGGTTTCCGCATCCCATTCCATTCTCAGCTGGTCACGTGGTACCCGAAGGGCATATAAGCTTAGAAAATCGGTAAGATCGGAGAGTGTGTCTGACGGCCATAGCATAAACATGTAGAACAGCCAGAACAGATTAACCTGTCTATGGTCTTATATGCCTGTAATAGGCTTTCGAGACCGTAGGTGTATATTTCAATAAATTAATATACAAATTGGCTTTTTGACTGCGGTTGGCACTCTACAGTCCCGAAACGGCGCGTGCGCCACTGTCTCCAAGCAGCGCATACGTAACTGTCTTTTAAAGTGCGTGCGCCACAGAGAACCGAGGGATAATATTTGTACATATTTCAAATTAAAATCAGTGATTGAGGAAATTGTTTATTTAATTCTCTCTTTGATTTGCTCAAACAAATCAGCCGAATCCCATATCGAACTCAGAAACGTTACAGTATTAGGTCATCTTCATCATTTACGGGTTAAGAAAACGACATAAGATTAAATATTTATTTGCATTTGTATTGTGAAAATATTTTTTACTGTTTGCAGTGAAAAAATATTCAAGTTAATTATATTTTTTAGAGAAAATATATTCAATTTGTTATTGTTATTTTTTATCAATACTTTTTCTACAGAGACATTAACTACACGTGTAATGTTTGTTATTTATATACTTTTATATTTTAATAATGCATGTAGTTATCCTGTTTCTAAGATAACTGATACATTTTGTTTAAGACAAATACAATTATTTTAGATATTAATGTTTGTCATCCAACCACTTGTGCTGAGAATCAAATCTGTGAACAGGAACATAGTTCATACAAATGTCATCCAGGTATTTGTTTTTAGCTAAAAAAATAAGCTTCTCTGATCAGTTTGTTCGGGTATGTTTGTTCTGTAAGTCTGTTCTTTTACCTGTTCTTTTTTAAATTTTCGACTTAACAATATCGGTAATATCATCAACACTCCAAACAAAGTATCTTTGAATTAAAGAATTTATAATTATGTTCATATAAATTGGTGGTCAAATGAAGAGCCAAATCAACTTCAAAAAGGTTGTAATTATTAAAAAAATACAATAATAATAATAATAAATACTACTTATAAACATCAAAAAATCTCAAAATCCAGATAACAAGTAATATTAACACTTTCATAGATTTATATATAATTGTAATATAGAGTTCGTACACACTATGACCGATTGGTTTCACTAACTGTTCCAAAGGGAATCAAAGTTATTAGCTTAAAGAATTCATAGAGAAAACCCGTATTTTAATCAAGATAAAACGCCTTTAACATTGTTTAACTATTTAAATAGCACAATTGTGTAAAGAAAAATAAAGTATTTGTTTTATTTTTCTTGAACAGGGGTGTGGTCAAATTATTGCTAAGAAGAGATTTTAACAATTTTAATTTGATACAAGCTTATCTTTTTAAAAGATTTTTGAGCTAGCGCTGTAGCCATCATAAAACACAGAAGGAGATTTCTAAACTAATGGTTTAAATTTCTGAATCGATTAATTAACAAAAGGAAGGCACAGTGGTGTACTAGAATTGTGCTGGAGTGGGGTCTCAATTTAGAATTGTGAATCTGGAGTGGGCTTCACATCGGCAATGACAGCTCATTGACTGTGCCTTAATCATTATGTATCTACTGTAATTTCAATTTCGAGGTGAACATTTTCAAGAACCATTTGTACTGTTTTGTAGAAATCGTAATCTCTTGGGCCTTTCCGGCAAGCTCGGAAAACATATCCGAGGTTGTTTTCCGAGCTTGAAGGTAGTTAAGATAAAGCTGGCTATTTATTATAATATTTAAAAAATAAACTTATAATGAAAATAACTTTGCATTATAAGTCCTAACCTACTGTTACCTTTTGAAATTTACAATAAAACACAAAACTTCATGTGAAGATGATAAAACGAAATTCACATAGTACAGTTTATCTACAGTAGTACAGTATTCCCAGAATCCCCTTCTATGGAGTCCAGCATGCGTTTTCCAGTGAAAAAGACTAACGTAGTTGCTAGCAATAAAACAAACTTATTATAAATATTGGAATATCAGTCTATGATTGACAAAGATCACAGTAAGTTCAACGTTCAACCGATAAATGCATGGATTAGCAAATTTATTTCTTTTCCGAATTACATTTTTGATATTTAAAAAAATGTTCGTTTTAGTCCTGTTAATGCAAAAACTATACAGTAGCTTTTGTTGTCATTATACATGAAATGATTTGTTATGGATTTTTAAATAAATTTATATTAACGACATTATAAGCATTGAATGCTTATTTTTGGATTACCTTCGGTCATATAACACACCAAGGCGGTGCAGACAAATTGAATACCGCACGTTGTTCTGTCTTGTTTTATGCTAAGTAATATACGTAAGTTATTTATACCTATCACGTGATAATGCATCAATGTGGCAGTAATAAAAAACCTGATTTTATTGCATTAAAATCATTTCAAAGAATAATACTGATTTTTTGGTCCGATCTAAAACAGTAATTTAATCTTACGATTTTGTATTTCACAGTCAAACTAAGACGCTAAATTGCCCATATGCTTCCTTAACCTACCCGCGGAACAGCCATTTAACATTTAATTAAGTTCGCTTCGAAGACTAAAATATAGTGCTGGAAACTGTAGAGAAAAATCTTTTTTCATTAACGAGTATGATTTAATGATTATTTTTCATAAGTACATATCAAATTTGTTGTGTAAAATTTAACGTTTCATTTAATCTTACAATAATAAATACACTCAAAACGCGTGATGGCTTCTATACTTGTGCTCTTGGCGCACGAATAGGCTAAGTGTGTATTCACAGAAAAATGAACGTCGCAGATTTTCAATGCAAACATAAGGAGAAATATACACTGATTGTAAATATCTTATGAAAAGTAATATACAATTATTAGAAAAAGGAAATATTAAATCAATGTATTGCATTCGAAATTTAATCTTTTTAAAGTGTGTTTATAAAGAATCTAGCGAAATTAAGAATTAAACATTATTTTGCAGCCATAAATTCTTGCCAATGTACATGTAACGGTATATAGAAAAAAATATTCAACAAGTTCCTTGCCAATATACTCGCAAATGGTATTTAGAAAATCATGGCCTTGAAAGGGTAAGGGAGTAGGAAAACAATAGGATCCATGTTTATTTAACAAAATTCAAGTTGATATTCATAGAAAAAAAATTTTAAGTAATTTACCTTTCATTTATCAAAGTCTATTTTAATAACTTTGATCAGCATAAACACGTGAACAATATTTGTGTATTTGTACCAATTTTTTTTTTTTTTTTTTTTTTTTTTTTTTTTTGCGTTGCCTTTGATTTTTATGAGCTACTTTGGTCAAACATAAAACAACTGACCAATGTTGTTCTTGTGAGCAATGTGACTCCTATTTATTTATTCTGATATAAAACTAAATTGTCTTTAAAATCTTAAGGATAAAAAAATTATTAAGTATATGTGTATTTTCAAACATGTTTATAATGAACTAAACATTTTCTCTTTACAGGAACTGTACACCGTAAGTTTTGGTTCTGGCTTTTTTCTTTTTAGTATAATACTTTATAGATAAAATAATCATATTTTAAGATGTAAAGGCAATTTTAACCCGTAATGTTTTTGGCCATCCACCCTCCGTAAGAAGTCTTATTTTTCTTATCATTTTAATTTAAGTTCCATTATCAATTTCTTTTTACCCTAAACTGACACTGATATCATTCTTTCAATTTCTATGAATCAGGATTTATGCTTCTCAGGGTGGGTCCCTCTCCAACAATTCTTTTTAGTTAGAGTAATGTGGGTTTTTTCTTAAACTGTTAGTATAAAATCCGATGTATTTTTTAAAAAAATGTCTAAATAGGTTATTTTTTCTGTTGAGAATCCCCACAATATGTATTCTTGATATTTGTAAGAAATGATTTAAAATGAGTACTATGTGAAAAACACATAACCGTTGTTATTATATTCATAATTAAAAAAAAAATTAAGGTTACCCCAAATAAATCAAAATAATTACAAAAATTTACTTATCTATTTTTTTTCTTTATTCATGGATAACTACTTTTATTCTTTTTAAAATTTGATATGTATATTTGTTGCAATAGAAAAACTAAAAAAAAAGTAAAACGGGTTAATATGCTTATTTCTTTCCAGAATCAATCATCGATTAAACAAATTCACTAAGAAAAAAAATAAATTTAAACAATTTTTTTAGAAATTATCTTAAGGTCTACTCAGCGCCCTGACGCCAGAAATAGGTGTCACATGCCTTATTTGGAGCCGGAATCCTGAACATATTTTAAAGATAGTCTTATGATGAAATTAGAATAAGTGTAAAAACTGTGTGAACGGTATATGTGTGAACTATAATGCATATAAAAATTTAACATTTTGAAGCCCATTGAATTTAATTTAAAACCTTCAAAACATGTAAAAAAAAAACATGTGATTCTTTGCTCCTAATGCAATTTTATTTATACATAATCTTCTCAATAATTCAATGATTCTCTAAAAATAATAGTAACGTATTATCAATGCAGTTTATACATTACTTTCAATGATGACGTCACTCGAGTAGGAAAGCACCTCATATCAGTTTTAAGAATGAAATGATGCTTTTTTATTGTTATCATAATGTAATATATAGCTAAAATTAGTATGCTTCTCAAATGTGCCTATTATGTAGCCACCCATAGATAAAAATGAGATAAAAATAAAAAAGGAAACCGGAATGATATATATTTTAATAAATACATAGGTTTGCATGTGTTTTAACTTGAAGCTCGATGACCTTATCCACAAATGTCAAAGAAAGGTCTGAACCTGAGCTTACTCAAGTTAATAAATGTGTGATCGATCAAGATGCAAGCATGATGCATTCAAATGTCATTCAAACGATCGTTTTGTATAAAAAAAACCCTTTCTTTTATAAATACCAACTAGTAATATTCACTTCTCGGTTTAAATCTGTTTGAACTGTTTATATGATTTAAAACACTAACTCAGATATACTTTGTTAATAAAAACTCGATAAATGAACCGACAATAACCTGATGAAATCTTTGTTTGTTTTTACACGTCAAGTGTTTCAACAAAAAATCTAAGACTCGCGACTCTTAACTCACCATTGGCTTGTGCAATATGCATCATATCATGACAACTATATGGTACATGCACAACACTATTGAGATAGATAGATAGATAGATAGATAGATAGATAGATAGATAGATAGATAGATAGATAGATAGATAGATAGATAGATAGATAGATATTAAATACTAACAGGATATGCTGTTTTGTTTGTGTGTAGAATATTGTCCAAGTACCTGTTTAAAGAGCAACACATCAGTATGTGTGATGAACCAGTGCGTCTGTGCTTTATGGCAACTTAATGCGACATGCCTTTCAAGTAAGTTTAATTAGTTTCTATGTTATAAAAAAAGCAAATCTCCTAAGTTCAAACAGGCGTAGTCCATTATGTAATTTTCATGCATAAATATCTTCTTTAAAATTCTTATGTATTTTCGTATACACTCTAAAGCAAAATATCACAGAAGATACTGCTTGCTACTGTTCATTGATATTAATCATAACCGGGTTTCTTTTCGTGTGACCTTAACACTGCTTCGCGTTCGAAAGAGCCGTACGATGGGGTGAAAACTGTCATTCAATCTTACGATTTTGTATATAACAGTCAAATTAAGGCGCTAAATTGTCCATATGCTTCCTTAACCTACCAGCGTGGGCTCAATTTTTGTGGAATGTGGGTTTTTTTTATTTATTCGTGGAGACGTAATCTCGTGGATGCTTCGATTTTCAGTTTCAGTAAAAACAAAAATCTTTTTAAAAAGTTTTCATCGAGGATCTAAAATCATGGGTGAGGGCAACCCCCGAATACCAGGAAATTGAGCCACTACGATTTCTGATGATTCCACAGTAGTCTGGTTTATAAGTTTTTCGATTAGTTATTTTGAATTTTAATCCTGACATCAAATTGCCATGCAATTGACTTACATTTGATCGGGATCGACGTTCGCTTATTTCAAATAACTTTCAATATTGAACTGTAAAGGTGCGGACTCTTACAAGGTTTTGACTCAACAGACTGAATACACATGTTAGGAAAGACAAAGGAACAAAAGAAAGTAAATATAAAAGATAATTGAAAGCAATGTGGGTTTTTTTAAGGAATCATAGATAGACCATAATATCATTTCATGTTTTGTTAGCTAAGAATAAAACATCGAATGGCAAACAGCTAATCCTGAAGCTAAAATGTCTTTTTAATATTGCCATGACAAAGATACACCTGCCAAATCATGTTTAATGTTTTATAAAACAAATGCATTTAGGAAAGACAATTTAAGCTTCCATTTGAAAATTTATCGAATTAGTTATATCAAGAATAATAAATAATAAATGACTTGATTTGAGAAATACAGAACTGTAGTTTTCAAGTTGACAATATTTGATCTGTAATATTCAAACATTTTCGAACAGGTGAAGTTGAAGTTCGGACAAGTAGGAAAAATGTAAATGTAGAGCCCTGGGTCATTTGAGTCTTAAGGGTAATCTATTGCCGTTGATCGTGCATTGTCCGTTTACAATTTTACCTGAACCTATGGAACTCAGGTGACCGTCAACGCCTGTTGGCCTCTTGCTTCTTTATACTGTTGAATTTACCAGAATACAATCTTATACTAGTATTATCATATTTTAATTTTTTTTAAGTTCTTCATTATCAGAAATTATATAACATCACAAATTCATAGAGTGCAACAACAAAACATAAAATCTGTTTTCCTTAAATATATAAATCATTAAATTGGGCCATTCAGCTATAAAAAAAATGTTTATTATTGATGGATCTCTGCCTTCGATACTCATTAACTTTCTATGAAATGATTCTGAAATGGGGGTTTTTGTATTTTGATTAAAAATATTTTCTCACAACTGAGAGAAATTAAGGGGTCGATTATAAATTATTGATTATGTTAATTATAAAGGTGCACAGTTGGAATTTTTGGTCATTTTTTTATCTCCGATTTTCATATATCTAGAATTGTTGACTGATCCACTTATTTTATTGTTGGCCAAAATGTGCAAGTCATAGATCAAAAATTGAAATTGTATTTTTGTTTAATTTGGTTATATATTTGTGAAACGCTTATCTTCTTTTTTGTCCCTATAGTTATTTATGAACAAAATTATGTAAAAAGTTTTAAAGATGTTTAATTTTCGTTACAGCACATTATTTTTTTTAACATTACATAGCCGATACCTTTACTATGTAAAAAGAAATCTTACTTCTGTATTTCGCAAGTAACATGATTTTTTACACTGAAAGCTAAGTCAGGCATTTAACTTAAAACTACCTAGAACACTATTTTAGACAATATAATTTCTGGAATTAAATGTGATCCGTTTTAGATTAAATCATGGTTATGCCCCTTAAATCTACTCCTTTACTTTAACTTTTCATATATTTGAAGACCAAACTTACTTATCGAACAACAAAAACGTAAGTATGACTTTTATTACACTTTCACGATATTTCTCATGTTACTTTTGTTTATATAAAAGATTATTTCAATTTGCTTCAAGCATATCAAATTATTATCTTGATTTTAGCGTTATAGTCATTAAAAGTAGGAATAATAATAAAGTATCAGAAAAACTCCATAAATAAAATTGAAATGCTTTAAAACAAATAATATTCTATTAGTTTTATAGTACTGTCTACTAATTCAAACATGTAAACTCTTGTCCTAAGTAATATAATATCCAATTTATATTCAAAATCAAAAATATATATTTCCTTAGATGCACATTCTCTAATTATTCTATGAAATCAGATAAAACTACCAACACATGGAATGGACTATACAAATACTCGTATCATTTAAATTGCGTCCTTCCTATTGCATTGTAAATTCTATATCAGACAATTGAATCATATAAAGAGTTTGCTTAGGCAGCTTTTTTTAATAATAGTATTCATACTTATTGTTAGTTTTAATTTTAAATCCATTTCAAGTTTCGTAAATCTTTAGAAAACAAGACCAATTGAGGGGCATGTCCGCCATCTTGTACATATGTGGACTAAATGTGTGAACATTTTTTACTGACTTGTTTAGGTAAAAAAAACTGACAAAAATTGAAGCCAGTTAAAAGATACAAAATCAATAAATTTGAGGTTTTAAATGTTGTTTTGTATGTAAAATTGCGCGCACAAATACAAAACAATGCTCTTTTTAATAACTTTTAACTCCGCAGCTGCAAACCTAAAGTGAATATTTAAAAATTCAATTTTAGCTTTTAAAAAAAGCTTACAGTCTTTAGAGCAAACTCTAAACAGCAAAAAGTTATCAAAGAAAATTCAATACCTTTCTTTATAAATGTCTCCTTCCTCTACATGCAATGTGGAATTTTTTGGGAGTTGATTTTAATCAACTCTTGGGAGTTGATTTTAATCAACTCTCCTATGCAGTTACTCAGACAAACCGAAAGTGAAACAGTGTTTGGACCTAAGCACAAATCAACACCGCTGACAACAAGTAGTTCTTGAAAATAATCAATAAATTCGATGTAATGTATTCTAAGCATTGTTTTTCAAGGAAACTTATTTATAGATATACCTTGTAAAAAGTCATATTTTAAATGGTACGAAAAATTTAGATATTTTTTGTAGTCGTACGTTGTATTCCTACGCCAGAGTTCAATATCGTCTTGTTCAACCAGACGCTCGGCTGTCTCCGTAAATCTCCGACAAGCAGAGAGTATCTCTTGCTTAAAAATTGTCGGATATTAACGGAGACAGCCGAGCGTCAGATGATCGAACTGTATCGATTACTGATGCGTAGTTTGATGGAATTAATTATATGAATATTACACAACATGATTCATATGGGGTTTTTACGAAATATTTGTCGGAGATTCATATTATAAACAATGTGCATAATTCAAATACGTATTAGAAACTACTAAAATCAACTCCCGTCAGAACTTCAGTACTTTGATTTTATATGTGCCTTAAGCGTGCATGACTAAAATTGAGAAATGCGTACCACTTGCTTGTTAGTTGAGATCGACTATAGATGGGGAAAAGAGATCTTAGGTGGCACTGGACAGTTTTTTTTATTCAATTCATTGTAGCCAGGGGATGCATGTCTTCGGAACTCTGTAACTAGAATTTCCTCAGTTCCCATTCAGCACATATACCTGAAAAAAAGACAATAACAAACCGTCAACCATCTCAAAAATCCATAAAACGAAATACAAATTCAAAGCAGAGCAACACGGACCTCCAAGATAGAGGTAGGATCAGGTGCCTAGGAGGAGTGAGCATTCATTTTTAATTCATTTTTTATAAGGCCAATCACCAATTTCTGAAGACAATTACTAGTCAAAACCTGTAAAAGGGTTAACCTTCCGCACCGTGTGCATGTTGCACCATCACATGTCAGAAACCTACCGGTGTATAGGTTACAATGTCCCATTCACCTTCATTTCGTGTTATTTTACCTCCCGTCTGTAATTTGCAATTTCACTGTGTAAAGTCAACACAACAGTCATAGCCGCAGGTTTCGCATTTTACTTCTGATTCTCATGTACCTAACATATGGGGCCTACATATCGCATATCAATTTCAACAAGAGACATCCCTCTAACTAATGATAATCATTAATCAGAATACTGAAGTACTGACGGGAGTTGGTTTTATCGATTTTTGTTTATTTTAGAATCAACGATATGTTAATTAGCGTGACAAGTAATTTCTAGTCTCTATTTGAATTACGAACATTTTTATTAATATGAATTCTCGGACTTTTCCGACAAGAATTTCTAGAAAACCCATATGAAATATGTTGTGTAATATTTAAAGATATAATTAATTCCATCAAACTATTTATAATCAGTAATCAAAATATCTCTAAAAATTGTACACATGTCTGGATTCAAGCAATATTGAACTCTAGTATCGTTCAATCAGACGCTCGGCTGTCTCCATTAATCTCCGACTACCAAGAGAGACTCTCTGCTTGTCGGAGATTTACGGAGACAGCCGAGCATCTGGTTGAGCGCTCTGGCGTAGGAATACATACGACTATTAAAAATATCTAAATTGTTTGTACTATTTAAAATCTGACTATTTTCAAGGTATTTATAAATGCGTTTTCTTGAAAAACATACATTACAGCATACATTACACCGAATTTATCTATTATTTCAAGAACTAACTCTTGTCAGCGGTGATGATTTGTGCTAAGGTCCAAACACTGTTTCACTTTCGGTTTGCCAGAGTAACTGCATAGGAGAGTTCATTAAAATCAACTACCAAAAATCATTTCATGAATTTTAGCAACACTCATAAGCCTTCAAGTACAGCAATTCTCAAATTTACAAAAAATATCTTATTCTTTTGATAAAATCATAGTTTATACCACAGCATTCAGCATCTTATTTTACTGATATTAGTTTTACCGTATCTAATATGCAAACTTGTTTACTGATATTATACATACCGTAACAAGTTTTCACATTTTAATATTTGCATAAACAATACAAAAATAAAAAAAACAAAAAAAATCAATAAATATCATAGAATATTGCTTTCAACTAGTTGTACTGAAAAATCAAAGTCTGGGTTTCATTCGAAGAAATTTTTATTGTTTTCGTTCTCTCACGTTTTAATATTTGAAATCTATGATGTTGTTTATTACGTGTAAAGGATCATCAAAAATTATCTCCCTAGCGTCGAACAGTTTTTTTACCAATAAAATAAATGTAAATTTTCACATCATGTATTTTCTACTAATCACAAAGGAGAGGAAGTGAACAACCCGGAGATCGTAAATTATTTCAACTCTTTATACTGTCTTCCAAGGAAGACGGTAATCAAAGAGGGGTCATTAGTGTCCACTCAACAGCCAAGTTTGAGAAAAAGGTTGAATTTTGCATATTGAAGTTAAATCTTTGTTTCAAAATAGGGTATCCTAACAGTTTTGGTCAGTTTTTGGTATGAACATGTAAGTTAAAGAAATGTTAACATGTTTGGTCCGAGTATGTTCAAGATGGATGGACATTACCCTTTAAATCAAATATAACGTTCAAATTTCAGAACAATATTTTAAATGTATTCGAAAATTTATTACATTGCATTAAATAAAAAAAAAAAACTTGTGACATAATTTATTTTTTGTAGAACAAAAATAAATGTTGCTTTGTTCCATATTTTCATAGACACTATAGGAAGATTGCATGTTTTATGCACTTAATAGTTTTTAATAAATAGATCATAGTTCAACTAAGCTGTCAAGCAAGAAACTGAATTTACCTACATATTTTTACATGATTTTTTGGTTTTGGGTTTTTTAAGCCGTATTTCATACCACCGACGCCTTCAAGTGGATCAATTATTACGTGCGATTTCTACAAAAGAAATTGTGAATTTCCAGTTTATCTATTTTCAAAGTAAGTATTTTAATTTAAATACGATTTCTATTTAGGTGATTTAGAGGAATCAGTCGCTGCAACATAATTCATAATTGATAACGTTATCAGTTGCGCTAGTATATATTGCCAAATTAAGTTATTCTTCTTCTATAATTAATCACAATAATATATTTTAAGTTTTTTATATTTTTTTTTAATTTAAAAAAGGCAATTATCAAAGGAATTGAATTTACTGATGGATAATATAAAAATGACACGTGTGTTTATCCTTCTTAAAACTCGTTTTTTCTTTTTTGTTATAACAGCACTACTCCGAAGCTGTCTTTCTTTAACGGGACAAAGGAATTGAGCTTGTTTAGTCGGAAAATAAGTTTTTCGCCATTAAAACCCATTTCTGATGGCATTTTCCTATCAATTACTTCACTTTCCAGTTTACAAATCAACAATCCAAAACATCAGGAAATTGATCTTTGTCTGAACGTAGCAAAGTTCACATTGTGAGTATTTATTCTGTCGTCCAAGCATTATTGCGTTCCAAAGCCTCTGATTAATATTTCTTTCAATACAACTTTCTTTACTGTGAATTGACTCTCAATTTTTTTCTTAGGTAATTGTTTTGATAAGTAAAACTTAAATTGCGAGTCAGGTTTACAATTATTAAAGACCAATTTGACATTATATTTAAATTGACAGTATATATGAACCAACAAAAAGCTATGAATAATATTCTATTTGTATTAAACCTTTCTTTATAATTATTATTACAGACCTGAACATATAACAGATAAACGATGTTTCCACGTTGTAGATAGGGCAGTTCCATATGGTAAGAAATATAAATAATTTGTCTTAAAAAGCATTTTTATAAGATATTTTAGGAATATCAAAGGGTTATTAGCATCACTTGTTAATCACTTTTTGAACGTTAAATCTCATCGTTCTGTTGTCTCAAATACTAGGCTTAAACATAATTTATTTTAACAGTAATTAAATTTCTGCGTCATTCAATTGCAAAGCGTTGTTTTATTCATAGAGGCACACCTTAACAGGACAGGGTTCAAATTATTACAATTAACTAAAGCAAGTTCTTTTTTAATAAGTTAGGTTTTAGCCATTAAGCTTTCCTGAAACCTATTATTTGTCCAAATTAAAAAAATCAAATATTATTTACTTTCTCTTAGCACAACAATAGACCTATTTAAAACTTGACACAAAACAGAAGCAAATGCATTTACACGAAAGTTTTTTTAAAAGGTTGTGATTATGAAGTATTCAATCTCAAGATTCAATCGTATTCACAATAAAGATTTATTAAAAAGTATCATTCTCCGTTGTTTATTTTTTTGGCCACCGACAACATAAGAGATTTACGTTTAATATAGAACTGTGTTAAGGATTTTTTAAGGTAGTCCTTTACTTGGCACTTAATGGACTCAATCATTAAAAGCTTAGCTTTAAATGATATATATATATATATATATATATATATATATATATATATATATATATATATATATATATATATATATATATATATATATATATATATATACATTCTAGCAATACATAAGAAAATATGTATGTTTACACGCTAGTTTGTTTGTGATCACCTGTCAGACGGGTGTACCCCCTTGCGAAAATTATTGACAATGATGAAATTTGCCAGAAGTCCGAGGTAGGATCAGGTGCCATGGAGGAGTGAGCATCCTCTGCTGACCGGTCACACCCGCCGTGTGCTCTTTGTCGTAATCGGGAAAATAAAAACCGCAAATGTCCGTAGACAATTAGGTAATTAATTATGGTCTAACAATTAGTATGAAAAACGTCAGTCAGCATGCAACTCAGTGGAAGATTGTATTTGCTGACAAGGTCGTTGTATCGACCATAGAACTTACGAAAAGATGACTTTAAACGAGACTGTTGATAGTCCTGTTTTATCAACTTGTTTGTCAGTAGCTTGCCTCGTCTTAGAAACTGTTCATACGAAGAGCATGCCCTTGCGTATCGAATTAAATGAGAGACAAAAACACCATATGCAGGTGATGAAGGTATATTGCTACATAAGTAAGGAAAGTTGACTATAGAAAATAGAATGCAAAAAATGCGATGCATGTATCGTGTTTAGTAATTTTTTTTTACTATTTGATGGACTCAAACTTAAATTCATGTTGTTTATTCTATAGTATTACATCTTACAAAAAAGATTTGGTAAAATAAATTATATGTTGAGGGATTATTTTTCACGCTATAAGCTCTAAACAAAGTAGACCCTGACGAAAAAATCCGTAAAAATCACATTTTGTTACAGTTTTCTGCTTAGATCTGTCAACAATGTTAGATATCATTTAAACATTAATTAATTGACGATTCATTAAATTCGAAATACCTCCTGTTTTTAAATTAAAACCGGTTTTAGTAAAAGAAAAAGAAAATTCGGGGGGGGGGGTCAAAACAAAGAGGATATAAGCATACCTGAGATATCCTGGTTAATCAGAAACTTCGTTTTTCATTTTACTTCAACAGAATCGAGTGTCTCAACAATAATCATTGCTACATACATATATAACCGTTCTAATTGCTTATTATTGCCATTGTTTACAACAGCGATGTAGAGCAAAATCAATACCGGGTTTCTAAAACGCTCTGTAAAAGTCGAACCAATTTTGTAAAATCCGTATTATGACGTAGTGCGATAGTCGGACTACTTTGAATGAATCGTAAACACTATGATGCCACCATCTGTAATATTATTTTTCAATCATTCTGATTTGGTGTCGGTTTTTCTTTTTAATATCACAACCGTGATCGATCGACCATTAATATTTACCAAGGAGAGGTCATACACGTGGGTTCAATAAAGAAACTATAGGGCAACTCAATATATAAAAGTATAATATAACTATAGGGCAACTCAATATAAAAAAGTATTAGGAACTATTGGATAACTATTCGTGATATTGCTATGCAAGGATTTAGATATCATACATAGTTTATTCAAAATTGCTAAAACAATGCTTCAAGCAACAATTCATCTCTTTATGTATATTTAACTTAAGTTAACATTTCTTTTTCAGTGCAACAATCTGTAAGTATGGCCTATAATGTTATATATTTAAGGTTTTTAATTCAGTTTGAAGCATCCTCAGGTAATGTAAATTCAAAGTTGTGAAAATCATGACCCACGGGGGTAGGGTGGGGCCACAATGGGGTTCAAATTTTTACATAGGAATATATAGAGTAAATCCTTAAAAATCTTTTTCTCAGAAACTAATTAGCCAGGAAAGCTGATACTTATGTGGAAGCATCCTCAGGTACTGTAGATCCAAAGTTGTGAAAATCATGACCCCCGGGGGTAGGGTGGAGTCACAATGGGGGTCAAATTTTTACATAGGAATATATAGAGAAAAATCTTTAAAATCTTCTTCTCAGACACCAATCAGCCGAGAAAGCTGATACTTTTGTGGAAGCATCCTCAGGTAGTGTAGATCCACAGTTGTGAAAATCATGACCCCCGGGGGTAGGGTGGAGCCACAATGGGGGTGGTTTGTTTACAAAGAAATGTATAGAGAAAAATCTTTAAAAATCTTCTTCTCAGAAACTAATCAGTCAGGAATGCTGATACTTATGTGGAAGCATCCTCAGGTAGAGTAAATTCAAAGTTGTGAAAAGCATGACCCGCGGGGTTAGGGTGGGGTTACAATGGGGGGGGGGTGAATTTTTACATAGGAATATATAGAGTAAATCTTTAAATTACTTCTTCTCAGACACCAATAAGCCAGGAAAGCTGAAACTTTTGTGTAAGCATCCTCGGGTAGTGTAAATTCAAAGTTGTGAAAATAGTGACCCCCAGGGGCAGGGTGGGGCCACAGTGGGGGTTTAATTTTTTAAAAAAGGAATATATAGAGTGAATCTTTAAATATCTTCTTCTCAGAAACCAATCAGACAGGAAATCTGAAACTTCTGTGGAAGCTTCTTCAGGTAGTGTAGATTCAAAATTGTGAAAATCATGATCCCTGGGAGTAAGGTGAGGCCACAATGGGGGGGTCAAACTTTTACATAGGAATATATAGATTAAAGTTTTTAAAAATCTTCTTCTCAGACACCAATTGGCCAGAAAATCTTAAACTTGTGTGGAAGCATATGGTTTTACTTATATGCAAGCATTTTGACATGTTGCTGAGTCTTTAAAATTGATTAGACTCTGGCCCCAGGACGATTCTTGGACCTCACAAGGGGTTCAGAGTTTGATGTAGTTTTATATCCCATATATTATCAATTGTTTAGGGTCTTTTTTAGAACTGCAATGATCAACATGTGATATGACTATAAAATCATCCTGTTAGAAAAGGGACTTGATTATAAACATAAGAATATTCCGGGGGAAAATGAATTTTTATTTATACAGGATCGACATGTATTATACCACATTGTCCAGATATTTTACATTATGACTCCATTAAGCTGATTTTATGATTCCTATTGTTACTCAGTTGAGCGATGTGGCCCATGGGCCTCATGTTACATTATGACATCACAAAGGAGGGGTGATCACTTTTTACATACTTATTTTTAATATGATTTCAACTATCTTCAACCTCAGTTTTAAAGCTTTCTATGTAAGTTTAATTTTTGGGGCGAGAAATGCATAATACCGCACACAGTCCCATGTGAGTTCTTGAACTAAGCTTCAATGTAAGCCAAATTTCAAAATAGGAGGTGGATGTGTAAATATAAGGGAGAAAATTTCCAAATCTTCTAATGAAAAAATGACACTACAAACCGTCAACCATCTCAAAAATCTAGAAAACGAAATACAAAGCAGAGCAACACAGACCTCCCATAAGATAGAGGTAGGATCAGGTGCCATGGAAGAGTAAGCATCCTCTGCTGAGCGGTCACACCCGCCGTGCGCCCAATGTCATATTGGTAAAAATGTGATTATCGGGGTAAATGTCGTAATTTGGGAAAAAATCATGATCGGGAAAAACGGAGAAAAATCCGTGGACAATTCGGTATTCAGCCAATAGTGAAGAGCAGAGCAATCACAGACCTCTGGAAAACCTCAGAGGCAGGATGAGGTGCCATGGAGGAGTGAGCATCCTCTGCTGACCGGTCACACCCGCCGTGTGCTCTTTGTCGTAAAAATCTGTTTTAGTTATCAGAAGAAAATAGGACACCGACATGAAGATTAGATAAACAAGCGTTATACTTTATTATATTTCTATTATAATCACTTGCATACGTGTTAAACTATTTCGAGCAAATAATAATCTGAGCCAGAGGCGAAAATGTGGAATTTTTCAATTTTAAATTATTGTGCCTGCCGTCATTGGCGGCGTTGGCGTCATTGGCGTTGCGTGGTTGTCGTTTTAATTTTTTTTACATTTTCATTTGCTTACGATTTTAATCAAACTTCGCACAAAACATCCTTGAGTAAACTAAGGGGTTTACGTTTGTGCAAATGAATGGCTGGCCACGTCCTCTTCCAATGAGAGATTATTAATTATTATCAAAACTTTATTTAAAGCTTACTAATGATGTGTAGATTTCAGTTTATTTAAAACATAATAATTCCCAGGGAAATGATGGGGCTACAATGGGAGGTTGAGTTTTAACATTGAATCTAAAACCCACATGGCCAGAATGACTAAACGTGTCTGGAAATATCCTCAGGTGTTGTAGACGAATCATTAGTTTACAGCGGTAGTGTGGGTGTACTATTGGTGAGGGGTGAATTTTTACATAAAAATTAACAGAAAACATGTTTTAAAATTTACTTCTGAAAGAACTAAAACTTGTGTGGAGCATAATAAGGTAGCTTAAATTTAAGATTGTTCAAATCATTATCCTTAGGGAAAGGATGAGGCCACATTGAAGAGGGGGTTTATATTGTTTTAGGAATAAATAAAAAAAATCTTTTTGAATTTCTTTTCAAAAACGGAATTAACAAAAAAGACCTTGGCTGCTCATATTATCCCCTAGAGCTATTGTTTCATTTTGAATTCTTGATTTTCTTATTGTTAAGGTAAAGATTATATTATGAAATTCCATAATTATGCATTTCTGACTCCTTGTTGCTTGCATAGGTATGTTCCTCAAATGGTTGTATGTGTTTATCATAAATTTTACAGCCTAATCATAGTTGCACATTTGTAACACCAACGCTTCCAAGAGAGTCAACTGTTGGTTGCAAAAGAGGAAAGTCTTGCCATTTTTATCTGTATTCTGAAGAAACGAATGGAACATGGTAATTTTACCTTTTAAGTGCTAAGATATTTTAGTATTTTAGGTTTGTGTAGAAACGATATGATAATAATAAGTATGATAATAAATATTTCAGGTTATCTACGATTCTAAGTTCTACTTTATCGTTTAGAATTTTACACATGCATATTTACAAATTTTCTTTGAATAGATTACAGTTAGTTGTATCTTATTTTTAATTTGTAGTTAACTCAGAGTTAGAGCTCTCCAGTTTGTTATTGTTATTAGGTTCAATGTCATGAGTAAAAATTTGTTCTGAACAATGCATATTTATTTTGTTCTAAACACAATGCTTATTTATATAATGAATAACTATTAACATAACATGGTATTTATTTATCATTATAAGGAATTAGACTCAAAAGCATATAACAAATATTGACAGATTCTATATTGCAATAAAACATTTTTGCAACACTATTAAAAAGTGAAAATTTAACTGTTAGTCAGTATAATTTTGCATATTTTCTGTTGGTTTTATCTTATTTGATTTTTCAGATGTAAGTAAGGCATGCAATGCAAAATCATTGAAAAATGTTTTAAAATCGTTTAACACCATACATCAAACTACAGCAAACTAAGGTCACTATAAAAGTTTAGAACTATAAATGTTTTAGGGTAATTATTATTTTGTAAAAAAAAGAAAAAAAAAGACGGAAAGCTCTACTATAGGGTAAAAATGTGTCAGGGGTTCAGGACCTGGGGGGGGGGGGGGCAATATGGCCATATAGTGATAATGCATATAATGTTTAAAAATCTTCTTCTCTATTCTCAAACATCTGTAAGAAAACTGACTTTATAATTATGTTTACCAGGAAGTCCTCTTCTAAAATTTTTAATTTGATGTCCCCTAGAGTGTGGGTTTGGACTCTAGGGCAGGGCCAAAATGGATATATAGATGTTAATACATATAATGTTTAAAAATTATCTTCTTTACTCCCACACACCTGTAAGAAAAACTGAATTCATGATTTTGTAGACCAAATCTTTAAGTTTTTCGCTAAAATTATAGGTTTCATAGTCCTTTTTAAAAGATTTCAGGCAGGGAGGTGGTCGTCATATTTTTTCTACTCCAGAATGAAACCTAATTAAATGAATATATGAGACTCCATGACAAGTTTATGCTACTCAGGTGACCGTTAAGGCCTATTGGCCTCTTGTTTAAGTAAATGACAAGTTTTATAAAAGTGTTTTTTACTTCTTTTTAGCTCAATGTTGACCACAAATAACCCGTCTACCGGTATATTTGATCCAAAAATCTCTTCGGGACTGTGTAGATATGAAGTAGTGTATACCAACACGTCCACGATTGGATTTAATAAAATTTGCTTCATGATTTGGTAAGACTTAATCTACACTCATAAAACACTTACTGTTTGCGTGCACTCCTGTGTAGTGTAAATCATTTTACTTTATTATTGTTACTTTGTAAAGTTCCAGAGGAGAATCCATATGTTTCCAAATGCACACCAACGACATAGTTGATCGTAAGTATTAAAGTGTCGATGTATCTACATATTTCTTAATAGTTTAATATTAAGGGAATTTTAATTCATTTTATTTTATGTTTGCATAAAGAATGTGCGATTGACCCGTGCTTGAATAACGCCTACTGTCAGACCAAGTCGACAGGGGACTTCCGGTGTCATTGCCGAGAGGGATTCTGGGGAAAGCACTGTGAAAACGGTATTATGTTCTGAAATAGTTTGCTAAAAAAAAAGACATTGCAAATAATTTCGAGAAGCATAGGGTATAATTAATTTAAACTGAATACATTTAGAGCATATAAAATGTGTTTTCAAATATTTTCACAGGATTTTGTAATGATCAATCATACTGCCAAAACGACGCTGTTTGTTTCATAAGTAACGGAAATCGGGGTTGTTTTTGTCGTCTGGGACTGGAAGGATCTAATTGTGCTTTGAGTAAGTTATCACGAATTGAGGAAGATATTGAGAAAGAGAAGTTCAACAAAATCAGTATTGGTAAAAGATAAAATACATGTAATAAATGTTTCTTTTAGTATTTAAATGGAGCATTTATTTTGTTAAGAAAATGAAACTGAATCTTTTGAAAAATAGGTTGAACTTTATATGTCCAAAGGAACAATCAATAGACACTCTTCATTTAATGCATTTAAACTAGTCTTATTATTAGATAAAGAGCAGTTCTTTTGACTGTGTGTGTTTGATTCTCAAGGTGTTTTATATTTTTTCTATTATTCTAAAGGTAAACTAAATGAAAATATTTCTTTTGATGGTTTTTGAAAACTTAAAACTGTATTATACTTTACAGAAATAAATCGAAATCTAACAGACACAAATGAAAACGGGGTAAGCTTAGTCATTAAATCATATCGAATTGTTTGATAGCGTTTGTATGCTAATATTATAAAAATTAACTCGTATTAAATATTTCAGGGACATTTCACACCTGTGGGTCTCATCGAGAGCATGACGTGTTACATCAGTGAACCCTGTACTATGCCGATCAGCATTACCAGCAATATACATGTCATGTACGTACCTTAGATTATGATTTTTTTTAAATATATATTACTTTTCGAAATTATTATATCGGTTTTTCTTAGGCCTGCGTTAGAAGTTGGATTCTCCGATAAAAAACTAAAGGTTCAGTCAATAGATTTAGACTCATCAACACACGTAGGGGGTATTGTTCATGGAACTATGACAGTAGTTGGTCACGAGCTGGGGCAGAAACGTATATGTCTGGATTCGGTTGCTAATCCGAGGTATATTTTGTGGTATTTCTTTATTCCTAATCGTTTTCATTATGTGAAATTTAATTAATATTTAATTTAGTATTTGCTATTATAGAACTGCTAGAATTGAAGACGAGATATGCTTCCAAATTAATGTAATAAAAGGTAATGAATCAAATATATCACAGTATCATGCACAATATACATGTATATACATTCATTTATAACGTCTTAAAACATATCCATTTTGTATTACAGGAAATATTTTGGAACCAGGCGAGGTAAATTATTTTGTAAACAATGTGTATCTTCTATTTCACTTAAAATACATAATGCAATGTAAAATTATGATACCCACGCTTTGACAAAGGTAATCATGTCTATCTTTCAGTAAGTTTACAGCTATGTTGTAAAGAAGCTTTTCCTCCATAGTACCCCCCCCCCCCCCACTCGGGAAATTGTAAATATCGAACTTCCCTAAGGAAAAATTACTAAGTAGTAGATTTCCCCTGTAGTGGGGTTTCTACATTACGATTTTGGTTACGATTTCAGAAATATGTGTATAGAAAGCTATACGCAACACACTATACATGACACAACTCACTTTTCCCCCTTTTTTGTAGGCAAATCCTTATTTTGTAAATCCAACACTACCATCGTCAACGGTATTACAGTGCGTCGTAAATCAACAATGTTACTTAAAGTTATGGGCAAGAAACCGCGTGGGAGTGGAGAAATGGTGAGCAGATATCAATTATATATTCAAATTCATTCTTTAATTAATAACTATGAACTTATTCTCTGATATCCGATCTTTACAGTCCACAACTGGAGGTCGACAAAACTATTGAAGACGGGGTTTATATCTTTCCGCTTCGTGATACAACAAATCAGCCGTGCGTGTTTGAAAGCGTTATATTGATCGACAACGTCACTGATCTCCGGCTATGTTTTTCTCTACCGTTAGATGCATCTTTAGAACATACAGCAAAGTTAGTGATACATTACCAACACTTTTAATTGCGTAATTATTTTTAATGTATATAGATAATTTTCATAGACAAAAAATAATTTTTGATTCAGGTCTTAATTTGATGATGTATTTTTTCCAGTGCTCAAAAGGATATCAGATGTTATATTATTCGTGTGCTTCCTAAGGTTACAGGTTTGTGCTCAAAGCAAAATTTGAACGAAATTTCATTGACAATGCAATTAGCGACATTTTGTTTTACTCGTACTTTGATTTTTACATATTAGTTAAAGGCTCCTGCGCTGGAAAGTCCTGTTACAATGACGGCTTCTGTGACGGAAGTTCTCTATCTTCCCAATGTCTTTGTCGATCTGGTTTCTCTGACTATAATTGTTCTACAGGTTTGTTATTATCATCTAACATAAGTCATATTATATGCTCAGTTTTAAGGTGGAATGCTACACCAAAATTTTATCTTATGGAATCGTAAAAGTATCATATCTGAAACTTGATTTTGTTGATTAAAGAAGTATATATGCCTTAATTATTTCATACGAATTATTGACATAACTGAACATTATTTATTAGATATTATTCCGTGCTTTTATAACCAAATTTTGAACTCTACAGTGTGTTAATAATTAAAATAGATTTTCCACTTTCTCTTAAAAAATACATTGTACAAAACAAATCGTATAAATAATTAAGGTTATATATCATTCTTTAAACATCGAAATCATGTTTTAGAAATAATAATTTAACGGTCCATAAAATAAAATGTTGGTGAAGCATTCCACCTTAAATTGTCTTAAAGAGTTGATACGAAATATCTGACATCTAGTTTATTTGATAAATATGTGAACTAACTAGGGATGTCAACGAGTACTCGAGTACTCGACTATCGCTCGGTCACACCGATCATCGACTAAAATTTTCTTAGTCGATTACTCGTAATAAGTGAATATATTTTAAAAATATTACTTATTTTTTCTCAACGCGGCAGTTTCTGTTCTACGAATGTAGATATCTTTTCTTTGCTCGACATGTTTGATCCGAAGACACATTCTTTTCCATCGATATCCCTGGTGTAATTTTGAACAGGCTAATAATTGATCTCTTTTGATTTACTTAATAAGCAGACATGTACTCGAGAATAATTTGTGTTTCTTCTAATCAGTTATTTATTGGACTAGATGTTTGTATAATCAAAAATTTAATCATATCAATAATTAAATCAAAGCGCTTGTTGTTATAATCATTAATCTTTGATTTACCGTGGAACAGGTCACATTTGATTTGCCTGAGATGATACGGACTTAATTATATGTAAGCCTCTAACGGATATTAAGGTGGTTCGACACACCAATGGATTATTTTATGGATCGATGAAGAATCATTTTTGAGGAATAATTATACAAAAAAGTCACCTATATCGGCTTCCAATTATATTATATGATTTTTTTTTAAATTTTTTTATAGAAACCGGAAACATCGTTTTTGCTGCGAACAGAATATCTTAGAGCTAAACATTTGGTATCAATTAATGCACAATAAAATTATCTGTAAATACATATCAAAGACTGCCTATAAACGTCATTATATTTTTGTAAAAAATATATTTATGAAAATGAAAAACAAGAATTGTAGATAGTTTTTAAATTCATGGATAAAAACTGCAAACAAAATGTTACTCAAATTAAACAACTGCTCTACAATCATATTTTAACGAAAAATTGAAACGAAATTTTAAAAAAATTGGAAAATCTTAAAATCAAACCGATCCCGATTTTCATTCAACTAATCCCGAACGAAATCATATAAAGTTAGAATTATCACAATTTTGCAAAATTTCAGGTTGTTTAGCTGTAAAAATAGTTTGGTCATTTACTGACTTTATAATTCGTATCGATTACTCAGAATAGACTGCAGTATTTTCGTAAAATTTCATTTTTAAAATAATTCTTATCAGTTCAAATTTGATAAATAGCAATTTTCCTAAAATTTCGCAGTTCGTGTCGATTTTTGGGTAAAATATCATTATTTAGTAAGTACTTTATGTCACTATTTGCTATTCTTTTAATTTTATCCACAAATTAAAAAGATATAAAAGAATTTCAATTTTGATTTTCAGAAATATTTTTTTAATTAAAAAATTAAATACTTGACCAAACAATCTTTGGCCTGTATTTATTCATAATTATATTACAAACAATTGACACCAAGTTTGAAGCTCTAAAATACCATGTTTGTCCTCAAAACAGTCTTTCCTATTTCACTAAAAAAGTACAAAAAAATCATATAAAATAACTGAAAGCCGATACTGATCTCTGTTTTGTTGAATCAAATTTCAAAAAAGATTCTCTATCGTTCCATCAAATAAAATTTTGGTGTGTCGAGGAACCTTAAGATAAAATACTTTATTTTCAATTCATTTTAAATCAAATACATTTAGTGTATGTTATCATAAGTTTTTTTCAATGTTCTTTAGTTGAAGATAAGATGGATGTGGCGTCAGCATTATTTGATTTAAAAAGGATTTACGGCTTCAAATAATTCATCGAGTACTCGACTATCGCTCGACTAAAGCCTCCGATTAATCGACGAAGCGAACCGAGTAAAATTGACGTCACTAGAACTAACATATTATAACATATTATAAGCATTAAATGTTATAGAAGTTGGTTTACTATAAATTAATTATACATGTTTCACACCTCCAACAGTGTATTTTGATAAACCAAATCTCTTGATACTCGGAAACGTTTACATACATACATGTATACTTGTCAAAGACAAATGCTTTAAGATCCATATGTTTCTTTGATTGTTTATATCTATAGACCAGGACAAATACATTATAAAAGTTTAAAGTCAGATAGGCAAGAAAAAATACAGATTCATACCTGTGACAAACTTTCTACTGATTTCGAATCTATGTAGGAAAATGTCAACCTTCAATCGTTTTGTTTAAAAATCAAATGGATTACCCCTTTTCCAAAATTACCAAATACAGAAAAAACACTTGATTGGCCTACGATGGCTGCATCTGATTTCTTTTTAGTTTAGAGAGCATTGACTTCAGAGTAATCATAATATCTTTAGAAGAATTATCATTTATGTTGATATCTTTATAATTTGTATTGGAATTGCAGATTTTGGAATTGCTCAAGGAATCAACGGTTATACAAGTTCACAGGTATTCTTTAGCATACTTTTAATAATCAATGAGCGTCATGTATTAAAAAAATAGATAAAACAAATACCTGCCAAATATTGTAACATTAATATATGTTACAATGGTAAAAGAAAGGATATTATAAAAATCATTTCTGACGTATTTTATGCATAACAGGCAAAATTTGGAGATGTTGCTCTGCCCACACTCGTAAGATGTCCTCTATTGAAAAACTGCGATATACCTTTTTCAGTGACGGACACAAGCAAGTATGTAACAAGAAATGGTAGAGTGTATTTTCCACATTTTTGTACCATTTCTCATGTATTGCATAACATATTATAATTTGGTGTTTAATGACATTCTCCTCGATAAGTTGGATGTTTAATTTAAAACTGAAAGAATAAAAATCACATTTTTTTCCTATTTTTCAGTTCAAAATTTTTTAATGTCACATGGAATGGAACCAACTTTGATTCCGTAAATATTTCTCTCTCTCAAATGTCTGGATCTAGTGACTCTAATGGAAATGCAGTAGTGGTACATAATGCTTTAGGAAAGGATGAATTCTGCCTGACTTTGATCATAAGGTTATTAATACAATAACGTATATTGTTTATGACAGTACAATTACACTGTGGGTTTTTCTTTATTTGTTAAACTCCTCCGTGACACCTAATCCTACCTCTGTTTTAAGAGACCCGTGTTCGCTCCGCTCCTGTTTTGTAATTTTCCTTTGGTCTTTTGAATTTAAACACTGTTCGTTATCACCACATGTCACAAAAATGATTAATCGATCAACGAAATAAAATGTTCATTAGCGTACGATATTTGTTAATATATTGTACCAAAAGGATTATTGTCCACGCCTTTTTACATCCTTACAACTATGCATTTAACGAAATCTACTTAATCAAGAGCACATTTTTGAAATGTTATGATAACATATAGATTGTTATTTGTGATAATAAAACACTTAAATATTATACGCCAAACTTTTATAGTGTATTCTCATAACAGTCTTCCGGTAATTCTATCAATTAGTTACAAGATGTGGCTTAAATGACGTAATTTACGTTGAATACGGTGTTCCATTAAAATTAAAATGTGCCTTTGAAGTCTGAATTTTATTACAGGGAAATCATCGTCTTAAACAATTATACACATCAGGAGTGTCAAATAAGAACTAAAATGTATCTTTTTCTTTAGGGATGACGTATACGACAGTGTGTGCTGTTTCATTCTAACAGAACCGGGTAAGCTTTGGAAAAAAAAACTATTCTTGAATATAAAACGAAGCAAAAGCTAAATAGCAAATCTAAACGTTCTTTTGCTTAATTAAACCTTTTTTGTTTCAGCTATTGTCCCTCAACTTCCTGATAACGGACAAGTATGTTTATTGCACATCCACTCTAAACCGAAGTCAAGTTTTAAGTGTTATGAAGTTTAGGGCGGATGTAAAGGACAACGTATTGTCTGTCTTTATAATAATTTCCTTTGTATCTTATATTTGATCTAAGTGTGTTGATACATGAAGAAGGAAAACGTCTCGCATGTTTTTCATGACAGCGTATGTGCTTATGTGGAAATGAAAAATATTTTCTTCAACTTGAAATTTCATTTTCTCTATTTGTTTTTCGCTATTAATGAAATGCAAACATTTTTGCATATTAAGTACTATCACCGGATTGTTTCGATTTCATGCATAAACTCTTTTATTTATGCAGAAAAAACTTAAAATTATAATTATAATTTATGATTTATAGAGCCTTTTTATTTCTCCTTCACCGAGTAACAACTCGGAATTCAGTTGCACTCCAGGGCAACCGTGTCACGTGACATTTAGAACAAGCAAGGGAGACGATCAGAAATGGTTAGTATTGTCTTAATGTGTTCATAATGTGTTCAATGTTGCTCATATCTATAAAAAGAATAGCAATCCTACATTTGAATGACAATCACAAGTAGTTTATATTTTTTTCAGTCCCGAGTTGCAGGACAGATCGACATTGCCCGTTCATATTTTTACCGCATTGTCTCCCATCGAGTGTCAAAGGGACGTGTTGATTGAATCTAAAAACAGTTCCAAGGGAACAGAGAAGTACTGCTTCCAGACAACGTCTTCGGGGTAACAACACTGTTTCCATTTGGTTGTTTACATAATGTTTTTTTTTTTGTTTCTTTTCTGTGTCACTGTTGAATCGATTTATTCGTGAAAACAAATTTTCGTAAATATCAATTGTTTTAAATCTTTTATGATTAATTGTATGATAAATTAATTTGTGGTTAGGAGGGTCAAAAAAAATCCACCTAACTAATGTCTTCACAAATTCTGATGATTCAACAGTAAAAGCTGTATTATAATATGTGTCAAGCTCAACGTGTACAAGTACTTTGTGCTCCAGTTTAAGGTTGTTTTCTTTACATCTAAAACTATTGAGTATCATCTTTAGAACTATTGAGTAAGATGTGTATTTTAAAAATTTTAATCCCAAGGCATGATTTGAGTTAATTTAATGATTCACTTTAAACACACAGAACTTGTTTTCTAGAATTCTTGGCGAAGGGAGGTGCATAACCATCCATTTTGAAAACCATGGTAAGACAAATAACCCATTAAGTGGTAATAGATCAATGCCCATAACAATTGATTAATATATTCAAGTAAAAATCCATGCACAGCATTGGACTCAAAGTTTAAAAACCTACGGAACGAAATGTAAAAATAAAATACATATTTGCTTCATTTTTGCATGCTTATTTATAATGACAGCAGTTTAAACTTGCCTTTTACTTCTTTTTAGTGCACAATTTTTTTTCACAAATACTTTTGTTAAGAAAACCTAATTTTACTAGTAATTAAGGGAGAGAGAAAATGCAACAAAAGACATAAAAGACGAGTATTCATCCAAATAAGATATGAAATTTGTAATTATCTGGTTCTATCAAAGAATAGCAATATTATGGATATGCAAACTTTTTTTAACAGTCTTACCACCGCCCCCTCCAACCACGACCACAACCACCACCACCACCACTACAACAACAACAACGAAACCACCGACGACTGCGATACCTAGTACAATGACATCACCGTCAGCCAAGTCGGACAATGATCATACAACTCCCAGTACAGTGTCTGCCTCATTACCAAGAAATGGTCCAGAAACAACAACCACAAATAAGAAAATATCTACAGGACAGACAGAGCAGCTTGCATCAAAAGAGACAACACCATTGCTTGGGTCAGGGCAGATAACAACAACCCTTGGCACAGCACGGACAACACAACTTAAAACAGAACAAACAATTATAGCACTAGGAACGGGACAACAAACAATAACACCTGTAACAGGAGAAACAACAACAATGCTTGCTTCAGGCCAGACAGCAACAACGCTTGCTGCAGGACAGACAACAACAACGATTCCTGCAGGAGGGACAACAACACTTGCTGCAGGACAGACAGCAACAACGCTTGCTGCAGGACAGACAGCAACAACAATTGCTGCAGGAGGGGCAACAACACTTGCTGCCGGTGAGACAACAACGCTTGCTGCAGAACAGACAGCAACAACGCTTGATGCAGGACGGGCAACAACAACGATTGCTTCAGGTGAGACAACAACGCTTGCAGCAGGACAGACAACAACAACATCGCTTGCTGCAGGAGGGACAAGAAAAACAACGTTTGCTGCAGGACAGACAACAAAAACAATGCTTACTGCAGATGGGACAATAACAACGCTTGCTGCAGGACAGACAACAAAGCGTGTTGCAGAAGGGACAACAACACTTGCTGAAGCACAGACAACAACACGTGCTGAAGCACAGACGAAAACAACTTTTACAACGGGAAAGACAATTACTACAATGCAACATAAAAGCGAAACATGTGACGTTATAGATGGTAATTAATGACGTTTTATTAGAGAGTTTTTATCATGATGCATCATTGATATTTTTTCATTGTCAGAAATATTTCAATTGCACCATTTATCTAATTTTAGTTCAGGAAAGAGCGGTATGTATGGCTTGTTTCTTTTTTTCTTTCTTAGTTCAAACTGGGTAATTAAGTTAGTGTTTTCACGGTCACGAATAGATAGTGCTTGAACATAAAGCTCTAATAAGAACTAATATGTAAGTAAGTGGTCGTTTGCTTAAGATAACAATATATATTTTATTTTCTTGTTTCTTTGCATTTATCTAAAATTTCATTAGATCCTAGACCAATGCTTAGTAGTACAAATAATAAAAAAACTAGCAGACAATGTGTATCATAAAAATCTTAAATTTCAAGACAAATGTTCTGTTGTTTTTGTAAGCTATTGGGTTTTCGGTTCTTCGTATTCCTAATTATTATGTAATTGTCTATACAGAAAAAGGGGCGCATTAAGTGTGAGTGTTTCCATTCCACCGGCTGGACCACCACAACGGTCATCGCCAGGAACCCGCACGTCTCCAGGAAATCCCTGATGGTGGCTGCCGGGCTAGGATCCGGAGCCATGGTAACCATGCTGGGTACTGGCGTGCTGCTGTATGCTGTCACACAGAAATACTTCGGACCCAGAAAAACTGGATCCGACAGTGACACAAGCCAGCAGAAGAAAAAACTTAGCGTCGCCAGCTATACAGACAAAACACAGTTGCAATGATTGATATCAAAACCTGCTTTTTTCGCAGTGTTGACTTTTGTTGCTTTGTTGATTTGATAATTATTTTTTAAGTTTAACTTTATCATCTTTGTGGAATAAATAGTAATTGCACTATGATTTGACACATTCGACAGGGCATGATACTAATACTCACAATTAATGTGTATGGATGGCTGTCAAAGATTAAGCTAAAAATCAAAATACAAAATCATCATCTTCTTTCAAATTAACACATTGGTACTTTGATAAAAGAAATAGCCAAGTATTTTTATTTAGGAATTTGAGTCTGACATCATCATAATTATTTCGTACAGTCTGTGATTTATTTTTGGTTTTTTCTTTTTTTTGGGGGGGGGGGGGGTACGGGAGATTTCGATCAAACGATAAACTGGTTAGAACTGGATCGTGAAGATTTCAAACCTCTCTATAGCGCTATGAATCACAATCGGTTTACTTTAGAGATAGAGAAAATACTCAGTGGATGTAAATATATGATAAACAACCGAAAGTATAAACAACCCAAAAACTTTTTACTTTCCTATTGACGATCTTATCATTTGTAAATTGTAGAGGTTTAACATGTCGACAAGATTTTAAATCGTATGGGGAGATATAACGGCTTTGTTTAAATCCCCAAGTTCGCGAACAGCCGTTGTTCTACCGATATCTTCTGAAGGCGCGGCAAGAACAGGTTTACTAAGGCAGTTCTCAGTTGTTCCAGATCTGAACAGAATCTGAGATTTAAAATCATCAAATAAATAAACCATTATATCGACCAATTAATTCGAGATATCGATAATTCTGATCAAAATAACCGTATTAATACTAGATCAATGCAGCCTTTGACAGATTTGACAATTTTTCAATATTCCGAACCTTTGGTTTTGGATCACTTGTCCCGTTCTCTACTTGGGGGTTTATACAAGGAGAACACGGTTGTGTATTGCCAGAGAGGTGCAATAGAGTTGTGGTTGTCGCTTTTCTATCCACACTGGAGTTAAATCGCTCGTCATTCACTAATAAAACAATTGTAAACGATACACCATAAATAATACCCGACGAAATATTTATACCGTACTCGGACCGGGAGAGGTGTGATAATCCATAGAACAGCTCGGTCCCCGCGGATCCCCTAACCCAGATCAGATTTCATAATTTGGTGTTCTGAACGTACACTAGGTAACTACAACGTATCAGATGGGCGTCTTCTATGGACCTTAGTCAGCGAAACCACCAACCAAGTAAGTACATTATAAGGCTTCCTGTTCCACAAGTCTACTTACGATCGATTTTATGCTATGCAACCTGTTAATTTTTTCATGAGGATGACATTTTTTGGTATTTGTTTTTTGCATGCGCTGTTAGTTTCGCGATAGACTCAGACAAGGTGTATCACATCTAGACGGTTTGGGTGAACAGTCTCTCTATATTGTGGGAAATTTATGTGCTGTATTAAAGAATAGCTTCAATGCCTTGGAACTGGGGAAAAATCAGCGACCTTGACCTGGAGATAGAGGTCAAGCGGTGTTACCGTTCTCTACTGGAGGCCCAGGAAACCAGCGAGAACTGCTTACGGACCCACGATGATGTTGGGAAAGCAATGGAGGGAAGGACCACGCCAAGCAAAGGCTCCTTCGACAGATGGCGCTTTATAAACCCTAGTAAGTAAGCTCTTCTGATATTTCAGAGTAAATGTAAGGAACAATTGCACACATCGTGTGTTTATTTAAAACTTTAATTCTTTCTTAACAGAGAAGAGTTTTCCCGACAAAATAATGGACGAAGAACATTTCAATGCCTTCCGATCTCCATTCACCAGCCTCGGATCTGCCAAACAGAACAGCGTGCGTCTAACAGGATCGTACTCCTATGACAAGGCAGTCTCTAACGGAGACGTGGACACGTCCTACAGCCTACCTCCTGTGAGATTTCAGGACGATAAATCCTTCTTCAGTAACCTGTCCACCACAACCCTGGACACATCCATCACTTGTGAACTACTGACGCCTGGGGGTGGAGATAACTCAGAGGGTGCTGGTGACAGCGCAGGTCTCCTACTAGCAGTCAAACACGACCAGATCACCGCGGTACAACGGCTTCTCAAACATGGCGCTCTGGTGAACGCTGAAGACGACTCCGGGAAGTCTCCACTAATTCACGCCGTAGAAAACGGATTTACTGCCATTGCCAAAGAGTTACTCGACCATGGTGCCTATGTCAATCAGCGGGACCGGAACAAAAGAACGCCATTGAGAATTGCAACAGAAAGTGGAAAGAAATACTTAGTAAGCGTTCTTTTGAAGAACCGTGCATCGGTATACATTTTGGATGAGGATATGAAGGCCCCACTTCATTACGCTGTGGAAAAGAATTTCCCCGATATCGTAGAACTGTTACTGGATCACGGAGCACCAGTTAACCAGAGTGACGGGAAACAGAGAAAGCCCCTGCATTACGCCGCAGAGCGGGGGTACCTGTCGATCGTCGAGCTTCTCCTGTGTAAGGGAGCGTCCATTGACTGCATGGATGGAGATATGAGGACACCGCTGATCCTGGCTGTCGAGAAAGGCCTTGAAGTCATGTCGCACACCCTGATATCAAAGGGCGCCAGTGTCAACGCAGCCAACCGCCGCCGCCAGACACCGCTGCATTTTGCCGCTGGAGGTGGATTCATCAATATTGCTGTAGAACTGATTGCAAAACGCGGGGGAGTGAACAACCGAGATGATGCTGGAAAAACGCCGGCGTTCTACGCCATCAGGAACAACAACGTCAGCATGTTGAATGTGCTCATTCAGCACGGCGCCCAGATGGAGACAAGCGATATAGCGGGGAAAACGCTGCTAAGGTACGCTGTAGAAACCAAGTCCGAGGCCATCATCTTTTTGGTGGCCAAAGCTGAGCTGGACCAGTGTGGTGTAAAGAGACACGTATACCATCGTCAGCTACAGACAGCGATCCAGGAAGACTGTGACTTCCTGGGGAAGACCGTGTGGAACCACGTCATGGACCAGTGCTCACGCATGCCCCAAGACGCCGTGGAACATCAGCTGATGGCTGCTACAGTCAATCTTCTCCTTGACGCCACATGCGCAGCCCTCTCACGCGCCATTAACCACGTGCTGATCAAGATGGCGCCACAGCTCAGAAACGACAGACTGGAGAGTCCGTATATCCTGGCTCACGTGATCGTGCTCCCTCCTAGCAGACGACTGACATACATGGGATTGCCCGTGGTGTACGAGGTCTCTGATTTCAAGGCGGCCTCCTACTACTCTTTTCAGCGCAGGCTTTAGATACTAAAACTGGAAAGAGAATCTGCATTTGACTATTTGTATTATTTATCCAATTTTATTTTGTATGAGAATACATGTATCTATTTCTGTTTGTTTTTATCAGGATTGTCAGGGGATGATTACTATGCGAATTGCCCTGAATCAATTAACCTAATTTATTTTTACTGATACTTGGTAACAATATTTATTTACTTTTTTCAGTGTCTTTGCCTGTGATAACACTACGTATCAATTTTGTACTATACAGTCCAATAACTTCAAATGACGTATAATTTGGGCGCCAGCGGGGTTTGCTTATTTATATTTAAATATTTAATCGTACAATGGCTAAAAATTATACAAATATAAGTAATAAGGAATCATTCTTTGAATATTATGAGGTGATAATTTCGGTCGGGCCGTGATCAAATCTATCATCAACCTTCGGGCTTTATTTGATTTGATCACGGCCCGACCGAAATTATCACCTCATAATTCCAAAAGAATGATTCCTTATTCCTTAAATAAAATACTCTTAGGATTTTCCCTGATTCTTATACAAGAACATAATATAAGAAACTCTTCAAAAAGCATTCCTATTTTTATTTAATTCAGCAATACATACAAGTAACTGAATCTTGTACCCAGAACATACTATTGCAAAATAAAAAGAAGAAAAAGAAATAACAACTTGGGATATATGCAGATACATGAAGAAAATGATCTGAACAAAAAGCAATGCTATATATGAGCTGAGACAAGTTATACACCGGTCGTAATTATGCCTTGCATTACAGGGGAGATCACTTTATACGTTGCAAGTATTCTACAGTAAAGAGAGAAATACATAAATCTCAAGAAAAGCAGCCTACATAGCTTACAATGAGCACAGTGAACTACATCTAATGCACACACACTCTCAAAGACAAGCTCAGAAATAACCTCGGGTTCTCTTTATGTACTCGATTCCCATTGCCTATGCACGACACAAATAGCACGATTGTGAAAAAAGGACTTTTCTGTCTGCAGTTGTCAATTACTAAATACGTTAAAAGAGACCATGGCACAAAAGAAATCTGTTTGGCAGAACTTTTAACATTCAGTAATTGCAAATTACATCTCCAAAAAGGACTTCACAAATCACTTGGTTTTCTGTAATAAATTTTGAAGAAATCTGTGTTTGTAAAAATAATCAAAACTAAGTTATAAAGAACTTGCAATTAACTTGAGTACTCACCAAAGTCCTACTAAGCATGCACTATATTGACTATAACAGCATATAAACTGAGTGATATTTTCTTCAAATCATTGGCTCACTCCAATTTTCAAAACTAAAAGTGTTTGAAACACAAAACCTTAAAAAGTAAACACTATATATTAAATAACTGGCTAGAATATAGTTAAGATGACAGGTTGGTTAAACTCTTGAACAATTAAACATTTAAAATATACAGAGATAAAATACACATAAAACATATGGTATTAAGACAAAAAGAATGATGATAAATAAACTTAAATATAAAAATAAGTTATCATGACTTAAAAAACTATATTTTGAAATTCTTTTCATTTTTAAAATGAAGTCAATACCATGAAATAAATGTTCATTACATGAACCAAGTCTCTTCAGGCTTTTATAAATAGATCGTGAACATTATGTGATAATGGAGAGACAAATCTCTCATTGGAGAAAAGTGACACTGGATTGTCACTGTTTGTACACACTAAAAAACGAACAACTGACGATGAAGAGAGCTAGAAGTAAAAGAAGTGAACAACACACAAATATAAATATGATGTAACAGTCACCACAACAAAACTACTAATATCACAAAACCAACATCTGTTATAGAAGAGTTCATGACACATTTCTAAATTGCATTGATCACTGCACCCTGGTCATTCATGCGTGAAATTCCTCTTCTTGGTCATTCAAGTGTCCTGTAGCAAGGATGGATTATGATAGAAGCTCTTTCATTTCAGTCATAGATTCAACAATGGCATCAGCCATTTTAGCGGATGAAGTCGAATCATTGGATCGGAAAGATGTGACGTGGAATTTTACTGAAACAGCAATATCTTAACGATAAGTAATCTAATTATCACTTCTTATCCAAATAAAAGATAACCAGAATGAAAGAAGATTCCAATTGATGTACTTAAGCATTCAATGCTTATATTTATATTGATGTTTATTTGTAAGAAATATTTGTGTATTGTCACTTTAGAACCATTATTTACGCTCTTAGTCAGGAATATGAAACATACATGGAACAGCCATATTAACATGTTATTCAGTTCGGTTCCGTGACTAAAAATATAGTGCCAGAAACTTTGTCAAGAAAAATCTTTTTTATTAAGGAACAGATATGATTTTTCAATTATCTTTTATAAGTACATATTAGTTTTATAAGTCTGAACTTTTCATTTATTCTTACAATAATTATTATATTCAAAGCGTTCATACTTGTGCTCATTTGCCGTGACGAGACTAAATGTGTTTACAGAAAATTAAACGTTGCAGATTTCCAATGCAAACATAACGGGAAATATAAACTGCATGTAAATATATGTAAATAAATGTAAACAGATAAGAGTTGCCTATTAAAATGAACTTTGATAATAAATATATGTCTATACAATATTTAAAATGCACAGACTATATTGTTAAGCTGCTGAATAAATAAATGGTTTTATGTGACATGAATAGATTTTGATTGTAGTTAGGGTATTCACTTACTGTGATCCTCTCCATAGATCATATAAGAGACTCCATAGCCCTCGGGGAAGGCCGCCTGAAATCCTCCACCCATACAACAGTTGTCTAGTGTCCAGCCCTCGGCGTACCGCGTCGGGGTCTGGGATGTGCTCAGAGTATCATGCATCCAAAAGCTCTGCACAAAGAAAGCATTTAAAGTTTACAATATGAATTTATGAAAAAGGATTTGCTAAAATAACAAATCTTATCCAAGGAAGATAACTTTAATTCTATACAAGATCATCGTATTTCTAATATTCATGTAATATGAATTTACATGTCAGTAAAGCAATACATGTAGATCTTTGAATATCAATTAAAGGTATATGTGGCGTATTTGGAGTAAAATTTTTGACATGAGTTTGAGTAAAAATACATTATGCTTCTTATAATTAGACGTTTCACAAACTCTAGGCCTATAAAATATGTTCTGTTCTGTCTTTAGTTATTTGTCTCTAAACTTTGCTATACGTCTGATGAATATTAATGTTATTCGCCATTTATAACGCCACTGCGCATGAGTGCGGGAAAACCTAGCATTGTAAACACGATGGAAGAAGAGTTTGTTTACAAATTACAATCACGTTTTTCCTGTCTTAAATTAGATAATTCTTATATCAGATGATACTCGAAGCATTATTATTCCGATATTCATTAATGTAGAACGATATAAATTGTTAATTACGTGTAATAAAGACGAAACACGATTTTAGCATCATCGACACGGTAAATGGAGGGGTAGCGAAACTGAGTAAATACATGTACCTCTCCCTGAGAGGGATGCATGTAGTGATGTACTGAGAGTGTTTATTTGTTCTTTATTCATAAATTCCTCTAAACGAAAATCCACTTGTGGTTTAAAACTTATAAAGTAAAGACACGGAACACATGGAGCACGAACCTGACTTTAGCAAAACCCCTACAACTTCATCATGGAAACTTAAGTTTAATTTGGCTTTAATTCCTGTTCCATCAATCTACATGGTCTCCGATGACAATCTTCCCTTTGTTCCTATCCTTGTCAGTCTGTCTCTTTTTTCTTTCATTGCCAAATCTGTCAAACTTAACGGTATACCTATCATTCTCGTCGTCGCCATTCTTGTTGATAGACCAAGATGGATGTCACGTGACCCATTTAAGGCGGGGTTATTCAAATCTTTTGTATTTTTTACCGTGCCGGTAAAAAATAAAAAATATGTTTTTGATTTCTTGTATCTTTGTTATGCGATTGACTTATAAAGCGTAATTTGTGTGAAAGTCCTATCTTTAAGTAAAGAAATGAAGCAAATAATCAGATCTTATTATTGTTATTCACCAAAAATACGCCACATATACCTTTAATGTTCATTGTTGCCACAGAATTCTTCTAGTTATTAGGACAGAACAAACAACATTTGTGTTGTATTCGACATAATCAATACAAAACAAACAACATCTATGCTGTATTAGACATAATCAACACCATCTCTCCTACCTTATCTTGAAACAGAGCTGGTGTCGGCCTGTTCATCTCCCGTGCCGCCACGAACATTCCAAACAGGTGTCTGTCCCAGCCCATGCCCAGGCTGGCATCGACCTTGACCTGAGTCTGATACTGGACTGCTCGCTTCAGCAGCATGATGCGCTGCTCTCGGGTAGCGCGCTCGTGGAACATGCTCTTCACCCACTGAGCAGAGAACTCTGACACCGGTCGAATTGTCTCTGTCCTCCCAGCACAGAACATCCTGCACAGAGATTAAATACATCTCAACAAGGGGAATGTATTTACTGGGTGTATGGGACTCTCAGATAAATCATGTCTCTGTACCTACCTTGTAGATGCTGACTCGTATGTCTTGGCAATTTTGTTGTGAAGTTTGTAATATGCCAACTGCAGGGCCATCTATCAAAAGAAAGGTAAAAAATACAAGACAACAAAATAAGTATTCATTTACGTAGATGTATTTTGAATGTAACTTAATCTTGCCTGTATGTATCTTGATATTTTTTCCTACAAAAATGTCAAGTACACAAAATAAAGAAAGAAAATGTGAGCAAGCTCACATACTCCATGCTCCCCTATTACATGTACTTAAAAAGGTTACAGATAATGAATGGCAAATTAAGCATTAAATACACCAAATAATGTGACAAATGGCATAACTGCATAACTGGCAAAAACATTTCTGCAAATATACACATCTATTCAATTGCTTTTAACAACTGAAAAAATTATAAATTCAAAAGGGCCGAAATTCACAGAAAAATAATGGAATCGGAATATACTAGTAGTAACAAGCACATCTAAACATTGTGTTTTAAATGCCTACGAAGTTTCAATAAATTCCATGCAGCAGTTTAAGAGGAGTTACACTTACAAACTCTTCTTTACTATTTTCAACAAAATGCCAGAATTCTAAGTTCAAAAGGACCAAAATTCCTGAAAAATAATGGAATCGGAATAATTGTTCATTACTTTACTCAATATATGGCCAAAATTCTAAGTTCAAAAGGGCTGAAATTCCCAGAAATATAAAGGAATCGGAATATCCTGCTAACGTGCAGATCTACACATTGTGTCCTAAATGCCTACAAAGTTTTAAAAAATTTCGTGCAACAGTTTAAAGGAGTTGCACTTACAAAAACAAACAGGACTGATTGACAGACTGACTGATTTACCGACAGACAGACCAGTCAAAAACATTATACCCCTCGCAACTTTGTTGCGTGGGGCATAAAAATATATATACATGTACTTATGTTAATCCTGTTTGCATAGATTCAACAGTGTATTACCTGCATAAATGTACATGTACCTGTGTTTGTAGGAGATCTTACCTGTCTATATGGACCTCTCTATCTACATGTATGTCATTGTGTACTGTATACCGGGCTATTTTTGCCCCATGTAAGTTTTACCATTCTAGTCTTGCGAACAGTTTCACCCCATATTGAATTTGCCATTTATTCAAATTATTCAAAGAGAGATAATATGAGACTTTAGAATTTACCCAGTCTTAAATTCCTCCTACTGACAACGAAGGCAAAATGGGTGAAAATAAAATGGGGGCGAATACTTCCCTGCATACATTATTATTACCTGTATGTATCCATCAGGACTCATTCTTTTCTTCTTGATAAAACCTTTGCCATAATCAGGGGAGGTCACTATCAATTCAAAACTTCCTGCCTGAAACAGTAAAAAATAAAGTAAACAAAGCACCCAAACAATCATACATACTAAGACTTATTAACCTGACTCCCATTACAGTGGAAATCTTACTGTGTGGTCAACATACTCCGATCCTCACATGATAGTTTACAGATCTACATGTATTTTGATTATCTTAATATGAGTCAGCAAAATCATTGTCAGCTCATAACTTATATCATGAATTGTCTACATCCAACAAAATAACACCCATTTTAACAAAAGATTGGACTTCCGGTTAGATGTTACTATCTAGTTTGCTCATCAAAACAAGCTGTCAAATATTGACCTCCTGTCTTCTAATTGGCTAAGAGAAGTTCATTAATATTAATAGACTGTCAAAATCAGAAAGTATTTTCCCAAGAACTGCTCTTTTGTCTGAAATTGACGCTGTTTCCACTGAAATACATGTCTATATCCCTGGATGAAGTCAGACAAGTGCCATTGTGTTCAATGTATTCATATTTATTAGTCAATGGCTGGACACTTAACCACGAGTGACCCTGCCTTCATCAGATCAAAGTTGTCACGTACTACCCAAAATTCCAAGCTCCAGTTAGAACGGCTCTAATGAAACTGTGTGTAATCAGTTTGAAATTCTTACCAGTTCTCTAAAATGGTCAAGGGCTTTGTCCAAGTCTTCTTCAAAGTCCTTGAGATCCCATTCCAACCTAAAACAAAGAAACACATACTGTAAACATCTATCTGTATACAAAAATATATATATATATATATATATATATATATATATATATATATATATATATATATATACACCACAGGCACCTGACGTTATAAATTTTTCTTATAATAAAAATAAATACCCTCTATCTAATAATACACAAGGTACCCATCCCCGCCATCTTGGATTTATTTCAAACTGTCACATCAGCTGGAAGTTTTGCTTGAAACTCATCGGTAAAATTATTTTGCGATCCTCTCCGTCTTCCGATCGGTCATTCAACATCTAAGCTTACAACAAATTCAACCAAAACGATGCATTACAACTGTCATTAATAAAAATCACCCCTCGATCTGCATCTACTGCCTAAAATATGCGACAAAAGGCTAAAGGGTGGACGGAAGTTGACATAAATTGCATCATACTTTGGGTAATCCCTTCCAAATATAGCACTGATACGAATATTCAAAAGGCGTCAATTTTGAATTCGATCAACATACAAGTTAAAACTAAGAAAAGGGATACTATAAACAGTCAATTATATCTTTTGTTACACAAAGTTTATATAAACATGTTTATAAATGCATATCTTTTGAAATATTGAAACAAACACACGGTGTAGGGAAATCTCATTTACATATAAGTGACAACTTCCGTCCACCCTTTAGCCTTTTGTCGCATATTTTAGGCAGTAGATGCAGATCGAGGGGTGATTTTTATTAATGACAGTTGTAATGCACCGTTTTAGTTGAATTGGTTGTAAGCTTAGATGTTGAATAACCGAACGGGAGACGGAGAGGATCGCAAAATAATTTTACCAATGAGTTTCAAGCAAAACTTCCAGCTGGTGTGACAGTTTGAAATAAATCCAAGATGGCGGGGATGGGTACCTTGTGTATTATTAGATATAGGGTATTTATTTTTATTTTGAGAAAAATTTATAACGTCAGGTGCCTGTGATATACACATATATATATATATATATTATTTACCGGTATATTTGAATTTATTTAAAAATTCTTTGCATTTTTATGACTTTCTCCTCAAAACTTTCTGGCTATTTACATAAACATTTTTATGGCAACCATTGATTTTCCCACCTTTCTGGTTTTGAGAGTGTTCGCTTGGATTTCTCTGGGATAATGCCTCCATTTTCTGCATACTTCTCACTCTGCAGGAAGTACTCCCACAGTCGCCCTGGCAACTGCATTAACATATCAGAGACCACCATTAACATCTCTATATATAGTTTTCCCTTATTTAAAAAGCATTTTATTTTTTTTAAATACCCATATGATTAATGTACATGCATTATATATTTAAATTAAATATATTTTTTTTAACATTTTAACTGAAAAATCACAAATTATAAGATTAACTTTGTAATTTATAACTGTATAAATAAAAATGGGACATATTAAAAAATAAAACCATTAACATTACTTTTTCTTTGCAAATCAATAGTTTTGTTGGATTGCTGCATATTGATAAATAGTATTTATATATGACTCACATAAAACAAATAAAAGCTGCATATTGTATATTAACATAGTACCATACAAGCTTGTTAAATTCTTACCAGATAAGAACAATGAAAAAGATTATTCAGAGAAAAAAAAAAGATTTGCCTCGACCCACAAGGTGTGTCACAAAATGCAATTTTTCATCTGATTTTCAATCGACTTGCTCAGGTCACTTGATTGAAGTTGATTGTTGATGTGGTCACATAATACAATTTAACAATTGATTTTATATCCATTCAATCAATTTAAAATAATTGTTGTACAGGAAAAAGTCATTGAGACATAACACTTATCACCACAAAGTCAATTGAAAATCGTACGATTTTCAATTGATTCTCAGAATTTGCTTTTGACTTTTGACTTAGGTGGTAATACAGCACAGTTTTAGTCCAAAGCTTATCAGATGAGAAAATTAAATGAAAAATTGCACCTTTAGAGAAGTAAAAAATTTATGCTAGAAACTGACAAATAACAGATAAAGGCCCCAACTTGCTGCACATTATAACAAGCCTTGAAATGTTTACACAAGGATGGCTCTAGATTGTAACAGCTACAGATAGAAACTCAAACCTAGCCACTTAGTAAAAAATGTATTAATTTTTTGTCAAAGTTACAAGGTAAATTTGCATCATATTTAAGATGGCTTCAATAGTCTGCACCAATAAATTATTGAAATTATCTAATGGTATTTTTCTCATCAGTTAGATCTTGATATCAGTTTCACTAAAACTATCATTTTTAATTTATCTGCTTTATCTTACAATTCAGAATTCTAGGCAAACAGTTGCAGGGATTTTTTTTTCTTCAGATTTCCTTGTAGCAAATATGCATCAATGAGCCTGTGCCCAAGGAAAACTTAAGTTGAAGACAAAACAATAGTACCTTAGTGTTTCAATGCATGCAAAGCAACACTGATCAAGACATAAAATAGAACCAAAATATATAACTAAAAAATTGAAAAGATAAATAGAAAATGAAATGAATAAATAAAAAAATTAATAAATAAATAGAAAATCAAAACCTTTCAACTGGAAAGGATACACAAAAACCCTGTGTTCTGTTACCAAGGATACACAAAAATCCTGTGTTATTTTACCAAGAATACACAAAAACCCTGATGTGTGTTCTATTACCAACAATACACAAAAACCCTGATGATGTGTGTTCTGTTACCAAGGATACACAAAAACCCTGTGTTATTTTACCAAGAATACACAAAAACCCCGATGATGTGTGTTCTGTTTTCAAGGATTACAAAAACCCTGTGTTATGTTACCAAGGATACACAAAAACTCTGTGTTCTGTTACCAAGGATACACAAAAAACCCTGGCTTCTTTTACCAATTAACAGTGAAGTCCAAAGCAAGCTGGTAGCCATTGCATTGTTAAGTATGCCAAGCATGCAAGCCGTGAATTTTTAACACTTCATCTTTCTCATACAATCAAACATTCGAGAATTCAACAGGGATTATATGCACATAAAAGTCAACAAAAAGGCAGTGAGGTTGATTTAGAAACAGAGTTTTTAGGAAAGTTCTTTTTCATTTTCAAGTTACATATTGGTTTTATTTCCATGGTAACCCTGTAACACTGTGCAACATGCTGCCTAACAAATTCCTCCACACATCTCCCATGCCTTGGTCCCTCTGCTAACAAATTCCTCCACACCCCCCCCCCCATGCCTTGGTCCCTCTGCTAACAAATTCCTCCAAACATCCCCATGCCTTGTTCCCTCTGCTAACAAATTCCTCCAAACATCTACCATGCCTTGGTCCCTCTGCTAACAAATTCCTCCACACATCCCCCATGCCTTGTTCCCTCTGCTAACAAATTCCTCCACACACCCCCCATGCCTTGGTCCCTCTGCTAACAAATTCCTCCACACATCCCCCATGCCTTGGTCCCTCTGCTAACAAATTCCTCCACACACCCCCCATGCCTTGGTCCCTCTGCTAACAAATTCCTCCACACATCCCCCATGCCTTGGTCCCTCTGCTAACAAATTCCTCCACACATCCCCCATGCCTTGGTCCCTCTGCTAACAAATTCCTCCACACACCCCCCATGCCTTGGTCCCTCTGCTAACAAATTCCTCCACACACCCCCCATGCCTTGGTCCCTCTGCTAACAAATTCCTCCACACATCCCCCATGCCTTGGTCCCTCTGCTAACAAATTCCTCCACACACCCCCCATGCCTTGGTCCCTCTGCTAACAAATTCCTCCACACACCCCCCATGCCTTGTTCCCTCTACTCACTGTGGCATCAATAGACGAGTGCTCCCCACACACACCACAGTATCCATTCTCATACGTAATGAACTGAACAGACTTATCAAACCACCTAGAACATACAGAAGGGGTTCATGCTGTACTGACACACATTCTCTTGTCACTGGGCTCCACAAACAATAGCATGACCTGAACATTGCCCTTGCTATCCACAAGTTGATGGACTTGATTTAATTAACAGTGCCAACATAAAGGACCATAGCAGAGGTTCAACTTGATGGAACTTAATAAAACATAAGTACTTGATACACAAGAACAAACTTTTGTGTAAACTTAAAATAAAATCCAATATTAATAAAAAAATAATCATGAAACTCATGGGAATTCTCAGACCACATATACATGTATATGACTACCGTCACGAGAAAAGGGCCCTTAAGGTCAAAATTTCACAAACTCACTTTTTTCTCATTTAAGATTAGTCAACTCTTTCTGAATACAAATATACAAAGATATCCAAGATCTTGTGTGTTTTAAGCATTTTATGACAATTTTAGTAAGACATGTTAACTAACACGACTTTGACGTAGTTGGTCGAAAACGACACGACGTCACGAACGTCAATTATTATTTTATTATTATTTATTATTAATTATTTTTTAATTATTTATTATAAATTATTAATAGTTATTAATTATTATTATCGGTATTTAAACAAGGCCATACTCTAATTATTCAAAAAAACACAACACAGACGCAAAAAAAAAATAGAAACAGAAAATAAAAAAACTGCGTTTACAATGCCGTTACTATGACGTCGTTTTCTGAGCATTGTGACGTCAAAAGATAAGGGCCCTTTTCTCATGACGGCAGTCATATGTATATTCAGCTGTTAAACATCTGGACAACACCAAAACACTGGAAGCTAGAAATGTGACAACTTCATAACAGTAACATATTATTTTAGTCACTCTCTGTAACTTCACACACTGCTGAAATCTAAATAGAGATGCAGAGGTCTAAGAAGTGAGTACTTTGGAATCATGAACAATTGGAGGAACCATTGTTTGTAAGTTGTCCAAATGAACAAGTTTGTTGGCACATAATTGACATTGTGTACAGATCAATTTTTTTTCATTCAAGCAATAAATTGGTTTAAATATTATTTTGCACGACTGTATAAGTTCTGTTTCCTCCTGGAATTCATTAATTCCACAGCATACATGGTTCTAACTTGCAGTCTGCCCAGGCCTCACAAGGATCTATAGGTCTGCTCAATATGCTTACTTAAGGTGGTATGGGACACCTCCAAAAAATTGTTACCTAACAGTGTGGTACAGTGGGTTAGAGGGATCTCCACAAATCTGTTAGTCATGAGTTCGAATACTGCTGGAAATTTTAAAATTTTCATTTTTTCAAACAAATTTTAAAACGAATTTTTGTTTAAATGTTGTAAAATTTGAAAATTTTAAGCTGGAGAAGTATTTTAATAATAATGTACTACAAATGTATAAATCCACATTAATATCCACAGATGTCCCATACCACCTTAATTAGTCTACTACATGTAGTATTTTATGCATAAATGACTACAAATGTACAATAATTAAGTCAAAGTATTGGTTGATTAAATGAAGATAAAAAATTAAATACTGGTAAAGGTACAATGCAATTTACAAAATATTCATGGCTCTTTAGACATGAAATAAATCCCTTTGGAAAATGTAGGTTAATCATTGTCAAGTAAATCACTGACATTATCTTCAATAGCAAGTCCTTGGATTTGTGCAACAGACTACAAGCAGACCAATAGCTCACTGCATTTGGGCAGCAGCCCTCAACAAGAGTGATGCAGAAAATTAAAGTATAAATAAAAGGTGTCAGAATCAGAAATAGCAAGCTTTTGATGATATAGGATAATGTTTCTCTAGATGGGTTACAAAGAATGAGGCAACTGTAGGATTCTAGGTTAAGATTCTACAATGATTTGTCTACAGGAAGGTTCTAGATTAAGGTTCTACAATGATCTATTTTGACATTACACAGGCACTCAGGCACTCACAGTGGCATCCATGCTGCTATGCTCCACATTTGTTCCAACTTTGCCGTTAGTGAACACGCTGAACTGGATGGATTTGTCGAACCACCTAGTGGTGACCCAGAACATTAGGTCAAAGGTCAAGATGTCATACAAGCATATAAAAATCTTATGTTACACCTAAATTAATTCTTTTAAATTTTGTTAATATTTTCAGTTAATAGAATCCTCTACTGCATTAGACAGTATCTGTCCTTGGTTCTGTTATCCTTTACCTGTTATATCCACTCCCTGTCATTGTAAACGAGCCATTCTCCTCAATGCTCTGAAATATCAATATAATGTATAAAATCATCTTATGTTAAGGGATCAGTTATATCAGGGATCAGTTATATCAGGGATCGGTTATATCAGAAATCAAGGAGTTCCTGTACGAAACCAAGTACAACAATGTTAAATCAGACCTTGGGAGCAACATCGTCGAGGGAAACAAAGAAGATGGCGGACTCCACAGCCTCCAGACTGGGTCGGTTACTGGTCGTCACCAGCCTCTGTCTCACCTACAAACAAAACAACTACTGCGCTCACCATGTGCTACATCTACATACCTCTAATGTTGGCATTATTTAGGAGAAAGGGATAAATGAAAGTCAACATTCATTAGATCATAATCAAACAGATAATGCTGTCATATTTATCTAGTTTTATGGTATGATCGAAAACTATGGATAAATAAAAATTTGCATTCAATAACCCATTTAAAACTCTTGTAAATAAAGCAACACAAGAGAAGGATATCAATACATTATTTCACAATCTAAATTTTTCTTTTGATCTTAAAGTTAAACCCTTGCAGGACATATCTGCATACATGTTAACCTCCAGTGATGAAAAAGAGGTTGATTTTTAACCGAAAAGCGGTAGCATTGCGCGCGGCCTTTTTCGCGAAGTAAGAACTAGTAGGAAATTGTATATTACTTTTTCAATATTAAAACCATGTTTACCATTCTCTCACCAGAGGTCGTGCTACACAAGTTTCGCTTACACCTCTGTCAACGCCGGAAAAATAGTCTGTCACATGATCAAAACAAGCATGGCAAGCACATGGCATTGTTGATTCGTTTCTTCTGTACAATCAGCTTGAAGGGAAGTCATCGACGGGCGAAGACTTTGAGGACACTATTAAAAACATCACAGGAGATGACATTGCTGCTGATTTATGTAAAATCATCGATGAATCGGTAGCGTACAGAAACTGTTTTTTCAAACATCTGTCAAACTAGATCATGTGATCATATTTTAATATTTACCTCCGCAAAATAGTTCTCCCGGTAACGTTGAAATAAAAATAAATAAAGGCGTTAAAGATTTAAATTTAATTATTTATAATCATATTCATAGATAAAAAGAATAACTACATAGATTTTTATTACATTTTGCCTATCGTTTAAGTTTGTACAAGAATCTTGTACATCGGGCGTTGACAGAGGTGTAAGCGAAACTTGTGTAGCACGACCTCTGGTGAGAGAATGCATGTTTACATGCTTATCACAAATCATGCAGCATTGCAATAAACTGCAAGTCAAGTTTACTGTTATAGACAAGTTAAACGATATACATGTATTCAGTCATCGTTAAAGCCACGCGTAGAATTGCAAAGCTTCTTTTTCCTTGGCGAGGATAATATCGACATGTCTTGTAACTAGTGTAATCACAGGAAGTGGCTTCCTTCATCATTCAATGTATAACACATGCTTGAAAACTTGTCATTCACACAACTTAATAAAGCGTTTGTGTGCCTCCGATTCAAAGTCACACACTAATTTCAAATCCGACGAGATTTTTTGACCATAATGGCTTCCAAAATGGCTTTCTATCAAAACAAGGACAGATTTTGAAGAAAAGCGTAGATTTTTAAATAAAAACAGTAGGCGGGAGACAGAGCTAAAAAGCGGTAGACTTCCACGAAAATCAGTAGAGTAAACATGTATGATATCTGAATCTGTTTACTTTTCTCTAAAGGTCGGTGTTCTGTTTCACCTGAGATCTGTATTAGGTCTTTTTATAGTTCTATAGATCTTCTATCTTCCTTTACTTACTTTAGCCCAGGTGTCTCTTCTTTCAGATGTGAACACAGCAATACGAGAAACCTCATCAACATCTAAAAAATATCAAAACTTCATGAACATCAGGAGACTCTAGAGAAATATTATCTATGCTCTAGCTGTCCTCACATCACAAAATAACAAGAGCACTGCAAGGCAGAACATGTTGAATGTGTTTGAGTAAAAGTTTACTCAATCGTTAACTCTTATTTAATGTTTGATTTGTATATACTCAATGAATTAATATAAGATATCTTAGGAAATAATTCACCAATAAACTTGGAAATGAATAGCAACAATTTGCTCAAGACGATAAAACATTCCCCACATATTTAAAACATAAAAAACAAAAAAACAGATATCTGTCAGACTGTGAGCCAGCACTCACTAGTGATAACCCCGCTCTGATGTAAATATACAAAAGAAGCAAAGTCACCATTTAACAGGAAGTTGACATAGAATTTGTTCAAAAATAATTCCCACCAAATGGCATGCCTAAACAAAAAGTTTGTTAAAATTTCAATCATTTGCAATTACAGGTGACACTCAATGGCTCGAACTTCGATCTCTCGAAGTTCTTGATCTCTCGAAGTGAAATCATGGTCCTGATTTTTTTCTCTATATAACTAAGCAAATTTACTCTTGATCTCTCGAACTCTGATCTCTCGAAGTCTTGATTTCTCGAAGTAAAACCTGGGTACCGTTATACATATGTCATTGTTTTTCACTGTGGTGCCTAGGTAGTCGTGCAACTGATCAAGCGCGTAATTATGTAGCTCCACATATACCTTACCTGGATGGTCAACTGAACGCCTGAGGCTAGCGTGGTAGTGTTAAATGGTTGATTACTTAAGTGACACTACCCCTTGCTTCATTCAAAAGGTAGATAGGTAATATGTTACTAATCTTTTAATTTCAACAACTTGTGAAAATTACGGTAAATTAAACCGCTCTTTAATTAAAATATTCTGTGATTAATTAAACATAAAATATTTTAAAGTTTTTTAAAGTGAAAAAGAACACTAAATAAACACACAACTAAGTTCTGTATTGTTTAAATTGAAGTATTGTAGCAGAAAATATGAAGGAAACTATGTTAGTCTATCCTTCCATGTTATAAATACATACTTCCGGCTACTATAATTTTAGAACCAAAATGACCGTAACAAAAATTTCCGGATTTTTATAAACTTTCGATCTCTCAAGCTCTTGATCTCTCGAAGTTTAATCATAGTCCCCTGAAGTTCGAGTTATCGAGATTCACTTGTAATTAGTTGCTGAGAATTCTGTGGCAAAATTTTGTTTGAAATTTAGGCTAAAAATAAACAAAGTTGTCATTTTAATAGGAAGTCGACATCTGATAGGTACAAAAATGAATCCCATCATATGGCATACCTAATCAAAGAGTGTGTTAAAATTTCAAGCATCTGCGATTAATGGTTGCTGAGAAATCTATTATGAAAAATTGCAATTGGCAGAGACAGACTGACAGAAACATAAGGGTAAAACAGAATAAAAATCCATCTAGTTCCTGCTGTTTAACAGTATTTGTTTACAGCTGAGACTAGTCAAATTGACTATTCTAAAGTTAACTAGCTGCACAATTCCTTGAGATAAGGCTTGGACAGACAATGGTTGGGATGTCGACTGAAAGATTTGCACAGAAGTAGCGTACCCTCTGTCCACTGGAAGATTTGTTGCAGTGCGTCGTGTAGCTCAGCCACTGTCAGCAGCTTCTTCTTGCCATCACTGTCTGGTGCAAACACATCAACCTTGTAATACACTCCATTCCTGTCAAAAGAAGCCAACAACCAAACTTTAACTTGGGGTCATTTATCACAAATTATATTTTATAATAACAACTAGTCAACAACAGGATTTGTTGAAACCCTCTGATAATTCAAATTCTTCGATGAACATGTTAAAACTATCTGATAATCCTCTTTCTGGTAAAACATTTATTGTCAAGATCCCTGCTCCATCAGATTCAAAACATAAATGAATTCCAAAGAATCACAAGTCCTTTCCCCAAATACGGAGATGCCACCTAAACCTACATGTATTAGGTTAAGATTTTTTCCCTTCTTCATACATGCAAGAACAGCTGACTATTCATCATTAACCCCCCCCCCCCTCTCTCTCTACACCTAACTATACAGTAAATACACCTGTACATACGTACCTGTATACAATGATATGCTTGGATTCTTCATAAGTAACAAGTTGATCTACTGTCTCATATGGTAGCCGAGTTGTTGAGAACAGACGCCTACAAAAGTCACAAACCAAAAATAATTCTCAAGATCTATCACAGCAACTGTTAGAATGGAGCTTTAGAAATATGTTCTTTCATTTAAACAGATTGAGCTCTGTTATAGACCACTACCCATGCAATTTCACAAAATTCATATCCTTTTAAAGTATCACATGATCTAACAAAATTACTTAAGGTCATCAAAATATACCTGAAACTGTCCTGTATGTATGATTACTTACCTGTATCCCTCCAAACATATTGGGGTCATTATCCATTAGAATTATGGAATTATCCTGTAGGTATCCTGTAGGTAACATTACTTACATGTATCCCTCCATACACATTGGGATCATTGTCCATTAGTATTATGGACTTATCCTGTAGGTAACATTACTTACCTGTATCCCTCCATACACATTGGGATCATTGTCCATTAGTATTATGGAATTATCCTGTAGGTAACATTACTTACCTGTATCCCTCCATACACATTGGGATCATTGTCCATTAGTATTATGGACTTATCCTGTAGGTAACATTACTTACCTGTATCCCTCCATACATATTGGGATCATTGTCCATTAGTATTATGGAATTATCCTGTAGGTAACATTACTTACCTGTATCCCTCCATACACATTGGGATCATTGTCCATTAGTATTATGGACTTATCCTGTAGGTAACATTACTTACCTGTATCCCTCCATACACATTGGGATCATTGTCCATTAGTATTATGGACTTATCCTGTAGGTAACATTACTTACCTGTATCCCTCCATACACATTGGGATCATTGTCCATTAGTATTATGGAATTATCCTGTAGGTAACATTACTTACCTGTATCCCTCCATACATATTGGGATCATTGTCCATTAGTATTATGGAATTATCCTGTAGGTAACATTACTTACCTGTATCCCTCCATACACATTGGGATCATTGTCCATTAGTATTATGGACTTATCCTGTAGGTAACATTACTTACCTGTATCCCTCCATACATATTGGGATCATTGTCCATTAGTATTATGGAATTATCCTGTAGGTAACATTACTTACCTGTATCCCTCCATACACATTGGGATCATTGTCCATTAGTATTATGGACTTATCCTGTAGGTAACATTACTTACCTGTATCCCTCCATACACATTGGGATCATTGTCCATTAGTATTATGGACTACCTGTAGGTAACATTACTTACCTGTATCCCTCCATACACATTGGGATCATATCTTGAAGATACTGAGGTGTAAGGGTTTCATCTTGGAGTTGTTCATGGAATCTACAACAATGAAACATATGTTGTATTTAGCATGTCTACTTGGCTAATTCCATAGTTGCCTTTCATAATTAGACAAACTTTTATCTTTCTATAAGCCCTGGGTTACACATTGGGTGTGGGTTATAACTAATAAATAAGCCTTATACAAGTACTATGAGTTATAGTGTGTGTAATACCGAGTAAATTCAGAAAACGACTCTAAGGCTGAGTTTTTGGAGGCCAAAAATGACGTTTGGAGTGTGTCTTACAACCAGGAAATAACACAAAGAGTCAAGTAGGTTTTCATATCAAACCTAAAAATAACATTTCAATCATTTTAGATTTCTTTTTCCTCTGTAGTGGGCCTTTTTTGTTGATCTTTGAGATTTTGATATGAAACACATGTGGGAGCCAGCAACAGCTGAGGATTAAAACAACAGCCTAGGGGTACAGATTACAAGTATATATCTATATATCTCACCACCTCCAGTCACCTATCCACATTCTACAGTCTATAAATATCAGCATACTATTTGTTTACAGGGTTTACTAGGTCCAAGGTTTATTACATTTGGAATTTTGAGGATATTTGGAAATTTTTATATTATGACTATTGTGTATTTGATTCAATTATGTTTAGATTTTCCTATTAAGACTTGATAAATAGACTGCTAGAAATAGAGTTCAAATTAGGAGTAAATAGCTTGGACGAGAATGTTTATATGCCCTGAAATCAGGATACTCTGGGATTATCTTTCCACAGACCTGATGCCTGTCTCCAGCTCTTTTCACACTGTCTATACTCTGGTGTATGCAGTATTAATGAATATGCCTGGAATGGAGGTTTAGCTGAGTGAGACTCAGCCTCTACCAACAGGATGTTTAAACTTCTTACTCCACCATCTACATCAATGACCATGTCATCAATGGAGTGAAGAGTCAGCAGGAGACAAACTAAGAGGAACAAAACAAGTGATCCTTGAGGGGTAGTACTAGAAGTGTAACATTCAGACGACATGTGCATGAAGAAAGCATCCTTATATTACTGTGTCCATCTTGTTACAAACTCAGGCAGATGTCTTAAGAGCTGATACTAATGAAGCAAGTGTGCACTCACATCGTGTGACATTCCTAGTCAAACTGTGTAGGGAAATATCTTCCCCGACATTTGTCTTTTGTGTAAATGCATTCAGACACCTGTTTAATGACATTCACCCTATAATGTCATACCTTTTTTAAAACATTTGTTCAATGACATACCTATTCGGACATGTTTAATGACATACCTATTTAGACACTTTTTAATGACATACCTATTTAGACAACTGTATAATGACATACCTATCTATATGTTTGTGTAATGAATTAAAATTCACACCAGTGTGTATTGTGTACCTATTCAAGAGTGTGATTTTCTATTGACTCATTTAAGTATCTTTGTGTGGTCTCCCTCTTAAATCTACACACATTTCTATTAATGTAAACAGAAGCATCACATGACCAGGGTAGTCTATGCATTCAAGGGTCATCTAATGTCACCGCGTACCGAGGTGAATTTAGGTAAACCCTATCCTGACCTCTATTGGATCAAATAAGAACACAGGTGACAGTCGAGATTACAGGTAGCAGAAGAATGCAGGTACATATATCACTGATGCTCTGTGTTTGTTACTTTATCAAAAAGCTTTCAATATGTTGACAGTGTACACATGACTGTGAGCTGCTGAGGTCTCTTTGTTACTGTATCAATAAGAACTTGATGCATCATCTATGTACACAAATTGTTCAGTCTGTGTATACATATCCACATCAGTGAGAGCACGATGTCAAACAAATGTCATCTGAATTTAACCAGCCCGACTGACTGCCAATATCTGAAGCTCAATCAATTACTCTATAAAGTGTACACCAAGCATTTCGTCTGTAAATTTGTATAACACATACTGCAGTGCACTCTCAGCACAGAATGTCCCTCACCCAACAGCGTACTTAAAAACTCTCAACAGCCTAATTGTTCATGTGTAATGTCAATAAATCTAATTGACTGTTTACAAAACAGAGTTAAAGATAAACATAAAACAATTCAGCCTTTGTTTCACATGTGATCTCTCTTACTACGCACTTTTAACAGATAAACATGGAGTGTGCACTCTCCAGAGATTGCTATTCTAGACTGCTCTAAAAAATTCCTGTTTAACATTACATTAAATCACTTCAATGGCACAAAAACTCTTCGATTTCTTTGAATGAATCATATACACATGTATGGATTATAAATTTCTACTAGAGACATTGCTGATAAAAGTCAGTAAATTCCACGGAGTCAAGATGTTTTATCCATCCGATGAGGCATATGATGTAAAGAGCTTCAAACAGTGCATATGTGAAATCACTGAACCAAGCAGTTCCTATACTCATGTTCTGATTATTGTCATCTATTTAGGGTTAAAGTCCAATTCATGTAAATATGTACCCGGTATCTGATCTATTATAGAACTTTATTTGGAGTATAAAGGCTGACCAAATATGAAAATACTGGAGAGAGAAAACCTGAGCTACAAACAGTGAAAGAATTGTACATGAATAGTGTCTGTCTCTTAACTAAGCTGTAACATAACCGTTCAGACAAAATGTCATCTGAGTTACACAGAAAGCAATCTCACATCAACATTAAACCCTGAAAAGTTTCTGACAGACAAAATGAAGACCAGAATCACACAACAGGAAGCACCAAGTTGACACTGACTATATTTGTTGGTTGAACTGTGCACTAATAAGTCTTATTTCACTGTTGGTGGGTTTCTGAGAGTGAAATAACACATCTACCCCCTGTGGCAGTAACTAGCTACATACAATTATAAGATCTTCGTACAATACTCACCTCAGGATATAGTGAATCATGTTCGCTGCTCGCGCCAACTGGTTGTTGGTTGGTTGGTCTTTTCGATCAGTCGCATAACAGTTGACTTTCACTGAAACATCGCAAAATCAGAGCTAGTTGATTAGTCCAAATTTCTAATGCAACATAGTAACAATTTACCTTTACAGAACATAGCAGTCCCAATTACATTGTTTTATCTTTTGTATTTTTTTGTATTTTTTTGTATTTTTGAGGAGGGGTAGGGGTGGGTTAGATCTCATTCACATAAGGTACTTTCTCAGATTCATAAATTTAGTCCTTATTCCTCTGGTACATGTGCAATAAAAAATTTCAAAGGACAATAATGATCTAGATAGTCATTATACCGCCTCACGGTGTAACAGTTGCTGTTTTTTACCGGTAGTTTTGTCGGGGAATCTGATTATTTTCCTACCTGCACAAGGGTCTCTGTTACTAAGATAGGCATACTTTAGCCAGTAGTCAATCAGCCAGTTGTTTTCTGTTGCAGCCCTAAAATACACACAAAGTAAAGGCTTACTTCGACATGTTCAACTGGTGTTGCAAGGGGGTATACTATATGTGACTGAAGGAGAGATGACGAGTGATGATACGATGATATGCTGGGATTTCAAACATTTAGGGTTGTGGGGGGCACTTAACTATACAACATTTGCAGTGGAAGGATTAGCCATATACATACTTTGAGGCATAGTGTTGTGTAACTTTCTCTAAAGATGTCTGTAAATTAACACTCACCTATCACATAAAAATTTGTGTAGAACTGGTCCATCCTTCTCTTTAAATTCTAACACAGCTGTAAGAAGGTTCATGTAGTCTTCATCAGAGAGAATGGGCTTCATTGATGTCAGGTACCTATGCAACAATCAGATTTAATAAACAACCTTCACACTCAAAAGGTTTTCATTTTCAATCACATCTCTTTCACAATTTAATTCATCAAGAAGCCAACCTGTCTAGTGTGACATTTAAATTAGGAACTGGCAGTTTAGGCAACATTGGTTGGAAGAAAAATGTTGGGTACCGACCATTTCCTCTCAAAGCGTTTAGCATTAAGGCCCACATCTGTAATAATGTTGCAAATCTTCATTCTTGAGTCTATTTTGATTATGAACAAACTAAGACACAATAAATTAAGACTATCATTAATTAAAAAGTTCAATTTGAAGAGGATCGAGATCATTATGTGCATGTATGATAATGTGCATCAAAGTAAACCCAGGAACTGGTATTTAGTATTATAAGTATCTGACAAGAGCGGGGGTGGGTGGGTAATATTTACCTTGGTGGCCATGCTTTTGGGGTTGGTCATCCAGCCTTGGTAATTCAGTAGCATTTTGAATAATTGAATCCTCATCAAAAGAAATATTTTTACAAATCCAAATCCAACAATAAACCCCAGCATCGCCGTATTCATTTGATAAGGTAACCCGGACAAACTCATCCATTTTTCTCCAAAATCAACGTAGGTCTTCAACGGCTCAGAAAATACAACGAACAAAATTGCCGACAAAAATCCAACCGCTGAAGCCTCGCTAAATTTTCGGTAAGAAATGAGGCGACTTGTGTCTCCAAGAAACGGAGCGATGGCGGGTAGGCTGGGCATGGTTTGGACGAGAAATGGCAGCGCTGTTTTGTCTAGCCGCTCATAATATTTACGTTTCCTCGGGCTTTATGCTCTCTTAACATCCTGCGTCTAGAAGTATTCCGAAAGGTGAAATGACGTTTGGTTTGCTGTGACAACGCCCACAAAGCGCAAAACGTGTTGAGCTCACGTGGACAGTCAAAAATGCGCCACAAAACCCTCAATTTTAGTTTATTCTAACATGAAGTTCATAAAGATTTTCTTTAAGTAGGTCGATGATATCACAGGTGCTTGAGAACAGGACCGACCCCCCCCAATCCCCCCACCCCCAAGTATCTAGACCCCGGGGGCTTTACTCATTTTTTTCTTTAGATTATCTTTTTTATGACATATTTACAATCTAATGTATACATTCATTGAACAAAATAACGTAAAACAAACATTTTTTTTTGGGGGGGGGGGGTGATTGACTTGGTTTTCGGTTAATTACATTTATTACAGCGTTATTCTTAGATAATCAGTTATCAAGGATCTTAAAAGGAAGGAAAGTCATTTTGAAGTACACATTTCAGTCTGCATGTTTAACCTGAAATGAACCTCTGTTCAAGTCACTGGTCAAAATTAAACTACATGAGTGTTGTTCGAACTTGGGAACAGGAAAATTAAATTCTACGGGGGGAGGGGTGGGGCTGACCCAACCTGTTGTCCGAATAAGTTAATAGGAGTTGGAGTGTTTGGTGCTAAGCATGCGCGGATCCAGAAAATGTTTCCAGGGGGGGGGGTCCGAAGGATGATTGTGTTCGCCGGGGGGGGGGGGGAGTCCTGAGGCATATTTGCGATACTTTTACTATGTAAATTTAATAAATTTTCATTTTCCAGGGGGGTCGGGACCCCTCCGACCCCCCTCTAGATCCGCCCATGCTAAGGAAATTCATTATGTTGATAAATTAATAAATATTCCAGGTATTGCTTTATGAGACGGGTAGAGTACCTAAAGGGACAGATAGAATCTAATATTTCCATTAAAACAAAGTGTATTTCGCAAAATATTAATTTAATTTGAATATTGCATATGAAATATTTTTGATACAAACTCGTGTAAGAACCAGCATCATTTATTAAAGTATCAATATAGGCCCTATATCAGATTTCAAATGACGTACGTCATGCTGTTACGTCAAATCAACGTCAAGTAATAATATGAAAATCAGAAGAACAAAAAATTAAGGTCGGTTGCGGGTTTAAAATTTTGCGCCCTCTGCGCAGGGTATTGCGCATTACTGTCGTAAAACGCAAATGTAGAGAAAAATGTTCAAATATACAGCTTATCATGTAACGATTTCATTTTTAAAAAATACTAATTATAAAAATTATTTTTATTGAAATGAATCCTTAGAATAATATTCAGAAGTATTTTATTCATTTCGCCGCTTCTTCAAAATCGACGTTATCCACGTCGAATTCAACGTCTTACGATGACGTCAGTTGAGACTTTGACGTAACAATTGACCAAAAGAAAAAGTCGTGCATTTTTATTGCAGCGTCAATAATTAAAATTAAAAGTATAATTTGCAAAATAAAAACACATGCGCGATCCTTTCATGTTCTGTGTGAGTGGAAAGGCAATTTTTTATCTATTACAAATAAAAATAAATTTGATTCGTAAACATCGTTTTATTCTATACAATTTTATATGTAAAATGTCTACCAATATACGTTATAGGACCAAACTATGAGGGCGGATAGCATAAAAACCATCCGGTCAAATTCGTTTTAATTTAACAAAAAGTTTACTTATACGTTAACCTTCCATCGCTGAAAATTAAAAGAAAATCGTATGTTTTAATATTAAATTGAAAATGATGACACCCTTTTTTCCTATATAATCCTATATAAAATGTCGGGGATACTTCGGACATAAGACCAAAATTTGAGCGCGGTAAACAGAAAAAATATCCGGTCAATTTACTTTATATTTTGTACATAGTTTACTCTTAAGTTGACCTTTCAGTAGAAAAAAACTAAAGGAAATCGTATGTTTGAAACATTCACCCCCGAGGCTCCTTAAGAGAAAGAGTCAGTTAAAACCAAACAAAGCCGTACTGTCTGTAGTTTCTGATACATGTCATAACAAAGCCGTACTGTCTGTAGTTTCTGATACATGTCATTTCTTTATGCCGTCGATCAGAGTTAAGGATGACTTAATTACAGAAAATTCGTATAAAAATATTACATCAAATATAAATTGGTGCGCATCATCGGACTATATCTCATAACTATTTTTTTGTTATAAAAGATATACTGAGAACTAGTTCCCTACCTTCACTGAGAACATGTACTCGTTAACTTTGTCGCCAAATTGATGACCCAGGTAGATTTATTAATGATATATCTACACCTGACAAAGAAGTATAATACACTCAATCACCGTCAGCATTCTATCATCTCCTGGTTCTGGGACATAGATGGATAAAGAGTCGTCGGAATCAAAGCAATGGCACTAACTACATGTAGTGGGTTTAGGGGTACATTATACAGATAACAGTATACAGATAAATTTCCCCATTCACACCGTCCGGGAGCAGGGGGAAGGCCGGGCTCACCCCCACCCCCCAACGGTGAACCGATGCGTATGCCGGCTACATATGATGATAATCAAAATTTTGCTTTGATAGATCGAGCTTGTATATCGATACATAAGTGGATCATGAAAAATAATTGTAACGTAATTTGTAGCTTTCGATATTATAGGCCTAATTCGTTTTTTAAAATTAAACAAAAATGCAGGATTTGTTTAAAAAATAAATATTGATTTAAAAAATACATTTTTTTTTTGTTTGTTTTATCAGTGATTATAAAGGAAATATAAAAATAAAATTGAAAAGGAATATTTGATACATTATATGTTCAACTCACTTTACTTACTTACTTGTTTACTTACTTACTCCATTTTATTAGTCTTATGCATAGAAACTAATGAGTATCTCGTGAATATGGTACGAATGAGTAAGGGGACGAGTTGACTTGATACCATACAATGAATAGCGCGCGAGAGGAATGGTGTTTTTAAAAATAATAGACAACAGTTTAAGAAACTCATGAAGAGAGATGGTATGCATAATTTTAACTAAATTACTTAATCTTTCACCATATATATTGTAACATTCCATACCAAATGTTTTGTTATGTTTTGAATTGTTCGGCCGAGCACTGAAAATTATTATTGTTCGTGGGTTTTTTTCTCCCAGTCTGAATCCTTTTTTCTCCCAATTCCAGAAAACTACTGTTGCATAAATTTAAAAAAATGATAGACTAGCCTTCTTTTTATTGATTCATTTGCTTGAGAAAATATTAAATGGTCAGATCTTTGCATACAGACGCCCTTTTTAGTTGTGTATTAGGAAAGGAGGAATGAGCATATAAATACAATGAAAACATGGCTAGACATGGAATCGAACCCGGAACCCCTGCAACACTAGTCAGGAGCTCTACCACTGAGCTACCCAGGCCGATATCCACGGTCCATATAGCCCCAACTACTACAGTTGTATTATATATAGGCCTAATCATAATGTATCCCTATAACACAGAGAACGACCAATCAGCGGACAATTTTTTACTACCATTCTCCTCTCCAATATCTTTTCTTCCTGTAAGATATTGTATGGAATATTAATATGGTATCAGCTGATGGGTCATGACTGTAATGTATATATGCTCCTTCGTATATAAATTGACACAAATGAAAATACACTTGTTATGGGAATTTACCTGTTTACTGTAATGTACAGTATGACATTAATTTGTATAGTATTGCATTACTCTATACATTATGGCATTACTTTGTACAATATGACATTACTCTGTCCCATTACTCTGGACAGTTCAGTTGTAGACTATATAGAGTTTGATGCAGTTGCAATAAGTATTAATTTTATTGTGTGTTTCTACAGGAGAGGTACTACCCAGCTCATCGGTCAACAGAACCTCAGTGTTTTATCTCAGCGTCTAGATCAGCAGATCCCTCATGTTTTGATCCAGTCTCTAGATCTTTCTGTTCCAGTACACCCTTGTACAGACACTATGATCAACAAGATCGAGCCCGATCTGTGATTCCTCAGAGTCTCACCCAGCACTATCAGAAACACAGCCTGCAGAGTCAGTCCTGTAGACCCATGCTTATACACAACAGCTTCTCGGACAACAGTTTTGAGTATCGGTCCAGTCTGCCGAATTCTGTTGGTGTTCATCGGGGATGGAGAAGCATGGTGCAGCAACCTTCAGATGTTCTTACCAAGAGCTGTAGTGTAGACCTGTGTCAGGATGGCTACTGTCGTAACACCCACACAGGGCCCAGTGTAACTCGAAGAGACAGTTTCCCACCCACGGTCTTGGCCCCTGCCTCGGGGATGATGCATGTGATAGAGGAAAACAATGGGGACAGAGTGGTGTCCACCTCCGACGAAGAGGGGGAGAGTTACGGAAATGTGTCGGATGTGTATCCTCCAACTCAAAACACAGGTAAAAATGGTCCATATATGTACTGTGCTCTGTGTTTTGGTGTAGGGTATTGAAATGTCTTGACTAGAATATTAATTCTCTTTATTTCATGAATGATAAGCGAATCAGGATGTTGTTGGCTAGAAGTGAATACTGTTGACATGGTTATTTTTACCCATTGTTTTAAATTTTGGTTAATTTAAAAGAGAGATGAAAATTTCAGAAAAATATATTCCTTCGTATGAGACATTTGTGTTTGTACTTTTAGGCAGTTTGGCCGGGAAGTTTGGGAGTGAGGTAAGACACATATAAACAGTCGTTAGATAGAAGATTTACAGGTATTTGTATGAGGGTTATGGTAAATGTTATTACGAAGGAATGCTGCTCACTAGCGCATATTTTATTACTCATACAACATATTATATTACACAATGTTATTATCAGCTCACTGCAGTCTATATCGTTTGCCATTGTCTGACATACTTCACCATGTTAAATGATGAGCAAGCCTATACTGCAGCACTGCCACATGGCCGGTCTATACATTCTGAGCACGTGACTCAAAATTTATTCAAACACTTAATAGAAGCCATGCGACACATGACTATGATAAATGACACAAAAATTTTCTTTGATTCTGATAATCATTAGAATCATGATGTATTAGACCAAATTAGTTATGGTACCTTATTAAGGTCTATTGCTAACAATAGTTTATTACTGTATTTTTCAAAAATTAGGTAAATCCTGTTATAGGGCGAAGAAGCCCGTTTTCAGCAAAATAATTTTCAAAAGTATAAATAGGTCGACTTCGAAGAATTGGTTGAAAAATTACCGCTAGCTTGAATGAATAAATGGTTTAAACCAATAACGTTATCACATAGTAGCCTTTAATCGTATTTTACAGTTATCATGGTTATGTCTGAAATTGCATCAAAATTTTCAAACCAATTTATTCAGTATGGCTGGATTGATTTAATTAAGAGTGTTTATCACTTCCCTGCCATGTATACAAACTGGTGTTAACCGGGGGATAGTAACCTAGCCTGGAGGCATGAATAAGTAGCACATGCAACCTTCCATCTTTGTTGTTGATTGAGTCTAGAGTAACATGAATTAGTTCACCGGAGATTTCATTTCACCCGCTAATGTTACTGTCCATCTATCGTCGGTGTTATTATTCCTCAAGATTTTTGGATATATCCTACCGTATGGCTTAAACAATGTGTACATAATCATGATAATCATTCAAACCTCTGTGTGATATTTACTGTGTATATACACATGAGTCAACCCTGATCTTATTTATTTATTTATTTATTTTATTTCTACCCGACAATATTTTTCCCCGTAATTACCCTTTGTACGGTTCTCATTTTATTTTTACCACGCGAAATCGATTTCCTGTTTATCGTAAGCACAGATCAAAATGCATGACAGAATGTAATAATGATCGAAAGATGATTCAGTCTGAACGACCAAAGTAAGAAATGTAAGAAGAAATAAATTTATTCACATTTAATTTGTTATGATTAATTACTACAGTATATTGATAAAAATTCATATGATTTTTACACAAAAATTCAAGCGGTATTAAAGTAAACTCTCATGATTTTGTTGGAGGTTTGCACAAATTTTTGCAAAATTTCATACAAAGTTTTCAAAAAAACCATACATAGGGCGAAGCGATGAATAGGGCCAGGTCCACGTGCCAGGGAAAAAAGTATCGACCTAATTTTCGAAAAATACGGTATATTGATTTTTTTTCATCAGCGATTGAGCGATTGTTGAGTTAAATCACTGGAGAATTTTTTTTAAGCAAGCTGACATTCCTGAAGTCCAGTCCCTATACTCCTGGATCATCAAACTACTGCCAGATAAGTCCGGACCGTGTGTGGAGGGGAAACTCAGGTCTGTTACAGCCATACATCTAACACACATTACTTCTACAGGACCAACTTAAACAAGACATGCGGTGCCCAGTGATCAAATGGAAAAACAAATACTTTATTGTCAAGCTTAGCAGAATATGCAGATGATATCAGTTAAATAGTAACTTTTTTTTTTTTAAATCAAACACACTCTGAACTGGAAGTGTGTTTTCATGGGGATATGAATTCTGATTTGTGTGTTATAGGGATAAGGGTGACACATTCTGATTTGTTTATTATGGGAAAGAGGATAACACATTCTGATTTGTTTGTTTGCTGAAAGGAGATGGATGACACAATTTGATTTGTTTGTTGTAGGGAGGAGGATGACACATTTTGGCATTCCAGTCTGATTGTGGAGAGACTGAACTCGCACCTTGTACAGACAGTCAGCGGGAAATTGTATCAACTGATGGGGGGCATGGAAGTGGAGGAAGCTCTCTTTGGAGGTCAGAAACACAAAATATTGAAATAACAGTCAGAGTTAGTGGTCAATAACAAAATACAACAACACCAAGATTAGGGGTGTGCAATATTACAGGTATATCGGTATATTGCGGTTTAATCCTTGCTGACAATATATAGTGATATTAAAATCAAATACTGGTATTTTACGATATATATGAATATATAATAGAAAAAAATAAAATTAAAGAAACAGTTGATATTTAAACTAAATAAAGTGTTTTAATTAAACTCGCCCTGACATCGACAAGGCACCGGATGTAAATGTAACTCGAGCAGGAGCTACGCTTGTATATGGTAGGCGTGTGTGAATACGGGAGAGGATCCAGTTATAAGTTTTGTTTATTTTTTTATGGACGTAATACATGTATATAGAAAACATTAGGATAATTAGAATGACTTAAATATTAAGCGTTACCTGATTTTCTTGGGGTTTTTCGTTTGAGCTGAAGTTGTATTTTCTCGGGAAAGGGCAATATACCATTCCGATTTGAATAGTATTAACATTTTTTATTCAAAATGGCTGACAATTACGAAACAACTATTTGATTTGTGAGCAAATTCTCATGGAAATATTTCTTAAGTTTATTTATTTCTACAGTTTTTTGAGTAAAATTAATTAATAAGTAAATAGTTATGTCTTTATCCCCTCGCACAACTTGTTGCGAAGGAATATAGCATCGCTGCTGTGCGTGTGTATGTGTATGTGTATGTGTATGTCTCTGGTCTACTTCAGGAATCCATTCGATGTATAAAAAAATTTGGTCAATTTTTCCCATATTACCGGTTCTTAGAATGGAACTAGTCCAGTTTTAAGGAGATGAATACTTGCTTCATATTTCATTTTTACTCTGATCTAAGTTATTGGCATATATGCTTAATGTATGCCCAGTCTTACCACAAAACAATTTGGTCTCCTCAATTGCATTTACTGTTTATTCCTAAATAATGCATCTCCCACATAATGATTCATGTCACTAGAGTGGTGCCCTTGTTTAATATGAACTGATGTGCTATATATTACAACACATTAGAACCTAATAACAATGTTACAAAGTAACTGAAAACCCTAGATTTTGATCATATTTATTAGTTTATTTATAAAATATCAAAGTTTATGTATTTGCAATATATTGCAATATATCGCAATATTCAGAGTAAGATTTTGATATATATCGCAATATGGTTTTCACTGGCAATACCCAACTCTAACCAAGATAACAGATTTAATGGTCAGAAACACAACTAAATAACACCTAAATAAACAGTTTTAAAACCCCCACAGTAAATAGCAAAAGAGGTCAATAACAACACACCATCAGCTAAATAACAGACAGGGCAGTTACACAACACAATAACACCTCAATAACAATAAGAAGTCAATAACAACAGCATCACCTAAATAACAGGGGGCGGTTACACAACACAATAACACCTCAATAACAATAAGAGGTCAATAACAACAGCATCACCTGAATAACAGAGGGGGCGGTTACACAACACAATAACACCTCAATAACAATAAGAAGTCAATAACAACAGCATCACCTGAATAACAGAGGGGGCAGTTACACAACACAATAACACCTCAATAACAATAAGAAGTCAATAACAACTAGTGATGAAACGATTGTCGCCGATGATCGATTATCTATCGTTCTGAGGCCCACGATGCTACTAATCGATTTCAAAATACAAGTCGCCGACATCGCTTACAGAAAAAAAAAAATCCGGATTTTGGTTAGTTTTGGTTCAGATTTTATTTTCTGCATGTCAAACCCGATCTATAAACAAGAAAAACAAAATGGCGGTAGTTGATTGCGTGTATGGAAACAGTAACAATTCTCTGACAAATAAAGGAGATCGGTTTGTTTATCCATCCTCAGGAGTTACAATGTCAAGTTTCTCGGAGTTTACAATGTTTTACAGATTAAAAAGAAACCCTCCGAACAAAATAAAGTTAGATAGCATGTCACAAACAGTGTAAAAATTGCATGCGTCTGGAAAAATACTCTTGCATTTCAATATTCAAATACTTTCACAGATTTTTATATTTATCAAGCTTAGTGTGATTTTCAATTAAATCTCTACAGAAAACAGCAGAAGATTATAGGATATTGAATTAGTTCTCATAATGACTATAGTTTTAGTAACCACTTATATAGAGAGAGAGTGTCAATAGTGATATGTAAAGTATTTTCAATAGGTTTTAAAGCATTTCTTTTTTGGAGACATTATAAACTAAATTCCATTATTTGAAATTCCGATTTATTTAACTGTGATCAAAGGAAGGTTAATAAATAATAATTAAAACTGCTGTATTTATTAATAAATACTCAATGAGTCATGCACTTTTAACAATATGGATGAAAATCGATTATTAATCGATTATATGTGTCCGATTATTTCCGATGATCGATTATGGTTTTTGGTCCGATTGCCCATCACTAATAACAACAGCATCACCTGAATAACAGAGGGGGCGGTTACACAACACAATAACACCTCAATAACAATAAAAAGTCAATAACAACAGCATCACCTAAATAACAGACAGGGCGGTTACACAACACAATAACACCTCAATAACAATAAGAAGTCAATAACAACAGCATCACCTAAATAACAGACAGGGAAGTTACACAACACAATAACACCTCAATAACAATAAGAAGTCAATAACAACAGCATCACCTAAATAACAGAGGGGGCGGTTACACAACACAATAACACCTCAATAACAATAAGAAGTCAATAACAACAGCATCACCTAAATAAAAGAGAAGGCAGTTATACAACACAATAACAATCAAAAAGTTCATAAACTGAATATGATAACACCTAAATAACAATCAGATTTAAAAACAAACCATAATAACACCTAAATAACAGTATGAGGTCGATCACAACACACCATCACCTAAATAACAGATCAATTACACAACACAGTAACACCTAAATAACAGAGGTCAATTACACAACACACCATCACCTAAATAACAGAGGTCAATTACACAACACAGTAACACCTAAATAACAGTATGAGGTCAATTACACAACACACCATCACCTAAATAACAGAGGTCAATTTCACAACACAGTAACACCTAAATAACAGAGGTCAATTACACAACACAGTAACACCTAAATAACAGTATGAGGTCAATTACACAACACAGTAACACCTAAATAACAGAGGTCAATTACACAACACACCATCACCTAAATAACAGAGGTCAATTACACAACACAGTAACACCTAAATAACAGAGGTCAATTACACAACACAGTAACACCCAAATAACAGTATGAGGTCAATCACAACACAGTAACACCTAAATAACAGTATGAGGTCAATTACAGAACACAGTAACACCTAAATAACAGTATGAGGTCAATCACAACACAGTAACACCTAAATAACAGTATGAGGTCAATTACACAACACAGTAACACCTAAATAACAGAGGTCAATTACACAACATAGTAACAACTAAATAACAGTATGAGGTCAATCACAACACAGTAACACCTAAATAACAGAGGTCAATTACACAACACAGTAACACCTAAATAACAGGTCAATTACACAACACACCATCACCTAAATAACAGTATGAGGTCAATTACACAACACAGTAACACCTAAATAACAGAGGTCAATTACACAACACAGTAACACCTAAATAACAGTATGAGGTCAATTACACAACACAGTAACACCTAAATTACAGAGGTCAATTACACAACACAGTAACACCTAAATAACAGAGGTCAATTACACAACACACCATCAACTAAATAACAGAGGTCAATTACACAACACAGTAACACCTAAATAACAGAGGTCAATTACACAACACAGTTACACCTAAATAACAGAGGTCAATTACACAACACAGTAACACCTAAATAACAATTAGAGTTAGGGGTCATAAGCAAAACAAAACACCTAACCAACAAGCAGAGTTAGAGGCCATAAACACAACACAATAACTTCTTAATAACAATCAGAATTAGAAGTAAAAACAGAACACAAAATAAGTAGATAACAAAGTAAGTTTAAGGTAAAAAAAAAACCCACATTAACACCCAAATAACAGAGTTAGAGGTCAAAAACAGAACATAATAACACTTAAATAACAATCATAATATAGTGAAACAGATTGATTACAAAATGCCTTAAAAACAACCAGAGTTTGAAGACAGACTCGGGATACAATTTTGGCCTTTGATGAAGTGTATTTTGGTGTTGTAGGATTTGACGAGCAGACAGTGAGGGAGTTTGTGTATGGATTCCCCGCTCATTGGAGAGATGTGGTTGAACAATTCTTTCTAAGGCAAGTCCACAGCTTTATATGAAAAGTTGATTTGAATTCAAAATCCAAAAGTAAGCCTAAGGACAGGGAACTCTCTTATTTTAATAGATACATGTACACAGAGACCACAGTTAGTAAAAGTTTATTATTTTTGATTTATAAATAATTATAATAAACTGACTGTCTTTCCACAGAGCTGCTGCCAAAAGTCCAGATCCAGAGCTATCTGATAATGGTACATTTCTCTCTGTAATACATATAATTTTCCAGATAATCCAATGATTGAAAATATTTCTCTAACTCACTCTATCATTTCACAGCTAATCCAATAACAATAAACATTTATTTTACCTAACAATATACCTGGTAATTTCTCTAAGTTTCATTTTTCTCTTTCCTAATGATACAACAAGAGTGTCTTACATTTTCCTTTTATGTGTACATGTAATTTTAGATGTAGATAATGATGACATCAGCTTACTAGAAGAAACTCTAACCCCCTCAGAGGACATGCAAACACCAGAAACGGCCAGTGTGACGGAATCTAAAGAGAAAGTAGGGAGACCTAAGAAAGTGATCGCCCAAGTGATCGCCAAAAAACCTATGACGCGAGCAAGGAAATCAAACGAAGGCAAGAAGGCACCTCCAGCCAAGATATCCCCACCCAAGTATGTACCGAAGTATTTAATTTACTCCCAATGTGTTTATTGTGTCATCGTAGCAGATTACTACTCTAGTTTATTTTATGTTCATGCTCATCATTACATTTTAAGTAGTAATGTACCGGTACAGGGTTTTTTAAACACAATTAGATACCTTACTCTCTTCTCATGTTCTTTGAATTACTAATGTCTTCATGAACTGTATTTGGGATGGATAAGGACATTTAATCTTAGCAAATCAACCAAGGTTGCTTCTTAAGTTGTCCAACTTTTGTTGAAAATTTATTGTTTATTAGAGTACAGAAATTTATGAAAAGAAGTTTTTATCTTTCTCATACATGTACAGTGTACTTTCTTGTTTTAGAAATGTAAAGAAGAAGAGGAAAATTGTCAATGAAAGTGAGTTGGAATCAGCGGAAGGCACTATTTTCATCTCAAGGGGGCTCATATATTATGATAAACAATATCCTTGTTGATATACTACTCCACTTATCCTAGAGGCATTCTAGCTGAAGTTTTCTCCTCAATACTCCACAAAGTATCTGTTCTAATGCTTAACTTCTGCAGTGTGCTTCCATGGTTTATTTATTTTGACTGATTGTTTATAATGATGTCTAATTGCTAGCTCACTGAACCAAAGAATTGTGTGCATGTTCTCTGAATTTTAGATGTGGTTAATGGTGATGTCAACTTAGTAGAAGAAATACTAAACCCCTTAGAGGACAAGCTAATAACAGAAATGAAGAAATCTAAAAATAAAGTAGAGAGAACAAAGAAAGTGGTCGCCAAATTACCTGTGAGCCGAGTAAGGAAGTTAGACAAAGGCAAGAAGGCCCCTCCAGCCAAGAACAAATCCCCACCCAAGTATGTACTGAAGGAGGTTATATCTCCGCTCATTCTGTGAATTGTAATCATTGTGTTGACTGTGACTTTATTTTGGCTTTACCATATCTCTCAGAATTTACATCATTCGTCCCCAGTGTGTTGATTGTAATGATTCAGTGATTTATTATAACTCATATCATGGCTAGGCTGATCTACAGTCTCAGCTGTAAGGTCATTTTGTTATATTGTGTAATGCTGTATACCAATGAATATTCACTGAAAGGAAATGTATTTTTACTCTATAATAGAAATCTTGTTCTGAATTACTTGTGTTTTTTGCATCAAAGTTTCAAATCGACCAATGTTTTGAGTTGAATTCTTTGTATTTGGGGTGAATACACACACATTTATTCTATCCAGTAGAAGTAATCTTTGATTCCAAATGTTACAGGTAATTCAAAAATTGTATGTATTAGTTACCCCCTTCTTATTTTAGCAATGTGAAGGTTTCGAAGAGGAAAAGTGCTACAACTCTGCTCAATGAAAGTGTCACAGAGAGTGAGTGAAAGATTGTTGATTTATTGTCACAAAATGCACATCTAGTATAATAACATAATGTACATTGCACATGTAGTATGATAACTTAGCACATGTAACACAATGACATTACACATGTAGTATGATAACTTAGCACATGTAATACAATGACATTGCACATGTAGTATGATAACATAGCACATGTAATACAATGACATTGCCCATGTAGTATGATAACATAGCACATGTAGTACAATGACATTGCACATGTAGTATAACATAGCACATGTAGTACAATGACATTGCACATGTAGTATGATAACATAGCACATGTAATACAATGACATTGCACATGTAGTATGATAACATAGCACATGTAGTACAATGACATTGCACATGTAGTATGATAACTTAGCACATGTAATACAATGACATTGCACATGTAGTATGATAACATAGCACATGTAATACAATGACATTGCACATGTAGTATGATAACATAGCACATGTAGTACAATGACATTGCACATGTAGTATAACATAGCACATGTAGTACAATGACATTGCACATGTAGTATGATAACATAGCACATGTAGTACAATGACATTGCACATGTAGTATGATAACATAGCACATGTAGTACAATGACATTGCACATGTAGTATGATAACATAGCACATGTAGTACAATGACATTGCACATGTAGTATAACATAGCACATGTAGTACAATGACATTGCACATGTAGTATGATAACATAGCACATGTAGTACAATGACATTGCACATGTAGTATGATAACATAGCACATGTAGTACAATGACATTGCACATGTAGTATGATAACATAGCACATGTAGTACAATGACATTGCACATGTAGTATAACATAGCACATGTAATACAATGACATTGCACATGTAGTATGATAACTTAGCACATGTAATACAATGACATTGTAGTATAATACCTTGTAAATGTAGTATAATACCTTGTACCTTGCACATATGGTATAAATGTAATAACATTGCACATGTAGGATCACACCACTGCACATGTAATAGAATAATAATGCACATGTAGAAATATAACATTGCACATGTAATATAACATTGTAAATGTAGTAAAATAGCATAATTATGTATAAAGCACATGTAGAATATAACATTGCACATGTAGAATATAACATTGTACATGTAGTAAAATAGCATATATAGCACATGTAATAAAATAACACATGTAGTAATATAACACATGTAGTAATACAACACATACAGTGATATAACACATGTAGTAATATAACATTGCACATGTAATTATAACATTGTACATGAATTATTATAATATTGCACATGTAGTATCACAACATTGACTACAAATTATTGACTGGTCACATAATGCTCTCTGATTTGTGTGGGTTTTTTTTGAAATTGATAAAAAAAAAACATTCATATAAATAATAAATCCTCAGCAATGTGTGATGGTATAGTCTCTGATTACAGTTTACTGGTGACCTTTGACCTCTATCTTGTAGTGTACACACCTAATGGCAAGATGATTCAGTTGGACGCGGTTCAGACCACCAAGAGTGGTCGAGCAGTGAAGCCGGTGGTCGCCTGGTACACTGGTCAGTCGGTCAGCATTGATCCCGATACAAATTCGTACGTCATCAAATACAGGACTCAGTCTGCTGAGTCTTTCCACAAGAACATGGCCGAGTTATTCAAGGTCAGTGTCAGATTTAGACAAATGTCTTTGTTTCAAGTAGAGCTCGCTATAGAACAGAGAAAAACAGTGTTTGTGTTACCCTTTACTTCTGCATGCTTACCCCGATCAGTTTAATTCTTTACCCCAATCAGTTTAATTGTTTACCCAGATCAGTTTAATTGTTTACCATATCATTTTAATTGTTTACCCAGATCAGTTTAGTTGTTTATGTTTTTCTTTCTAAACATAAAAGTGTAAAATTTCCTCACTCAAAAATTTGTTGCTTTTAGACCAGATCACATGTGTCAAGAAAAACTCTAAACATGAGTAAAATATCACAAAGAAATCAAAGTAAGAATAAGGAGAATGTTGTCAAAGCTGGAAAGAAGAACAAGGAATCTGTAACTGTAGGAAAGAGGAAAGGGGAAACTGTTAGTGGTGAAAAAAAGAAAAAGGAAGCTGTTAAAGAAGGGGCTTCAAATAAGAAAAAGGAAGCTGTAAAAGAAGGGACTTCAAATAAGAAAAAGGAAGCTGTAAAAGAAGGGACTTCAAATAAGAAAAAGGAAGCTGTAAAAGAAAGGATTCCAGAGAAGAAAAAAGAAGCTGTAAAAGGAAGGGGAAAGGAGAATGAAGTGACACAACAGAATGACGTGACCTGGACAAAGGAAGAGGTCACCAGATTCAATCTGTAAGTGGCAAACCCTTGGAAATCTTTTTAGGTCACCTGAAGCATTGATCTTCGTCTGTCGTCATGACGATTTTACAATTTTAACTTCTTAAAAACAACAAGGCTAATTGTTACCATTTTTGGTTTGATGCATCTCTAGAATATGAGGAATATAAACTGTGAAACTTTTGAGCGTACTACCCCCAGGGCCACAGGAGCAGGACCAAATATACCCAAAAAAAACCCAAAATTTTCAAAAATCTTCACCTCTACTCCAAAACATGTGTAAAAACCTAGGCATTGTTATGATGTTTATAAAACCTTCTACCACAGATGTGAAATTCATGGGTTTAGTACCTTCGACAGAGCCAATATGGCCATTTAGTGAAATTGCATTCAATCTTAGAAAATCTTCTCTATTTCCACAGCATTGAAAGATAAAATGAAAGTATATGGTCATGATGCCAATGAAGCCCTCTTCTTAAATGTGAAATTTATCCCCCCAGGGTCAGGGGTTCAGGTCCTTGGGTCAGGCCAATATGACCAATAGATTAATCTGTTATCTGTATTAAAAAATTACTTAATATATATTGGTGATATACTTGTTGGGTTTTTTCTTAAATAAGCTTTATTCATAAGTGAAATATGATTTAAAAGATGAAATAAATTGATCTGTTCAAGTTTAATGAGAACATTTCATTAAAAAAAACAAAATAAGAAAATAAATAAAATAACCAACAAACATGCCAACATGTATTTCATTTTATTTTGTCAGCACAACTCTTCCAAAACAGTTGAACATAATTTTATGCAATGTTGACATTTTCCTTTCAGAATAGTAAGAAAGTTGAATCAGGATGACCCCGAGTTTTGGAACAAAGTTATGAACTATGTAAGAACAAAAACTATAGAAGAATGTCAGGAACATTTCTACACAGCCATGTCCAGCAGGAAGAGGCCCAGCAAACCCCCAAATTCTGCCAAAGGTTTGTATCTAATTTTCAGGTTGATTAATTTCTATAATATTAAGCCATATCCATCAGTGAAGCATCTAATAAACTATTATACTTTGAAGGTCTGGCTTTGTTCTGAATTGTTGATTAATTATTTAACATGGCTTTGTTCATATGTTGGAATTGACTCTAATACTGCAAAAGTGGTTATTTACACATGGTAGAAATTTACACATCTGGTTACGCACTGAGCATAAAACTGAGTAATATACTCCCGCGCGTATGGTTACAAAAATTAAAACTTAAGAGTGGTAAATCACGCATCCGTGTATTTTATACTCATGCGTATTGTTTGACTACAGAAAATGCATACTTTACCAACAGCGTAATTAACCACTATTACAGTATAACCTCTATAATAGAATAGATATTAACGTAGATATTTTCTATCAATTTAATGTATAATTTGTTTTGTTATGATAGTCGCTGACTATCGAAAAAATCGTCGCTGAAGGCAGCAAGTCGATAGTAAATTTTATCATCGATAGTCGCTAAAATTCAGTCACTTAAAAGATAACCATTTATTGATGAGAGTCCCCAGAAAATGACTGAAGTATTATTATACAGTGACGAATCTACAAGGCGAATCGGTAACTTCGCTGGAATTTCCTCCAAAAGAGAAGTTAAAGTCCCCCAAAGTCACCCTGTATTTTGCACGATCGTCTAAATTAAACCCAAAGGCGATTAAATGATAATTATTACATTGGAAAGACTCAGTTAACCCCTGTTGTGATTAATAACTTGCGACTGTCTTATCTTTATGGGTTATAATTATGGGTGATGCAACCACATTACTGTATATATACTGTGCATTCAAAATTACAAACGATGTTTATTACTTTTAGTGTTGTTATTACAATTAGTTGGTAACTTGTAATTAGTTAATAACTCTGCCAAATTAATGCTAAAATAATCATAAGACCGTTTGTCTACAGTTATCTTCAAAATTAAACAGATCCGCTACAATCATAACGGTTTGTAATTGGGTCAATGGGTTAGACTAATACCTCCAAAATACACAAGTACACAGACAAATTTTATTTGTCATGTAGCTAACACAACTACAAAATATTTCATCTAGAAAGTGCATGAATACATCAAATAAATTAAATTTAACAAATTGGATAAGTTCTTTAAATTTTTAGAAGTTGATTTTTATTGACTTGCTTCTAGATAATCCAATTTAAATTAAATCAAAATTTTGCTCTAGGTTGGTCCCTGAGTATATAATTTGTTTACAGAAAAATTCATTTAATAAATCTATTGATCTATCAATTAAAAATAAAAAAGCTGTTATCATTTATGGTGATTCAGATATTTTTTACTCAGAAGGTAGAAATTTAACCTTATTTGGAATTTGAAAGTGTACACAATTGATTTTACATTGATTGTGTGCTGTCGATTCAATTTCATTATCGATAGTAAAATTAGTCCGATTTTACAACACTATGTATAATGCCATTGTTATATTATACATATTGAAATAGATATTTGTTAATTTTATTGTGATGGAGTAAATATTGACTGTACAGATATTGATCTGTTAATTTTATTGTGATGAAGTAAATATTGACTGTACAGATATTGATCTGTTAATTTTATTGTGATGGAGTAAATATTGACTGTACAGATATTGATCTGTTAATTTTATTGTGATGGAGTGAATATTGACTGTACAGATATTGATCTGTTAATTTTATTGTGATGAAGTAAATATTGACTGTACAGATATTGATCTGTTAATTTTATTGTGATGGAGTAAATATTGACTGTACAGATATTGATCTGTTAATTTTATCGTGATGGAGTAAATATTGACTGTACAGATATTGATCAGTACAAGGATCAGTAACCAGACCTACTAGTATTACCATGTTGATATATGACAGTATCTTATCTAAAGATTTGAATTGATCCCATATAAGTTTTATTTCACTAAGCATTGAATTTTATCTTCTCCAGACCCTAAGGAGCAAGAGGTAGCTCTGACAGCAAAGCGAGGAACACTGAAGAGGAAGCAGCAGTTACGGGACTTAGTGGACCACTCCAACAAGCGATACCAGGAAGACCTGTTTGATGGTACACCCTATCGCCACCACTCTAAAGTAAGTGTAATATTGTTCACCTTATTGCCGCCACTCTAAAGTAAGTGTTAGATGGTACACCTTTTCGCCATCACTTTAAAGTAAGTGTAATATAGTTCTCAGTTTCGCCATCTTTCTAAAGTAAGTGTTTGATGGTATTCCATATTGCTGCCACTCTAAAGTAAGTGTTGGATAGTAAAACATATTGCTGCCACTCTAAAGTAAGTGTTGGATAGTTAACCATATTGCTGCCACTCTAAAGTAAGTGTTGGATAGCATATCATATTGCTGCCACTCTCTAAAGTAAGTGTTGGATAGTAAAACATATTGCTGCCACTCTAAAGTAAGTGTTGGATAGTAAAACATATTGCTGCCACTCTGAAGTAAGTGTTGGATAGTATACCATATTGCTGCCACTCTAAAGTAAGTGTTGGATTTTAAAACATATTGTGGCCACTCTAAAGTAAGGGTTGAAAAGTATACCATATTGCTGCCACTCATACGTAATTGTTTGATAGTATACCATATTGCTGCCACTCTAAAGTAAGTGTTGGATAGTATACCATATTGCTGCCACTCTGAAGTAAGTGTTGGATAGCATACCATATTGCTGCCACTCTAAAGTAAGTGTTGGATTTTAAAACATATTGTGGCCACTCTAAAGTAAGGGTTGAATAGTATACCATATTGCTGCCACTCTAAAGTAAGTGTTGGATATTAAAACATTACTGCCACTCTGAAGTAAGTGTTGGATAGTAAAACATATTGCTGCCACTCTAAAGTAAGTGTTGGATAGTATACCATATTGCTGCCACTCTGATGTAAGTGTTGGATAGTATACCATATTGCTGCCACTCTAAAGTAAGTGTTGGATAGTATACCATATTGCTGCCACTCTGAAGTAAGTGTTGGATAGCATACCATATTGCTGCCACACTCTAAAGTGTTGGATAGCATACCATATTGCTGCCACTCTCTAAAGTAAGTGTTGGATAGTATACCATATTGCTGCCTCTCTAAAGTAAGTGTTGGATAGTATACCATATTGCTGCCACTCTAAAGTAAGTGTTGGATAGTATACCATATTGCTGCCACTCTAAAGTAAGTGTTGGATAGTATACCATATTGCTGCCACTCTAAAGTAAGTGTTGGATAGTATACCATATTGCTGCCACTCTGATGTAAGTGTTGGATAGTATACCATATTGCTGCCACTCTAAAGTAAGTGTTGGATAGTATACCATATTGCTGCCACTCTGAAGTAAGTGTTGGATATCATACCATATTGCTGCCACACTCTAAAGTGTTGGATAGCATACCATATTGCTGCCACTCTCTAAAGTAAGTGTTGGATAGTATACCATATTGCTGCCTCTCTAAAGTAAGTGTTGGATAGTATACCATATTGCTGCCACTCTAAAGTAAGTGTTGGATAGTATACCATATTGCTGCCACTCTAAAGTAAGTGTTGGATAGTATACCATATTGCTGCCACTCTAAAGTAAGTGTTGGATATTAAAACATTGCTGCCACTCTAAAGTAAGCACATAGCACCACTCTAAGGTATCTTAGTTTGATGAATATAATATGCACTGGTGTATAATATGCATCTGCCATTTTGGGGGATAAAGTATTTTGGGTGTATTATCTGTATTATCTGCACCAAAACTTTTAAGTGAGTACCCGAGAAAATATTGGAATGTCCTAATACTTGATAATATTTTTGTTTGTAATTTTGTGTGTCTTGTGAACTTATACATTGTGGTAATCTTACTACTGCTCAATAGAATTACCAAACGCAGACAAAAGGGGTACAAACAGGATGTTTTGATAACTTCTTTGTTTCAAGGGGGTGTCAGCAATGATAAGTGCCAAGCACACATTCATAACAATGGCCTCAATAGGACCAAAGAGGTGTTTAAAAAGTTTGTTTTATATTCGGCAAAATACAGTACATGTTTAACGGTATGCTTTATTGCCACATCTATAATGTAAGTGTTTGACAGAATTCCATCACTCCATCACTCTAAAGCAAGTGTCATATTGTACACCATTTCACCACCATTCTTAAGATGTGTTTGATGGTACACTGTATAGCTTCCACTCTTAAGTTAATGTTTGATGGTTCATCATTTCATAACCACTCTAAAGCAAGTGTCATATTGTACACCATTTCACCACCATTCTATAGTATGTTTGTTGGTACACCATTTCACCACCATTCTATAGTATGTTTGATGGTACACCATTTCACCACAATCCTTTTCATGTTTGATGGTACACCATTTCACCACCATTTTATAGTATGTTTGATGGTACCATTTCACCACCATTCTATTGTATGTTTGATGGTACACCATTTCACCACCATTCTATAGTATGTTTGATGGTACACCATTTCACCGCCATTTTATAGTATGTTTAATGGTACACCATTTCACCACCATTCTATAGTATGTTTGATGGTACACCATTTCACGTCCATTCAATAGTATGTTTGATGGTACACCATTTCACCACCATTCTATAGTATGTTTGATGGTACACCATTTCACCACAATCCTTTTCATGTTTGATGGTACACCATTTCACCACCATTTTATAGTATGTTTGATGGTACACCATTTCACCACCATTTTTTTTGCATGTTTGATGGTACACCATTTCACCACCATTTTAAAGTATGTTTGATGGTACACCATTTCACCACCATTCTATAGTATGTTTGATGGTACACCATTTCACCACCATTCTATAGTATGTTTGATGGTACCTGTACAAGGTAGTCAGGGACAGGTACTGCCTATGCAATATTCTCAGAATGCTTGCATTTCTTGGTACTCTCATACTACTCTGTAACTCACATTACTTAAAAGAATGTGTTCACAAGCTCTAGTGATTGATTAATCATCATCACTTTTCTATAGGAAGTGTTCACAGTCTTTAGTGTTAAATGTTTGAAAAACCGTGTAAAAATCATCATTATACATGTACGGTAGTTATAAATCAAGACAAATAAAATTGCATAAACAAGTGTACAAGATTGTATTTTGGAAATAAATATAAACAAAAAAATTCCATTTAAAAAAAAAAAGGAAGTTAAACTGTTACATGATACAAAAAAAAAATCAATGAAAGAGATGATTACCAATAATGTGACCCAGTTCAGCTGCCGATAAGTAATTGAGAGGATTAACTACCACTGTGAGTGACCATTGTGTCAGTATATCTGTATGTATATCTATCTCCTTGTAGATACCACGCCTCTCAGGTGATCAGCAAGATGATGTTTTTGCTGAGCTGAGCAAGAGGAATCCCCACATGATGAACAAAGTGTTCACACCAATGACACGCATCAATGTGGATCCTGTGTCTACCAAGAAGACCCCCTCGTCTGGCCTCAGTGCAGACCCCAAGATTAACAGGTGAGAGGTCAAACACTATTTCTAGTCATACTACAGGATGAAATTTTGCCTAATAAGGAATGTACAAAGATAACTGTAATTCATGCTTCATTTTTTATTATCATATTTTTAGAATTGATACCTGAGGCTCAAATACCTTTTTAAAAATGGTCTATGAGGCTGATACATGAAACAGGATGCATTTAGAAATTGAACTTTCCTAATGAACCATGTTGTTAAGAGATTATATAATACATATTGTACACACACCACATCCTACAATGTAGTGTGCACCACTCCCTACAAGGTAGTGTGCACCACTCCCTACAAGGTAGTGTGCACCACTCCCTACAGTGTAGTGTGCATCACTCCCTCAGTGTTGTGTGCACCACTCCCTACAGTGTAGTGTGCATCATTCCCTCAGTGTAGTGTGCACCACTCCCTCAGTGTAGTGTGCACCACTCCCTACAGTGTAGTGTGCACCACTCCCTCAGTGTAATTTGCACCACTCTACACAGTGTAGTAGCCACCACTCCCTACAATGTTGTGTGCACCACTCCCTACAGTGTAGTGTGCACCACTCCCTGCAGTGTAGTGTGCACCACTCTACACAGTGTAGTGTGCACCACTCCCTCAGTGTAGTGTGCACCACTCCCTCAATGTAGTGTTCACCACTCCCTACAGTGTAGTGTGCACCACTCCCTACAGTGTAGTGTGCACCCCTCTACACAGTGTAGTGTGCAGCCAACCTGGTGCCCCAACACTTGCACAATTCAGTCGAGTTGACTGTAGGTCAGCATTAGCCAGATCAGACCAGCAGTGTTTATAGGGATAGATAGATAGATACAATGTAGATAGATAGATAGATAGATAGATAGATAGATAGATAGATAGATAGATAGATAGATAGATAGATAGATAGATTATATATACACACACACACACACACACACACACACACACACACACAACACCAAAAATATATAGTATAAATCCACACACGTAGTAGTATATGAATGAAAAAAAATCACAACACCGAAATAAACTCAACTAGTTTCATTTTAAATCAAACTCCTGATGATTTAAAATGAAACTAGTTGAGTTTATTTCGGTGTTGTGATTTTTTTCATATATATATATATATTTATATATATATATATATATACACACACACACATGAACTTTTATATTGGTGAAAAATGTCATTATACAGCTGTTTTCTAAAACAGAAGAAGATAATTAGTTGATAAATATTGACAACTTTCTTGATGATTTCTTTTTATCCATGCTTGGCTCTGCAATTATTTTTTCATTTATTGTTGCCATGTTGAAAAGGCTTTACCTTAAGAACCCAAACCAGAAAAATAAGTTTGCAACATACATGTACTAGCAGTATATTAAATAGATAAAAACTTATCTAGATACAAATAGTAAGTTTTATTGTGTGCTGTAATTCCAGAAAAGATGCTGATCAGTACATTCACAAGATGAACATTCAGCGGCGCAAACTTGTCAACAATAAGACCAAACCATCAAAAGATAAGGTAAAACACCTCTGTTTTAAGATTATGAAAGTAAGGAAGGGAGGCTTTTGTGTAAATATTTTACTGTGTTTCTAAATGAGGATATGATTATAGATGTAAAGGTGTCTCTATTTGTTTAACATTTATTTTTTAGTTTACTCAGGTGACCTATTGCTATCTGTTTTCGTCCGTCGTCGTGCCTTGTGAGACGTACGTCGTGCGTTAACAATTTACATTTTTAACTTCTTCTTAAAAACTACAAGGCCAATTGTTTCCATTTTTGGTGTGAAGCATCTCTATGGTAAGAGGAATGTAAATTGTGAAATTGGTGGCTCTACAACCCCCAGGGTGCCACAGGTGGGGCCAAATATGCAAAAAACAGCCAAATTTTCAAAAATCTTCTTCTCTACTCCCACACATGTGAGGAAAAACCTGATTGCATGGTTATGATGTCCATGAAGCCCTCTACCAAAATTGTGAAATTCATGGCCCCTGGGTCAGGGGTTCAGGCTCTAGGGTGGGGCCAATATGGCCATATAGTAAAAATGTATTAAATCTTAGAAAATCTTCTTCTCTACTCCCAAAGATATTTGTTAAAAGCTAAATATATGGTTATGATGTCCATGAAGCCCTTTACCAAAATTGTGAAATTTATGGTCTCTGGGTCAGGGGTTCAGGCTCAAGGGTGGGGCCAATATGGCCATATAGTAAAAATGTATTAAATCTTAGAAAATCTTCTTCTCTACTCCCATAGATATTTGTTAAAAACTAAATGCATGGATATGATGTCCATGAAGTCTTCTACCTAAATTTTGAAATTCATGACCCCTAGGGTGGGGCCAATATAGCCATATAGTAAAAATGTATTAAATCTTAAAAATCTTTACTCCCACACATGTGGGCAAAAAACTGAATGCATGGTTATGAACTCCTCTACCTAAATTGTGAAATTCATTACCCCCTAAGTCAGGGTTCAGGACCTAGCATTTGGAGAGCATTTGGAAAGAGTTGAAAAGGGGGGGGGGGTAAACAGTTAATGGAGTTATTTCCCCTTGCTTCTTCCTAATGGAGTTATCTTCCTTAGCTTGTTCATATTTACTAATTAATCATTGAATATAGAAAAATAATGAAGCTGTCCATCAAAGTTATTGATAAGATATTGTGAAAGCATTTGAAAAGAGTTCAGGGAAGAGGATTATAACAGTTAATGGAGTTATCTTCCCTTGCTTCTTCATAATGGAGTTATCTTCCTTGGCTTGTCCATATTTAGTAATAAATCATTAAATAGAATGTAATTATAAAGTTGTATGATCAAAATAGTTATGCAAATATTTTTATCATTTGAAACAAAAACAGTTTTTAATTTTTTAAAGATAAACAAATAGTCTTGTTTATAGTAAAGTAATAAGTAGTATACAAGCCACCTTGTTTTAGTTTAGAACCATTTTAACAAGACCTTGGACTTTCAGTAGGATGTAACAATCTTTTCTTGCGTCAAAACAAGTCAAAAATGACGCTGGTTTCAAGTGAAATATACACAGATTGCATAATATTAGCTCCAAAGCCAGACAAATCGTGCTCATGTAGATTTCAAAGAGCCATGACTGAGTGGCCATCAATGAAATAGACAGACCTACGTCACATTGCTGTTTGACAAACTACCCAAAGTCCAAGCTCTTGTTAAATTGGTTCTATCTATGAAAACATATAAACATAAAAACCTATTTTGTAAGTTAACATATGTGGGATAAATAAATTGAATGGAATCTGGGCACCTCTTCTATAGTATGTCATACACTCTGTTAAGAGCTTCAAGTCTTGTGCTAAACTGTAGGGTTAAGAGTCCTTTCCAAAAGATTTCAGGCAGGGAGATGGATGTCATTACATTATTATAATCTTCTAATCCATTATGAAACTCAATTAAATGCATTTATGAGACTCCTCAACAATTTTGTGTATGGGCTATGGTACTCAGGTGACCGTTAAGGCCTATTGGCCTCTTGTTTAATTGTTTCAGGTTAAAGACAAGATTCCTGTTCCAAACAAAAAACTGTTCAGTAAAAGTGATGACCTCCAGAGCCTCCTAATGGAGCGGTGCGAGTCAGACAGTAACCATGACGACTCGGATCAGGAATCGGACTATTACTTCTCGGAGGCGGGAGATGTGTAAACTATTTGAATTTCTGGGATTTTATCTTGAATCTTTACCAGCTACAGAACATACAACCTTTGAACAAATCCGCGACGGTCGTGCTTGGGATCTTGAGAATTCCCTCATTAGTTATATGTACTATTGATCATAAGTTAATGACTATTATTAGTTTTAAGTGTAGAACAGTTTTAAAAGGAAATTTTAAGTATTTGTGTTGAAGTGCGTGAGTAGTGAGGGGATGTGGTGAAATGTAGATTCTACACTAGGAAGTTCAAATTTATGTTGGGGCAAAGGCAAATTTTTTAAAGAATTTTTATAACTTGGATTCCTACCATTTTGTGGAGTATGCTTCATTTTATTAGGGTACGTATCAAGTTTTCCTTTTATAAATGTATGAAAACTCCATAAGAGACAATTTTAGTGCAGTATACAATATAGCTGACATTTTAGGAATTTTTTTTCCAACAGTTTTTGTTTTCTTCCAAGAATTGTACATATTTGTGTACATAATTATTTAGATACTTCTGTACATAATATAGAAAACTGATGTTGATGTACAGTTAAAAAGGGATAAGTTTGATACAAGACTTGTTTGTTTTCCTTATATCCGACTCTTTTGATGCCATTTAGCTAACCTGGTAGTACATATGACGGGTGTATTATATTTATTGATTGTTGATCTACAGTGTTTGACAATTTCACCTAGCCAATGTTGTCATCTATTTTTGACAAAACAGATCTTTTTATTGTTGTTTTAAATATGATTACAATTTCATTCTTTTTATTGTATGATATGCCTGTACTTTAAACTTTGATTGTTCAAGAAGTATTATTTATTGGTTTTGTTTGGGGAGGGGCCAGGGGCCAGGAGCTTTCCAGGTGCAGCTTTCACCATCTTGTGTTCTGTAGCATGTAAAGTGCACATTTTTTCCCTGGAGGGAAAGGGGGTGGTTTAGGGGTTCTGCAACTTTTTCTCTTGGCCTTAGGGTAGCATGATGTTTGGTGGGAGAGGGCATTAGTGATCTGTGGACATCTGCATCTGCCTGTTGACAATACAGCTTTGTAGTGTTTCAATGCCAGTCTACAGAACCGTTGATCTATGCCTCACCCAGCCAGTCTACAGTACCGTTGATCTATGCCTCACCCAGCAAGTCTACAGTACCGTTGATCTATGCCTCACCCAGCAAGTCTACAGTACCGTTGATCTATGCCTCACCCAGCAAGTCTACAGTACCGTTGATCTATGCCTCACCCAGCAAGTCTACAGTACCGTTGATCTATGCCTCAGCTTTGGTATACCTATGTAGATTCAGAGTCCTATGTGGAATGTTTGGAGGATTCTTGTTATTAAGCAAAATTAGCTGAGTTTTTTTAGAATTTCGGGGGGGGGGGTTGGCTGCCAAAACATGCTAATATGATAATTCTGTGTGTAACTTAAATCTTCAGGATAAAATAGATGAAAACAAATGGTTAAATTTTATCATAAGAAAGATTCCTGTACAATGAAAAATATAGCAAACCATTTTATGTACAGGACAACAATCAGTAAATTTGCTCCAAACATAGCTTCTAAATAGCACTTTCCCAAAAATATGAACAGAAGTTTGTAAACCAATAGTTTTTGGCCAGTTGAGAAGTTATTGAAATTCTACTATAAAATATTCCAACATGAAAATTGCACCTCATATTGCTTTAAAAGACCATAGCTTTCAATCAGATGTAACAAAAATTATAATTACCTAGGATATACTCCTATTAAGTAGATCTTGACTTTCAAAATAAAGAACATACAGTACTATTTGGAGTGGGTAATGTTTTAGTGGCACAAAACAATGTACCTGTAATACTATTAAAAATGACAGTTGTTGCTGTGATGTGAATAGGAGAAATATATGCTCTTGTCTTTTATTCCAACAGAATATAACTGTTGTACCTTGTCTGTCTAATAAAGGGCTCACTTCCTTCCCTGTTTGGGGTATGTATTCAGGAAGTCTTCTTCCTCAGTCTGTTGATGTGAAATAAATGTTGACCTTCTGCTGTGTCACGCCTTGTCATTGTACCTCCATCCAGGACCTCTGTCGTATTTCTGACACACAATTAATAGTACCACCGTCCATGGACCTCGGCGTCATATTTCTGGCACACACTGAATAGTATCTCTGCCACAGATATTTGTTGGAAAACAAGTTTACAAATGCTTACATTTAAATTAATTAAAGTTTGCATGCAGTGATATGCTAGGGTGAGAAGTTGAGTGTCAATAAAATGTATTATTATACTTTCATGTTAAATACTGCAATCTGATTGGTTTAGACGCAGTTGACAATCCGTTCTCTCTCCCTCGCACGCTTAGCAACGGGCCGATAGAACGAATTGTTACATGCGCGTTAATTATGCGCGTACGGTTCGCCGTAGAATTCACGTCTTTTCTATATAAAAGCAGTAAAATTTGCTATAAAAATTATGACATTCAGTATAATAAAATAAATAGTGCCTGTTTGGGAGGGTACCAGTTGAAATTGACACCCCTCGAAAACCATTGTCAACCTCCGCTTCGCGTCGGTTGACAATGGTTTTCTCGGGGTGTCAATTTCAACTGGTACCCTCCCAAACAGGCACTATTTATATATGAATACATTGCATTTGTATGAATTCACACAAAATTTTTTGTCTTTTAAAAAAAATCAGTCTCTTTAAATCAAAATATGCTATGCAGAATCTGAATTTTGTGACACCCGTGAGAATCTGGCTGTGTACACTTGGATGATCACCGGCGCCCTTGGGCGGTATGTTCTACAGGTGGTAGATGTACCTATAGGCGTTCTGTTATATTTACCTGTTAACAGTGACAATGATAAATAAAGGACTATATAGAATGCATCAATACAATAACCTGGACCGCGGATACTTATAACCTTTATAGAACAGGCTACATTAATAAAATGAAACAGAATGTGTAAATTTTGCTAAGAATTTTCAAAAACTGCTGTATACATGCATGTAAGGTAACGTTAGGCCTCGTACATAATCCATGGTCGGAATTCTATATAGCCAGAGTAGGACTTACAAAACTGATGGCAGTGATGCGCCCGTAGCGAACGATCCATCATTAGTCTAGATTCGTAGAATATCATTAAAACAAGTTATACAGGTAAACCTGTATGATCCCCGCCATCTTTCCGGAAACCAGAACATCGTACGTGTGAATCAGGAAGATGTAGCGCGGTAAGTCAACTTCCTGGTTTAGTACTGACTGTGTATGATGTATTGGTGGAACTTTTACCATGGTCAGGTAGGGACTGAATTGGTTTATTCGATGAAAATTGTTTATCATGTGTTTTTGAGTTTTTTTTATCCAAAGTATTACGGTTAATCGACACCAATTATTTGTATGACCTGCGTTGTCGGAATAAGCAATATTGAAGGTGTCGACAAGTGAAAACTTTTTAACTGTTGGACTGTCACGCTGTGTATATGAGCTGTATTCTTGGACCCGTGACTTTCAGTGTAACCCCCCCCCCCCCGTGACATTGCTGTGTAACGTTATAGGGTATGATTCTTGTTGCCTTGTGGGAGATGATTCAGACAGGCACTCCTCATCACATCGTCTGATTAACGAGGCTGTCAAACAACAGCCTACGCTGATACACCATTCAGGATTTATAACGTTAAACGCATAACATTATACTCTACATTGTATCATCGTTGTGAATGTGACATTTTGATTTTAAAAGTGGGAATTTTTACAAATATTATCTGTGCTTATCATTTTCATGAACCATCCACACTGGATTTTGAACATCAGAAGGTTTTGAAAATATTTCCCAAATTTTGGATTCTGGGCCTGTCAAAACCTTTATTAAGGTAAAATTAAATAAATGCACACATCTCGACATCCAAGGACCATATTCAATAAGGCCAAATATCTGGCCTCTTCACAAATTTTAAAACACATCATATCATACTGATATTAATTTAATTATATATAAAACTATATATATAAGTTACAGAACTCTAGAATTTTTATAGAACATGTACTGTGGAATCATTAGATTTCATGGTGGCTCAAATTTCAAGGGAACCTCTCATCCACGAATTAACATCATCCACGAAAGTAATAAATGAGGGTTATAAAGTCATTTTTCTTTTTGGAGGTATAAGAGAATACTCAAAATTACATCCCCACGAACCTGTAAAATTTAAGCAATCCACGAAAATTGGCCCCCACAAATTTTAATGATTCCAGTGTTTTGTTTATTCTTTGTGCCTCTGTGACGTCACGTAAATGAGTCATTTCCCCAAAACATTAAATTTATCAGTTTTTCTTCATATTCAACAGTAGAATGTATAACGTTAGAGCACATTGTTGCTCTGAAATCATTTTCATATATATAATTGTTCATATTATTTTGCATATCATATTAAAAAGTGGTATTGGATCAAGCATGTTCTCGATATTTCCTGTTCAAACAACTGATAGGAAATACCCATGCAATTTTTCCTTAAATACATACTTTTTGTATCTCTATCATGATATTGATCAGACAATTTCACTGTCGTGTATCCGCGCCGGTAGTGACATGTTTGGATAGCGTGAAAATGGCGTACCCATTGCAAAAACAATGAGTGTTGTGTTCTTTTTTCTATCGACAATGAGGTAAATATTAATTAAAATATCATAATAGTCATTCATATTTTTCTAAAGGTTGTGCAATTGAAAAAAGTGTGTTTTATTTTAGTTCATCGTAAATAAAAACGACTTATTTGTAGGAATATCAATCGTTAACGTGTCATTTAAACGCAAAAAACAAGATCTATTTCGAGATTACGTAGATAATATAACACATACTAAAAATCTGAAGCAGCCAAATTTAATTTAAAACATTACACTAACCAAATGAAATCATTTTAATGTCTTTTTAATACATTAATATGTTTAAAAATAGCAATAACTTCATGCACCTGCAAAATAGATAGTACGGTTTGGATAAATAAATTATTCCGGTTTGGATGCTAAAATATAAATTGTGCAAATGGTACGTTTTGATTAATTTAAAGATATAGCATTTTTGATATTTTTTGATACAAAAATGGAGCAGTTTGCCTTTTATCGGTGTGCAACCGAATATACATCTTTTAAAAAGATAGTGTGCCATTCAATTACACAGCATGCAAAAGGTGTATTAAAAGTCAGGTCAAAAGAACTTAATATACAGACAAGGATTTTTTCTTTCATGTCCGACCGTTTTATAAACGTCATGAAACCAAGTACTGTCACATGTTCGAAGGGGACGAAAACTGGATTACTGAAGTTCATTTATGTAGACAATCATAATTTTTTTCCTCTGATAAAATGGTATACTTAGTATATAATTGATAAGAAATTGATTTTTTAACAAATAAGGAATCATTCTTTGGGTATTATGAGGTGATAATTTTGGTCGGGGCGTGATCAAATCCAATAAAGCCCAAAGTGAAATGATCACCTCATAATATCCAAAGAATGATTAATCCTTATTACTTCTATTAATTTAGTTTTCAGCAGTTGTACGATAAATATTTGAATAAAAATAAGCAAACCCCACTTGCACCCCAATTATACGTCATTTGATTGTATTGGACTGCATTTAGTACAAAATTGATACGTTAGTGTTATCATATGAAAAAACACTGAAAATGTCAATATATATTAGTTATACAACGTTGTTGGTTTTTTTTTTACTAACATCTCAAAAGAATACTTTCTTTAATTTAAAATTATGAAGAAAATAAATGTTAAAACTTAAGGAACACAATAAAACTATATAACACAATGTAAAAAAAAGTTTTTCACTTTTAACCTGAAAAGCAATACATCATAAACACCTATCTACTACTTTTATGGCAATCGACTGTATGATGTGTTATTAAATGGTACGAAAATAATACTATGAAAGTAAGCCTCGTTTATATTCAATACAAAGCCCGTACATCACTAAACGAAGAAAATTCTACAATTTTTACTCCCAATGATATAATACAAAGTACCATAGATGTTTACTCTGTTGTCAGAAATAGTTTGTCCCAAAAAATTCAAATGATGACGAGACCTGAGTAAACGTCGCTATTTTGCGAACTCATCTACATATATGGTCAACTACTGTATATGTACATTTATTTAATTATAATTCTCACCAGAAAATTAAAACGATAAATATTTATCTATGTACATGTATTTATAATTTATCTAATTCCTGTACTCTTCCTAACTTGACCCTGCATTTGTACATTTGTAAATATATTTGTTTTCTTTTGTACCTCATGTACCATTGATAGGGTTTGAGAGAAATAAACATTCATTATGCATAATTGGCAGATCAGATACGAATGGGAATCAAGTAAATCGTTTAAACAAGTGTTAACAATGTTTGTTTTATAAACATGAATGAAATAGGTGTCAAAAATGTCCGAGGCGAGGCAAGAGAAAATTGTGCTCGATTTCATAATATGATTTTGAGTTCAGATACGGTCGGTTAAAAAATAAATTGTTGATTTGTTTTAAAAGTGTTTGTTTTCTAAATATACGTTACTCATGAAGGTTTTACCACGTAATGACTTTTTTTCAAAAATTAAAAAAATATAAACAATTGCATGCACAATACCTTGTTATGTAGTTGTACTTATTTGTAAATATAATAGATACTATAAAACACAAAATCAATTACTTTATCTATCATTTTGATCCATTATGCTAAATATCAACTATATAATTAAAATAAAATCCAATAACTGATTTATAATAAGGTATTTGATGTTGGCAAATTCATTTAATAAGTCTCTATTCAAAGGTCACCTCTGTTAAGAAGTCACTTTGGGTGCCTCCCGAAGGTGACTGCCTAATACAAGTTTGACTGTATTACTGATCAAGAACTTTTTTTGATTTTTCCCGACATCGTTTAAAGCCGATAACGTTAGAATCATAACTTGATCGAAACGTTTATGTTTATTTCTTTTGTCACTACAATGTGACTTCAAATGTCTATCACATGACAATCTCCATTGAAAGCATGCTTTGCAGTGAAGGGATGTATATCGCACAGTTATAAGCGATGCTATATCATAATTAAAATAACTGTTAGACATCCAAACCGTATCAGATGCGTATCCAAACCGTTCCTATTTGAAAAAAACAAGGTCATCCAAACATGTTCCGTTGTTAAAAATTAATCGACATAATCTGCTTATTTACCTTATTTTCACATAAACTTTGTAGAAATATAAAGATTTAATATGCTTTTAAATAGATTTGACGATCTCTTTTATGTAAAAGTAAACAATGTAAGCCTCAAATAATACGAAAACTTATCAAGAAACAGACAGTGCCGCCATTTTCACTTTATCCAAACTTGTCATTACCGGCGCGGATACACGATAGTGATTTATCTATATGTTTTAATTTTTCTATCTGCAAATTTCTAAAGTTCTATTAATAACTTTTAATTTTGGGGCATTAGAACACTCTATCCTGCACAGAGTCCTTTGTTCACCCCCTCATTTTAAATTTCTGTCAGTTAAGTTACATTAGGCCTAATACCCCTGTACATGGGCATGCATTTATTCTACACAAAGAACACATGTATTTAGAAACCTCCTTTATGATTTGGCAATTACTGGTATGTGTTACCAAAAACTGGACAAATATTAGCTAAACATTATTTCATGAGAAAGACATTTATTTCTTATTTTAATGATCAGTTAATAATTTTTATAATAATTGATTATAATTAATGAAATAAACTGTACAATGCAGAATGTTTTAAGTACCATGTTCGGCATGTTGTAGTATTGATCAGATCACGCCAGTACTGTACTGTTTATAATAATGCACAATTGTGGGTTTCAACTCTATAACAAATTATGATAATCATGATAATACTTGGAGAATTTTGGGGTTGTCCTTGATATTTTGTAAATGCAAATTGTTTGCTAGTAAGAAGATAATTATGAATCAAACTGTGGTCATGTCTTATTTGTACCTTTATTTTATGCTTCGCTTCCCCAACAGCTGCAAGTGTAAGAATTAATGCACTGGCCAGGGGTAATTTTACAGTTAAACAGTTATTAGTAATAGATTACCGGTAATATTACTCATATTTGTCCAATGAAATTGGATGTTTGTATTATTGAACACACTTTTCTTTGTTTGAAGTATAAAATCAGTAACAGTAGATTGGTTCTTTACTATTGATGAAAATGATTATCCTAGAATACTATTTCAGGAGAAAGTCCACAGTTTATGTTTTTATGTAGAATTCTGTTCTGGCCTACAGTGTATTGAAAGCCATGGATGATGATGACTTTACACCTTTAATTCAGGTGTCACAGAATTGCTTGATCAAGATGGTCAGGTTATATTTGTAGGTAAATGGTCTGTGACAAGTAACAGATGGACATAGTGGTAAGAAATGTGTGCTGGCTCAGCCCCCCGGAGCCTCCCATATTTGAGAACACCCCTCTTGATGCCAAGAAACGAATGCTTAACATCCAGCAATCATGTTCAGCATATAATTACTATGCCGGTAAGTTAGAATTGATCTGCTCTATTTCTTATCAACAAATTTTCAAACTGTCTATTGTTTTGTATTATGTAGTTTTCAATATTTATTGAAAATTGAATTTTTTTATAGAGAGCAGGAATAAGTTGTTTTTTTCTTGTTAACCTGGTATTGTTGAATCTGAATGACCAGTGGCAGTGTGTGATCCTACTCCTGTTGGTGTGTTTCTGTGTTATTGGGGGTGTTAATTGTGAGTGTTATATAAGGGTGTTCATTGTGAGTGTTATATAAGGGTGTTATTTGTGAGTGTTATATAAGGGTGTTATTTGTTAGTGTTATATAAGGGTGTTATTTGTGAGTGTTATATAAGGGTGTTATTTGTGAGTGTTATATATAAGGGTGTTATTTGTGAGTGTTATATAAGGGTGTTATTTGTGAGTGTTATATAAGGGTGTTCATTGTGAGTGTTATATAAGGGTGTTATTTGCTTGTGTTATCTGCAGCAAGACCTTACTCTCTTTGGCATTTAGGTGGTGGTGTGTTCATTGCTATGTCAAACAGGACAGATCTATAAAGGGTGACATCAAGCATACATCACAGGTCATGAAAAGTTGTTTGAAGTTAGGTGCAAACAACAAGGCTCCAGCAATTGTATTTGCTAGTTAGCATGTTTTAATAGCAGAGTTGTCATTAAGTAGAATTTTCTCACCTTAATAAGGCAGACCAGGTATGTTGATTTACAAAATGACAATGACCATTCATCACTGTCCCCTGGGCGACATCAGGCCCTGTGTATCTGTACTTAGTCAGTCCCCGGGGCCCCAGACTCTGTGCCAGGTTAACTCAGGGAGGAAAAAATGACCGGAGACTGTGGTAAGCATTTTAACAGGGCTGTTTTATCTCTATTAAAACATTTAGACAAAGGTTGTTATTATTGCATTTTATAAGCAAAATTTCACTATGCATGGTTTAATGATGAAAAAAGGGTTGTGGCAGCATTCCTTCTTGTACTAGCAAGTATGTTAACCTTTTAGTTCAGTGGTTAGAGAACTGTGTCCTTCTATGTTAATCCTTTAGCTCAGTGGCTAGTCCTTGTACTAGCAAGTGTGTTAACCCTTTAGCTTGGTGGTTAGAGCATTGTGTTCTTCTTGTACTAGCTAGTGAGTTAACTCGTTAGCTCTGTGGTTAGAGCGTTGTGTTCTTCTTGTACTAGCTAGTGAGATAACTCATTAGCTCCGTGGTTAGAGCACTGTGTCCTTCTTGTACTAGCTAGTGTGTTAACCCTTTAGCTCTGTGGTTAGAGCATTGTGTTCTTCTTGTACTAGCTAGTGAGATAACTCATTAGCTCCGTGGTTAGAGCACTGTGTCCTTCTTGTACTAGCTAGTGTGTTAACCCTTTAGCTCTGTGGTTAGAGCGTTGTGTTCTTCTTGTACTAGCTAGTGAGATAACTCATTAGCTCCGTGGTTAGAGCACTGTGTCCTTCTTGTACTAGCTAGTGTGTTAACCCTTTAGCTCTGTGGTTAGAGCATTGTGTTCTTCTTGTACTAGCTAGTGAGATAACTCATTAGCTCCGTGGTTAGAGCACTGTGTCCTTCTTGTACTAGCTAGTGTGTTAACCCTTTAGCTCTGTGGTTAGAGCATTGTGTTCTTCTTGTACTAGCTAGTGAGATAACTCATTAGCTCCGTGGTTAGAGCACTGTGTCCTTCTTGTACTAGCTAGTGTGTTAACCCTTTAGCTCTGTGGTTAGAGCACTGTGTCCTTCTTGTATTAGCAAGTGTGAACTTAACCCTTTAGCCTTTTGGCCTGAGTTCTAACCTAGCTGTGGTCGGTTTGGAATAAGACATCTGTATATATACTTGTATTAAAGATTACAGTACAAGCTCATTGAAATGGTTTGTAAAACAAGATTACAGTACAAGCTCATTGAAATGGTTTGTAAAATGCTGAAGAAATTAAAATGTAGAACACCTTGGGGCAGTATCTAATGTGGTATGCATTTTATTACAGAACATTGTCTTGGTAAAGGAAATGGAACATTTACAGCATCTCCTGAACCCAGTAAGTATACAGCTGTTTAAAATGTATTCAATATATTTATATTCAGTTGACTTCTCCACAACACACTCTGTTCACTTCCGACATCTGTATTTATTCAGTATTAAAGTACCCAAGAATCTTGAAAACAGCTAGCTAGTGCTTATTTAAATATTTCTTACTGAATTCCAGAGTGTATCTTTTAGAGCAGGTTGTTTATAAAGTTCTGTTAGAATATTAGTGTAAATGCTAGTTTACATTGATTCATATTCTTACATACCCCAGCCGTCTGCTATCATTAACTCTATAGATTGAGCAGTTCATAGATTATAACCACAGTGTGTAAAATCAAGACAAATCTGGGCTAGAAAACTATATAATGTACTGATATGTCAATTTAAGTTCATACAACTCTCCAATGGCAAGAAGACTTTCCATGCAACATACCATGTTGTTAAAACCAAAATTGACCACTTGGTCAAATTCTTCACTGAAATATAGTCTATGATCAGCGGCTTTATCATCAGCAAAAGATTCTTATAATAAAAAGCAGCTTATTTTCAAGATTTTAGGGTGTGTGGTGTGACAGCTAGTGTATTCTTTCTTTATATTCTTAAGTAACTATTTAATTCTTCTACAAAGTCAGGTAGTATATATACATGTATTTTGAAATCTGTTTTTATCTTGCAACCCTTCATTGATCAGATCAGTACCCAGCAGACTCTGTGATGTAATCCATTGTACTGCTTACATCATGGTGTCATGGTTTTAACTGCTGAGATTTACCAGAATTTGTTTGAAATGGGTCATCTATGAGATAATGAAGATAAAATGTAAAATTAGGTTGCAGGATGAATACATGATGGGCTTTGATGGCTGCCTTGAAATTTTAGTGACATTTGGGTTGGTTGAAAATACTAAGAGGGCAATAAAGCCTTGCTATCTTTCATGACTATCCCTACCATCACCCACATATCATTCATTTTTCAAGATGGTAACCTTTTTATTTAAACAAACTCTTGCTTATAAATATTTCTTGCTTGCAGTTAGTACCCCTTCCCCGACAACATTTGTTTCCATGGTAACGAGTTCACCGGTTCTGACCACAGAGTTCACAAATATATCCTCCCAACAAAACGATACAATAATCAGACCCAAGCCTGAGTTAATCGACCGTAAGATTCTTCACTTTGTTTATTTGGTGGTGTTGCTAAATGCTGGTATGAAACTCTGTGATGAGGAAGATATTTCATACTTATACGTCACTGCCATTTCTAGACAAATTGAATTGTTTTCCTCATTAACAGTGTGACATTGGCTGACTTAACTCTGCATGGTTTTCGTAGAGGGAAATAAATTAAATGGAATGATGAGATGCACTTCCTTTATATACAATGATGATGCATGCTACCAACATCAGTTTAATTCTCTACCCCTGAGATATGGGGAGCACGAACCATCCCACTTGTAACAGACAGGAGGGAGGGAAGGGGGTATGATGCTGTCTAGCTGACAGACTGTCTGGTCGGCAGGGTCATACAGCAGCTGTAATAGGAGAATTAATGTACTAGCCAGCATAATTTCCTACCCATGAATAGGGTATGAGCTATATAAGAAGATACCTACCATGACTGTGTGGGTCTTAGGATCCTTTCTTCCCCTCAGGAAAATATAAAATTTTAGAACCCCCCCCCCCATCCTTGGAAAAAATTTCTTCAATCATGCATGCATTCCCTACTATATTCTTCAAGGTATGAGTTTTCTTGCATCTTTTATATCTCCCGACTTCCTGGCATATCTAGCCAGCTTCTCTGAGTGTAGATGTAAGTAAATTACTATTAATATTTCTAAGTTTAGGTTTAAGGACATTACTTTATTGTTAATGCTAGTTTGAACCTGACTGTCGTTATTTTAGTTCCAGTGCCCACTGTTGACTCAGAGATTGGAGTTAGCATAGAACCAGGTGATTCCACATGTACAAGTCATAAACTCATACAAACAATTTACTCTACATAAATGACTCATTAATTTCTGACTTTATATTTGTATAATTTCTGCTACATTTCGGTACTTTTCCTATGGTACTGTATACAAAGTTATTTTCCCCCCATGTTTTTTCGCCCTTGTAAGCGGTTTTGCCCCGCCTTGAATTCGCCGAGACACAGTTGTGTAATGCATCTATACTCTTTCTAATTTACACAATATTTTAAAAATGATACTGTTTTAAATTCACCTAGTTGTAAATAAAAAGGGACAAAAATAAAACAGGAACAAATATTTCCCTGTATACAGTATTTTATTTAATTTCATCCCTGATGATATTTATACCACATGCCAGTGTACCTGCCAATAGCTTTGATTTACATGTATTTCCATATTTGATCACCATAATAATTAATAAGTGCATTAAGTTGTAAACAGGGAGATGAGCTCATTATAGAGGATGTTGCTTTTTGTTGATAGATTTTTTTCTGTGCTAGGACACCAAAACACCCCTTGTACAGATGATGAGATGATGAGGTTCACATTCTTAAAAGTTATCTCTCTTTGTCATTGTGGATACTATTTTATATCTTTAGTTTCATACCATTAATGTTGCCCATCAGATTTGGCATTATAAGGAATTTTCAATAGATGTAATATAATCACTAGCAAGGTTTATCGCAAATCTTACATGTAAGTACACGCTACGACCGATGTAGCATTGCGTTGAGTGATGACACTTTCTAATCGGTGTGTATTTCAATTGTGATTCGAAATAAAGATTCTGATTGGCTCATTTATATAGACCCGCCCATTTATCAAATGCATGTTGAGAACATGATGCTAACACGTGGAAAGATTTGTCGGAGAAAGAAAACATCTCATGAAGTTGTACTAGCAAGTTAAAAAATTACAGAGTTATTTGATATTAAACAAACGGGGCGATGTTCACGTACATGTGTAAATAATATTAATGAAAAGAAAAAGAAAAGTTCCCTAAAGGCAGGGATCGGCGCATACTGGCAGTATAGATTATCAGTCACAGATTGTACGTCGCTTATCGAATTATGTTATTCAGTTCATTGTGAAAAAAAAATCGCCAGAAACTGTTTAGTGAACAAATAAATTTTACGTTACCGTTCATAATGTACCATTTACTGTATATATGGGAAATCGCACGAGTTGAACAGTTTTTCCTCACAAAAAACTTGTTGCAAAATGTAGATCCACGGGAAAATTCGGGTTGACACGCCGTGAAATCCATTAGACGTTTTACAGCATATGTCTTCACTGTTTTGTTTACAATACATCTGTACTGAAAATCTTTGAAACATCGTCAACAGCTCCGCAAAATGAAGAAGTGTGGTTTGTTTATATACTTGGAAAACTGTAAAATTGCGACTCGATCTGCACGTGAATTTTACAATCCGAGGTCGATTAGCGTGTTTGAGAGAAAGTCAGTGTCAACGTCAGTAGTAAATATTGTGTGATGAATATCGAAGAACATATAATAAAGTGAATGTTTCTACAGACTAAGTGAGTTACAAAATAACGTTTATCACAGATCAGTCCAAAATTGAACACATTTACATGTCGTAAATTTCAAATTTTTGGTATGATTGAAAACACGTGCACACTTGTAGTTTTAAGTGTGTCATATTGATCGGTCAAAGTTCAATAAAATGCAATATAGGCTATGTAATATTTATTGTCAATATCTGTTGTGAATTCTTTGGAATAAGCTACAACAAAATAAATACTGCCTCATCTTAAATTGATGCGTTAAACAGTTAAAATGATTTGAATTTATCGATGAAGTATGAATGAATTGGGGATTGAACCTGTTTAAACAGCGTGTTTTTGACAATTGTTTACACAAAAAAGAAGATGCGATTATTGTGAGAACTCTTAGTCAATTCTTGCAGTGATTTAGTTTTTGCAGTTCAGATACAGAGTTAACGACACATCTGGCAGTTGGTGCATAAATTATCAATACCACGTTAGCAGGTAAGAGTGGGCGGGTACTAAAACGGCCAATGAAAATGCTTGTTTTATAACTGCAACTCGCGATCCCAATAGTGTCGTCACTCAACGCATCAGTTTATCGCTCGCAGCGAATACACCCAAGTAAGATTTGCGATAAGACTAGTAATGGTAATGTTTGAGAACGGCTGGTGACTTACACTGAGTGACCCCATATTGACCCTGACAAGGGAGGTAATTTGTTAAGTTGTTTATTTCTGTGAGGGGAACACATTCTATCTAGCTTTAGACGGCAGTGCCAGGGACTGACTACTGAGCCAGATATTGGTTGCTGTCAAGGTTGCTTGTTTAACCCTGACCTCAGGACATTTAGACAGGTCCTTGTTATGTGGCCATTGCTATCTGTGAGTCTTGTTATGTGGTCTTTGCTATCTACACCCTTTCTCATTCTGTACATTACATGATTTAGCTGATTAAAAGTCTACATGACTTAATTAAAGTCTACAGATAGATTATAAAAGCCTACAGGTAGTTGGTTACAGTCTACAGGTAGTTATTAAAGTCTACAGGTACTTTAAATTAAAGTCTACAGGTTTTTGGTTAAAGTATACAATACTTGGTTAAAGTCTACAGGTACTTGATTTAAGTCTACAGGTACTTAATTAATGTCTACAAGTAGATGATAAAAGTCTGCAGGTACTTAAAGTCTACAGGTAGTTGGTTAAAGTCTATAGGTAGTTGGTTAAAATCTACAGGTAGTTGTTTAAAGTCTACAGGTAGTTGGGTAAAGTCTACATTTATTAATGAAAACTGTTGGTTTCTTATCCATCTTTTAGCAAGCAAAGCGAGCTCTAAGCACCAGTGCGTGCGGGAAAAAGAACAAGCTATACCTACAGATTCATCAAGAAATTTTTTTTGTCTATATCCCATAGTGCTCTCTAATGTTTTCTCCCGTGGTGCTATGCCAAAAATGGCTAACATTTAACTCATAATTAATGGTGCCATGAGGTTTAAAGACACATTTTGAGTAGCGCACAAGCTTTGGTGAGACCCAAGATATTTCTTTACATGCTTCCATTCCTTTGTTTTGAGTCAAGATACGTAAACAAATGAATATAGATTTGAACATGTGACGTCACAGCGATCTCATGCTAGATTTCCCGCGATAAATTTAGAGCTGGATCAAACATCTATAATGCGTGTACTAGTATTTATAAACTTCGATACATGCCTTAGATGATTTGTGGTTTTTTTAGTGGTTTATTTTTTATATACAAGCAAGAGTTTAGCTAATTTTGCGTGCATGAACAGTAAGAATAAGTAAGAAGGAAATTAAAAAATTTTAAAAATTAAAGTAATTTTGAACTAAATAATAAAGAATAAAGAGAAAAATAAACAGTTAAAAAATCTATGCAGATATTGCATATTGTCAAACCATTACAATGGAAAATGGGAAATTACACACCTACAAATAGGGACCGTGGGCACTGATACAACTTACATATGCCAAAATACTGACAAATTTCAGGGGGGAAAATATGAATCAGGAAAAAAAAAAGTCAGATAACAACAAGGTATGAAAGAACAGCTTTAGGGGGAGCAAGTCTATGTATTTTGTAAGAATTTTTTCAAACTTAGAAATATTATATAATTCTCTTTCTCTCTCAAAAAAAAAAAAATTCTTCAATGTTAGTTGATAACTGTCAAAATATCCCTAAGTTGACAATGATGCAAGGTATGTGTAATTCTTGCTGCGCTTGCCACAACGGTAGCACCGTAAAACATTTTAGTTCTAATGAAAGGTCACTTTTGGAAACTGATGGTTTTTAATCCCTCTTATACTTCTAACAAATGGTCACTATTGGAAACCAATGGGTTCTTATCCATCTTATACTTTTAACAAGTGGTCCTTATTGGAAACTGATGGTTTCTATTCACTCTTAGACCTCTAACGAATCATCACTAGTGGATACCAAAGGCTTCTAATCCATCATAGAATCTATACATACATGTATATCCAATCAAACATCACTATGGTAACACATGGTTTTATGATCAATCTTAATACTTGGAAAGCCATTCACCATTAACTAATGGTGATTGTCGGTAATTAATTATTTTGTGGTATACTTGTTATGATGTAATGGTTGCTGATGGTTTATGACGCACCATGCTTTGGCGTACATGTATTTTAGAATCGCATATTCTGTAAGGAATTGTTGCATGTGAGTTTTGCGCATTAATTGGTATGTGTTTGTTATTTATTGCTGCCAAGTCATTTCTGCATTACATAATCAATTCCTTGAACAATTTCAATGGTTGTGTATCCAAATTCATAATTTCAAAATACATTGGTCTTATTTCTCTCCATCCTATACAAGTCACAGAAAAACAAAATCAAGGAATTGTTTGGCGATGTTGAGCTCAGGTTTTGGCTTTATTTTCTCTAGATAGAAGTGATCTTGCCACGCAAATTTTAACACCAATAAAAATAATATGTTGTTTCATGCACACATTGTGTCAGCTTGCTTTATCTTAGCAAGCCAATATATGTAATTAATTAATCTAAATGTACATGTATAAGACTGTATTAATTACTACATATATTTTTATTCCTTATTCTGTTTGAATTAAAGTTTATGACTTAACTTAGTGATAATTATGTATCATATGTACTGTCAAACTTAATTATTCTGCTGAGATATCAATTTGAAATTCATCTTGATATGCAATAATCAATCTCTCTCTCTCTCTCTCTCTCTCAGAGTAATATTTTGTTTTATTTTACAGTTACTACAGATTCTGGATCGAGTGTTGTAGTACCTGTTGTAATAACATTGATAATTATTCTAATTCTGGCTGCTACTACTGTTGTGGCTGTCTGGTTCATCAAGAAAAAGAAAGGAAGGTAGGTGAAGGAAGAACAGGACTCTCACTGAGCACACTGGGGATGTATTATGTGTATGGTGTGGGTAGATGTTGATTATAGAATAAACATACCCCTTGAGCCCTGGCAGGAGACTGGAATAACTTAAACTTGGCTCTCAGCACTGGGGCATTTAGGGTGCTCAGAAAATCTGGGGGATATATGAACTCATTAATAATTTTTACAAGGTTATTTTCAGTCAAACACACTTATAGCTAAGTGCCAGGGTCAGACCATTTCATACATTACAGATATATTATTTAGTAATTTGTTATATCCAATAAATTGGTATCAATTTGATTTTAAACATGAGGGAATAAAACTGAATTCACTGTAAGTCTGAATTCATTATAAGCTGTTTGCTGTTACTGTGTTAAACTGTATTTTAGCCAACCACTAGTGTTACTAATGCTCATTAACAGTAATGTGGCATATGATGAAAATTGCAGTGTGAAGTTTTAGATTTTTTTTTACTTGGGTTTGGTTTAAAGCTAGGTAAGATGTGATGGATTTTAATTCTTCCTCCATTTTTGTTGTAAACAGATTATTTGACATTGACATCATGTGTTTTACTGTACATTCAGTGCAGGGTATGGCCTGTTTATACGAGTTCGGAAGTTCCTCTACAAAGACCCGAGTATCAAAAGAAACAGGTATTTTATACCTGCATGGATTCACTCAACAAAATATCAATCTGAGTGTATGCTGCTCTATAACAGACGGTTTCCATATAGCCTGCAATGATATCTGAATGAATTCTACTCTATCACATACATCTGACAATGCTACTCTATCACATATACATCTGACAGTATCTGTCCTTCAAGTCTATCCAAGTGAATGCTAATTCAATACAATATAACAGACTCCTCTGTGTTTTTCCTTCATGGTTTCATTAGTCTGCAATGACTGTGACTTGCCTTCAATATTAATTGCATGTCATTGAGATTAAATTCTAAACTATTGGGGGAAGGATTAAGGAAAAAGGGTCTCATTCTTATCAGAGTGGTTTTCTTTCAAGGTTTTACCATTCTATATGTATTGCAACTTGTTTATGTCTGCTAAAGGCACTTGGAAACACTCTTTTAATCTGGAAAACTCAATATATTTTGTCTTCTGTTCTGGAACTTTCTATGTACTTTTCCTGGGCATGGAACGAGATGTCTTCTCTATCTTTTTCAATGTCTTTTGATTTTCTTAAGACTAGAAACCTCATAATTTAAAGTTTATATGATTTTTAAAGTATTGACACAATTAGCTTCATCAGAGAAGACTGTGAAGTTCAGTTGTCACTGTGGAAGATTTTCATTTGAAATTGTGCGGACTGTTGATTGTCAGTGGTTATGAATTTATTTTAGGGAGTCTTCATCATCATCAAATGGCAGCAAGAAATCTAGGAATAATTCTGCAGCCAGTGAGAGTGGAGTTCCAAACAAAGTTGTCACTTCAAGTCAGGTCTTAATGAATGAAAAAGACTTTAAGCACGCATCTACAGCCCAACTCATTGATGAGACTTCCATAATATCAGAATATGAAAACCCCATGTTTGGCCCAGTGATGGAAGAATGTGAAAGCTTTACAGTTCAAATAGAAATGGAACAGAAAGAAATCTCTGACACACAGACAGACAGTGATTTACATAAATCTAACAGTATTTCTCCAAACCATAAAGCTTTAAATTCATCAGATTACTCAGATACAGAAAATGACCCACCCTACGATACTCCTCCAAAATGGAGTTTAAAGAAAGAGCAGAGAGATCAATCCGAGGATGGGAGAGATTTACATCTGAGTAGGGAGGGGATTAAGGGGGGCGGTGGGGAGACATCCGTGACAGAGAAAGCAATGGAAGATCTCAAACTGGACCTAAATATTGACCAGAACTCCAACACAGAGGTTTCAGCCATGGACAGGGGGTCTGTCATTAAAAATCAGCTCTCAATAGACTGTGGTTAGAAACGCATGTACAATCACTGCCACCCAACTGTGTCTTAATTACAACAGATCCAGGAAAATCATAAACAGTATCTTGGGTATGAAACAATTTGTAGACTCACCATGTCACCCAACTGAGTGTGACATGGAGACTCCTTGAGCTGATCGAATCAATTGTAACAGCATCTTGATTATTATCACTGTAAATAACTTATGGATAATATAAATGTACCATGTTTGCAACTTACCACATCTTTGGACTGTAGGTTGACACTTTTTCCTATGAGAAGGTTTATAACTTTATAATTTAAAACATGGCAGGTCAAATGAATCAAGTCCAATTAAAACCAATTGTGCATCCACAACATTATTTTTCTGATGGTGTAATTTACAGATACATAAATCAAACAACAAATTTTCTATAGAAAAAATATGACAATCATGTGAAAATCTCAAACTTTAATAAACTAGTATCAAAGATCAAAATTTTGAAGTAGTATGTGCTATTGTGTGAATGTTAATCAGTAGGAAGTTGCACATTGTAAAATACTAACACACTGTATAGTTCTTGTTGATAGAAAAGAGTTATATCTTGTTTGATTTGATTTATATGATTAATTGATAGAATAGAGTTATATCTTGTTTGATTTGATTATATGATTAATCACTGTTAACATTACTAATGAGAGAGTCTCCTTTTTATGTTATTAACTGTTTGTAACATACTTGTAATTATGTCTTTTTTGTTTTAATGTTTAATTTATTTGTTTGTAATTACAGAAATTGTACCTAAGAAAATAATCTTTATTGTTGAGTTTTAAAAAGATTTTTATTAATACATATGTTATAAAAAAAAGATGAGTTTTCTGTTGTTTAAATAGGTCTGGGTATACAGGTTTTAGAGTTGATAGTAGTTGTGTTGGGGTGTAACCCATGTGTAGGGGTAGCACATTCTTGAATCAGGCCCTGGGGTGGAGGACAGATATTGATGGACTTGGTATTTAGCTTTCTATTTCTCCACCATGATAAACACAGACCTTTCCAGAGTCCCATGGTTCCTCACATGATTGAAGGCTCACAAAATGTCTCAGTATGAATCCAATTGTCTCTCTGATTCTTCACCAGATTGAAGGCTCACAAAATGTCTCAGTATGAATCCAATTGTCTCTCTGATTCTTCACCAGATTGAAGGCTCACAAAATGTCTTAGTATGAATCCAATTGTCTCTCTGATTCTTCACCAGATTGAAGGCTCACAAAATGTCTTAGTATGAATCCAATTGTCTCCCTGATTCTTCACCATATTGAAGGCTCACAAAATGTCTCAGTATGAATACAATTGTCTCTCTGATTCTTCACCAGATTGAAGGCTCACAAAATGTCTTAGTATGAATCCAATTGTCTCTCTGATTCTTCACCAGATTGAAGGCTCACAAAATGTCTCAGTATGAATCCAATTGTCTCTCTGATTTTTCACCAGATTGAAGGCTCACAAAATGTCTCAGTATGAATACAATTGTCTCTCTGATTCTTCACCAGATTGAAGGCTCACAAAATGTCTCAATATGAATCCAATTGTCTCTCTGATTCTTCACCAGATTGAAGGCTCACAAAATGTCTCAGTCAGAATCCCATTGTTAGCACTACTGAAAAGTATTGTATAAAATATGCACTCGTGTATAATACGCACCCCCCAAAGTTGACCAAAAAATGGCAAAAAAACAGCAGGTCCTATGTATAATACGCACCCAAAAAATGGCGAAATCAACGGCGGCCATTTCCCCCAAAACTATCGATGTTCCATGATAATTTTATAATCGATGCACAATTTCTGTAATTTTGTGATCGGAACAAAGCTCAGACGATAAAAATCAACGGCCGCTATACCAATTTCAATTCAATTTCAATTTCTTTATTAACCAATTAAGGGCCCTCAAGGGGCAACATGAAGATTGTACATTGAACATCCAATGTACAAACAAGTCATTCAATAAGCATTACATATACAAGAGGGAAAGAGTTGGATGATTGAAAGAGCTAGGACAGACATGAACATTTAATTAGTATACTAGTATATAATATATATACATATGTATGTTTCTATATACTCAATACAATGTCTTCTGTATATTTATGTTAAACATCCATACATAAATGTCAAAATACAAATGTACATACAAATCTGAAATAGTTTATCATATGATTGAAAAGTTATTTGACTAGGGGATACAAATTAAGTAATACGTAAAAAGTTTTGTAAAAATTTACCAAGAGAGTTTAATATATCTAATTCTTTGCAGTTTAAAATCCAAAAAAATTTTTTTTTATCTTGCAAACTAGGAAAATGTTTAACTTTAGATGAAATTAAATGAAATAGTTCCTCTCTTTCTTTTGTAAATTTGCTGCATTGGATAAGAAAATGTTCTTCGTCTTCAATTCTATTAAGTGTACAATTTTTACATATTCATTCTGTTTTAGGTGTGTTATTATATCTGCCCAATTCAATGAAAAGTCTATGTGCTGATAACCGCAGTTTACAGATTGGCTTTCTGTATTCAGGCCTTAATATAGTTAAATACTTTTCCAGTCTGAAGTTAGTTAGTAACAAGTTTGTCATCTTTAAGTGTTTCATTTGAGTACTGCCAATCCATCAAATATTTTTTATTCTGAGATTGTTTTAAAGAAGTAACAAACTGATTTTTAGAATATGTCATAATGTTTTGAATATTAAGTGTCATAATGTTTTGAATATAAAGAATTTTTAGCAACTTTTCGATAGAGGAATACCAAGTTGTTGACTAACACCCAGAGGTGACCACTATACCTGTTGACTAACACCCAGAGGTGACCACTATACCTGTTGACTAACACCCAGAGGTGACCACTATACCTGTTGACTAACACCAATAGATGACCACTATACCTGTTGACTAACACCCAGAGGTGACCACTCTACCTGTTGACTAACACCCAGAGATGACCACTTTACCTGTTGAATAACACCCAGAGGTGACCACTCTACCTGTTGACTAACACCCAGAGGTGACCACTCTACCTGTTGACTAACACCCAGAGGTGACCACTCTACCTGTTGACTAACACCAAGAGATGACCACTATACCTGTTGACTAACACCCAGAGGTGACCACTATACCTGTTGACTAACACCAAGAGGTGAACCACTATACCTGTTGACTAATACCAAGAGGTGACCAAGTAAGGGTCATCTTCTATTCGTTGATGTGATAAATCATATCATATTTTGTCTTCATTAACCTAATACTTTATAACTTTTTCAAAAAGTTGCTTTACTTTCTTATAGAACAGGTTATTATGAGCAGAAATGCTTGATGATAACGTAATGTATAGAGATATATTTTAAATGTGATCAAGCTTTATATAGCGGTTGACTTTGTTTATTATCCACCCCATGCTTTCTTTTGAGCTTCAAGACGAGAAGGCATACTTTATTCATTCAAGCTATTGCCTTAATTGCTGAATTTTGAGGTCAAGGTCAAGTTTATAACAGGTCAAGGTTAATCTTGAATGAGCATGTAACTTCAAAAACTTTCCATTGAAGATTTTGAGAAAAGTGCTTGAAAAAGAGTAAGCAGAGATATGGCATTTCCCTGACTCAGCCTCCCAATAAATATTGATATCTCACCAATCACAATACAGCAATAGCTTCTCTTCTGAGTTATATGTATTAATGCTTGCTCAAACAGCTTAACATATACAGTAATTACTGTGGAATCATTTAATTCATGGAGACCCCTTTTTTGGATTGTTAGATTTTCATAGGTTTGTTGGGACATAACTTTGTGGTTTATTTTTGTGAATAATGAATTACAGTAAGATCAAGTTCCAAATTTCATTGAGGATACATGAGTGAGGAGTACCCACAAAATCTTTATATGAAAATTGAAATACCAAGAATTCTAATGATTCGACAGTAATCTCACTGAAAAATATACAAATAATCAGGAAAGAGAGAACTTGTGTGATCCAGGACTAGTATTCAAGTTACAGTACTTGCAGAGATATCCCTAAAGAATACATATAATACTGAAGTTAAATCTGATGGCTGATTCTCAGGTTCCATTGGTTTCTTGCTATTGAATAACAACATATGTGAAGAAAACTTAAGGATAAAGAAAGTTTAAGATATACAAGTTTAATTGTGATATTCCAGTACACATATTGAACTAGCTGGTTTTTAGCATGCAACACATTAAATGAAATCTATTACAAGAAGAAATACAAGAAGCTATGATGAAAACTCTCTCTCTCTCCTCTCTCTCTCTCTCTCTCTCTCTCTCTCTCTCATTTAAAACAATATTTCTTTTGCTATTCTATTAATTTTTAATTTTCCATGTTCTGATGGTTGTGTTTTTGTTAAGTCCATGAGTAGAAGAGTTCATTGATTCATTAATAACCTGATAACTCCAATGGCAGAGTTTGTATCACTTATTAATAATCTGATAACTCCAATGGCAGAGTTCATTGATTCATTAATAATCTGATAACTCCAATGGCAGAGTTTTTATCACTTATTAATAATCTGATAACTCCAATGGCAGAGTTCATTGATTCATTAATAATCTGATAACTCCAATGGCAGAGTTTGTATCACTTATGTTAGGAAGCTTGTGTATCTGTTTTGTAGCATTATGCATTCTTACCCATGATTGTATAGTTGTACATAACCATTAATACATGTATTTTGTTTCGTCTTCAACAGAAATGTTCCTCTGTACGATCTTCAGAGTCATGACAGTGTAAATTATCTCAACAACAAGGCAGAGGTGGGCGAGAAATGGGGCGGAGCGCAGGACAATGTAAACTACCAGCACAATAAAGCAGACAAAGTCCAGAATTGGGACGGGAACCAAACTAACACAGGGAACCAGACTAATGCGACAGACTGGGATTCTAAAAATTTACACAAGAGTCATAATGAGATGTACAATGTGACAAAAAGTCATAAAAACCATGAACATATAAAGAATGTCAAAAATAATATTGAACTTGGGGAGTACACAAAAAATGGACACTCTGAAGCAAATACTTTAAGTCCGGCAGCAACACAGAGAAAACAAAACAAGTGTGACGACGAAGTCATCTATGCAAATTCTCAATTTGAAAAGGTTGCCAAAGCCAGAAACAAGAAGGCTCCAGTGGAAAAAGTGCCATCAATACGAGATGCTACTCCTCCAGCTGATGTAAAGACTCAAGACATGTACTACATTGATGAAAATCCCTACGACAGGGTCGATCGCAGGGAAAAACCTGTGCCTAAAAAGCGGAACAAAGTTACATAACAGAATCCCAGACAGCTATAGAGGACTTGTAGTTCTGTCTGTAAAGACAGGGGCAGATAACTCAAGATCCGAAGCTATAGTTCTTCAGCTTGAAGAAGTGTTCATAATTTCTCTATTGGAAGAATCTTGATACATGTTTTACATGTGCTATGGTGTCTAAAACTTCAAAGGTTGTAAATAGAAAGTTATTGGTTGTATTAACTTTTATATTTTATTATTATAAATGTGTTTTATTTAGTGTTAAAGGGGCATGGTCACGATTTTGGTCAAAAATTATTTTTCCGATTTTAATGTTTACAATGCTTCAGTAATGCATTTTTAATAGGCAACCAAAATTTTAGTGTTATTCGTTGAGTTATAAGCGAGTTACAGAGCTTACAATTCTTTGCTATGTAAACAAAGCATTTGTTTACATTTTGAGCGTTGAAGTGAAAATTCCAATTTTAGACCTAAAATGAATGTGTTAAACATTTGAAACTGTTTATTTATGCTTGAAATGATTAAGAAGATAGACAAATCAGCTTGAAAAAAGATTTTTTCCTGGTATATTGAACCTATGTAAACAAAAAAAGGGCACGAGCCTTGTTTACATGACAGAGAATTGTAAGCTCTGTATCTTGCTTATAACTTAACGACTGGCTCTCAAATTTCATTTGATCATTAGAAATGCATTGCTAAAGCATTGTAAATAGTAAAAACAGAAAATAAAATTTGACTAAAATCGTGACCATGCCCCTTTAACATTTATACTTTTACTCTGTTTTAAATTTATTGAGTCCATCTCTTCTTGTTTATATCCAAATGAAAAAGTTTTTCCTGTAAATTTTCAAAGCTAAAGTCTTTTGTCTGATCCTTTACTCATTGTTTATATCTCATTGTTACAATGAAGGATGTTATGTTCATATCCATGTTACAGTGGAGGATGTTAATTGTACTATGTATATTTACTGGAGTACCATGGATAGTTTAATTTTTTACTCTATGCAAATGTGACTTGGACTGATAGACACACAACGAACTACATGCAATATTTGATAATATACTCAGAGCCCACCTGCTTTCATGTCCGTACATTTAGGTTGATCTATTACTTGTAGAATCACTCCATGCAGTATTTGATGTACATTCGGCTTCCAGATCCTACTGATTGTATTGTAGGTTTGTTTATTGATCTATTATAGGTGCTGATTTATTTGTGCTGTGATAAGTAACACTTGTTTACTGAGGCACCTAATTGTTGATTAGTTTTCTCTTGTTAGTTGACAATGTGTATTTGTTAAATAAATCTTGTGTATATTTACCTATATAAATGACTTAATTTTTTTTTTTTAATTAAAGATCCAAGTTTGATCCAAATTTTGTGTGCAGAAAAGGCATAATACTTTCCCGACCAAAAGAGAACATAATTAAGATAAAATAACAATTTTACAAAAATGCTTTATTAGCATAAACATGTACACGTCCATTTGAAAAATGACACATATACCTATTGAGTATATCTTGTCTTGCAAAAATGAATTATAACCAACACTTGTATATCAAATATGAAATGTCATCTCAAAACTTCGAGAAACTATTAAGAAAACAAAGAACATGAATATACATGTTTATTGGACCACACAGGTAAAGCAATCTCACACATCACAAAGCACACCCTGTTCGACCACACAGGTAAAGCAATCTCACACATCACAAAGCACACTGTACATATAGTAATGCAGTGCTTGGCCCTGACTGGTCAGAGCCAGAAACTCGTTACAATCCTGTCTGGTGTCACATTGGCACACAGCTAGAACAAGGACACAGAATGAAGACATGTATAATCAATAGACACAATTACTCGGTAACAATAAATAATCAAGCCATGATCAGGTCATTTTCTATCTAAAAAATAATCACAGTTTCTATGGTACAAAATCCACAGGATTTTAGCGGAACATATTTCATCGTTGTAAACTGGTTATAACAGAATATTCCTGGTCCACTCTGCTTTGCACTGTGGTATACAAACTAGTACAACCAGTGCCAAACTCCCTCCTCTGTTGTACATGTAGATACATTGATATGTGGACTATAGCCAGTGATACAACAAAACAATCACAATCTTACAGTGTTACAAATGTAGACACAACGGTCTGACCGTGTGAGCTATATCCCAGCCAGCGATACAACAACACACAGATTAACAGTCTCAATGACCTCAGTTGAAGTGGAACTGTTTTTCGCGAGTGGCTGTTAGCAGTCTGTCTCTGAGGATTTCCTCACTGGAATACTCTGGCAGCTTCAGGTAGTGATAGCAGGTGTTGACGGAGGGGTAACTGGTCTCTGTCTCGTTCTTACGAGCGACAGAGAGTCGGGGGTGAAGATTAGCAAGACCCCCAGGGGGGAGGGAGGAACAGCCAGTCACAAACTGAACGAAGGCTTTCCTCTCGTCCGCATTGAGCTCACACAGGACAGAGACAAACCTCTGGAATCCCGGGCTGTAGGAGAGACAAAACAGTAAGTATAACAACGCTGTGAATCGGAGGCACAGGAACTCACTGGTACCCAGACTATTGAGATTAATACAGAAAAACTCGTTTAGTACGAACACAGATATAGCGAAATCTCGGATATAACGAAGTTTTTTTAAGTCCCCAGCAGAATTCTTAACAAATATTTGCAAAATAATACAGTTATAACATACTCGGATGGAACGAATTTATGGATATAGTGAACTGATTTTAGGTCTCATAGAGGTGAATAATGACAAAATTTAAGATGAATTTCTTTATAGTATGAAACGTTAGCACAGCAATTTGACATAATAGTTTGAATGAATTTACACATAAATTCTTTATAATCTGGTTATTAAAGGTTTTAAAAGGATGTATTTTCATTCCAAGTCTTAATTAGCAAATAATGTAGTCTTATGTAAGAAATCATCTACATGTATATAGTGAATTCGCTATAGTTATTACTACGAAATCCCTACACGATTATAACAAATTACGGATATTTAAGAAATAAACAGCAAGATAAAAAGTTCACTGTGATATGAACTTGGTTGGTCACATAATCAAATCTTGTGAAGAAAGAGGGCTTCTCAGAATATTTGATCACGTACCAACCAAGTTCATATCCTAGTTAACTTTTTAACATAGCTGTTTATTACTTATACATGTGACGTCATAAAAAGTTCACACAGAATTGGACGTTTTTGCTGTTCTATAGGTTCATATAAGGAAGCATATTTGCAAATGTAAATATAACGATGTACATGTAAATCCATTGGTCCCTAGGACTTCGATATAACCGAGTTTTACTGTACCTTTTAAATGAACATTATACATGACAAAGTTATGACATTAAGTTATTGACATCAGTTTAACTCTAACCACAATAATTAATCCCAAGAAAATCTTGATTTTCCATTAGCCTACCTCTCTTTGGTATATCCTTGTTTTGGCTCTGTGTAGTTAAGAATGTCTTCCCGAGTCCAATTTGGATACTGGTCCCCACATAATAAGGTAACCAGTTCATTAGGACTAAATGTGTGAAGCTTTTCCATCGGAAAAACACCATTGAATCCATCTGTATCAAAGTGAAATAAAATGATGAAAGGTTGACAAAGTAATGAGATCACTGCAGACAGTGAATGTGTACATATAAACAAATCATTGCAAGTAACTTCCCACATAAAAGCATACCATTCTAGTGTATATATACGTGTACATACAGAACAAGTAACACACAAAAGTATACAGACCTCTGAATGCATCCAGCTGCCGTCGGATTCCAATGTTCAGACAGAAGTCGGTGACCAGGTCCACATACTCATCTATATTCTCCATAGTAACATCCTACACAACCAAACACAACATTAAAACTTTGACAGTCATGAACACATGGACGAATCACATGAGAGAAAAAAATAGAGATTCAGTTTATGTACATGAGAATGTGACATTTCAGCAAAACATGTATATCTTACCACATTTTCTCCATCAAGCTTCAAATCATAGGATAAATAGCCATAAACCTTAGACGAAGGATTGAATTGGAATGTCAATCTAACAAAAATCGAGAAAACATTTAAATAATAAGAGGAAAGCTAACAGTGTACATGTAAATCACAAAAACACTATTATAATATACACACCTCCATCTACATGTAATTACCTTTTATCTTGGACAAACATGTCCAAAGTTAAATAATAATTCATTTTTGTACGTTTCAAGAATTGCAAGCATTAAATTAAGACCTACCCGAGATCTTCAATGCGACATCCCTCGAACTTCTGGCCATGTAGAGCCAGTCTCTGAAGACGAATGTTCTTCTGGTCCTGGGACAGGCTGCGATCCTTCAGAATCCTTTGTTTACGACTCACTAGTTCACGAAGCTGTTTAAGGAAGTTGGAGCGGTACGGATCAACAGTATCAAAATCTTCCTCCGTCAGAATCCCAGCAAACCAGGACACACTGTCCTGCTGTCGGAGCTTCGGAGGGTCAAGGATCAACTCCTTGTCCTCAATACTGGAGGTCATAAGGTCACTGTGGTCACTGTAGTAGGACTCGGACGAGCCCACCGAGCGGTGGAGGGACTCGGTGTACTGCTGAGTGATGTGGTGCCCCACCTCCCCCATACACATCAGTTTGAGGAACGGCCGGGACAGAGGCATGTCTATCAGCCGCTTGTCCTGCAGACATTTTGCAAGGAGCGTGCCGAAGAAGAAAAACAGTCTCTCTACTCTGCTCACCTCAGAGTGGTCCTGGGGTAAGGGGGCAGGGAAAAGTCCCCCAGACCTCTGGATGTAAAAGCCAGGAGGTTTAACTCCTTGGCCAAGATCAATCTAGAATAAGAAACATAATTTTACAAATTCATCTACTAACATTTGATACATGTATAATGTTAACATGAATAAAATAATCAAGATTGGTCGAGGCAGTAGAATAATAAACTTTCTTTATCCTGACCTCACCATGTCTTTTAATATATATACTTTTACATGCATTCCTCACCTCTCTCTCCGTCTTGTCGTGAAAGTCATCATCCACCAGCCACATTCCCAGCTCTTTCTTCTGGAGCTCAGCAGCCACCAAGGCGTAAAACTCTAGGCTGGGGCCGAGGCCTGTCCCCTCCTCCCCCTGGAACTCAATCTCCAGCATTGACTTCCTGTGGACGTGGCACTTCATGACCTGCATGGCCCACTCTAGCAGAGTGTTGCCGCGCGGAACCTTGACACGTTCGTGCTTCAGTCGACCAATTCTGTACTCCCCTCCCTCCTCTCTCCTTGTGACCGGCCCTCGACTCCTCTCTATGCTGGCGTCACGCTTGTCTTGCAGCCATACTATAGCTCTGTTAACATAAGAAACTCTGTCAGACTGAACACAGATACAGATAATAAATAACCAGTACAAATATCTTATACAGGGGAACTAGCAGAACGTACCTGGAAGTGCCGAAGGCTGTACAGGTGAAGTAGAGCTGCCTTGTGTCCACTGAGAAGAGCATGGGGCAGGCCTTGGTCAGCTGTTCACACCAGTCGGGGAGGGCATTACTGGCCAGCACTAGTGGGTCCTACAGAGACAAAAACCATCACCATCACACACGTACTGTAGTACAGGGATATTTAATTCATTCACTGCCTTATAAAAACCATCACCATCACACACTCACTGTAGTACAGGGATATTTAATTCATTCACTGCCTTATAAAAACTCCAGCGGTCAGGTTTGATTTCTCCCCTGTTGTTAGTATTTTCACAGTATATTTTCACCTGTGTTCACTTTTCACCTAAGATTGCTGATTGCTTGAATTTTTCACCCGTGGTTGTTGATAGTTTTGATTTATTAACCGTGTTTGTTTTAAAATAGTTTGAATTTTTTACCTGTGTTTGTTAACAGTTTGAGTTTCTTACCTGTGTTTGTTAAAAGTTTGAATTTCTCACCTATGTTTGTTAACAGTTTGAGTTTCTTACCTGTGTTTGTTGATTCAATTTGTTGGTCAGTTTCTTGGAGACAAATTCCTCCGCGGGAACATTCAGCTGAACACCTTTTCTCTCTGTTCATCAGAAAACTCAAAAATTACCAGTAGTCAATACTGAATTTACAGTATAAATTAAACCTACATGAAAATACATAGGCGCATTGTATACACAAAAAGTCATGTAAAAGGAAATATGAGGGTATTATAATAGTAATACCAAATTTTACCTAATGCATGCCAATAGGGTACTACATGCACACTAAATTATGACTTATGAATTAGACTATACACACATTACTGTAATGACTTCACTGAACTTTATCAAGAATATGAGTTTACCAATGAGCTGCAGGCTTTGGCTTTACTCAGTGAAAATTGTGCAACACACACAAATTATACATGTAACTTATACTCTAAAGACCATACACATACATGTATATTGACAAGAATAACCATCATGCTTACCGTTGAGCTGCATGTTCTGGCTGTGTTCCATAGTGATGGCATACAGTCGCTGCAGGAGCTGTAGTACATGATCTATAGTACAGGCCGCGGGGTCGCTACTCCGCGGAACGTCCCACTCACTCAAGATCTGACATGCCCTCGCCTCAGGGTGGGCGCCGGTCTTGGAATGAAGGGAATCCTGGAAATAGAATTATTTACAATGGATGAAATTATAGGAAACAAGTACTTGTAAAAGACACTAACATACTGAACTGTTGGCGAGCTCAACAGTTAATGCAATACACGACCAATCACATACATATTGACTAGTTTGGGTTTTTTTTTTGGTTTAACTTTCTAAATATCTCTTAGGATCTTACGGTAATTTTCTCTAGTTCTTGTCTGGTTTCTCCTTCCTTCAATGTTCTGTACATAATTCTGCAAAAGGATTAAAGGTGTCACTCATATATACAGTGTACTGTTTACAATAAAGTCAAGAACTATAACATTTACACTAAGTCTGTTCCATGGACTGGTTCTCTGACTTACGTGTAAGTTGGTTCCCAGATTCGCCTGATCCTCTCGTTCCTGTTCCCAGACATCCCGTGGACCAGTAACTTCTGGATGTACTTGAAAATACAGCTCTCGTCTGAGCCCAGGCATACCTCAATATTCTCCATCTGCTCACATACAAACACACTCTGATAACTCTGTACAGAACACTAAACAGTCTTAGGATGTTAACTTGGTCCTTTATAACTGTTTATTAGGTTACATACAACTGCCCAGTTCTAACATTGAGACAACCCATTACAGCTTATACAGCTGGGAGCTCAAAAAAATGTCCTTGGTTCACATATTGATAAGCTAGTTCTTAGTTAACACATTATATTACGAGTACTAGCACTTCTTACCCTGGTACTTAGTTAACACATTATATTACTAGTACTAGCACTTCTAACCCCTGGTACTTAGTTAACACATAATATTACTAGTACTAGCACTTCTTACCCTTGGTACTTAGTTAACACATTATATTACTAGTAGTAAGCACTTCTTACCCTGGTACTTAGTTAACACATTATATTACTAGTAGTAAGCACTTCTTACCCTGGTACTTAGTTAACACATTATATTACTAGTAGTAAGCACTTCTTACCCTGGTACTTAGTTAACACATTATATTACTAGTACTAGCACTTCTTACCCCTGGTACTTAGTTAACACATTATATTACTAGTACTAGCACTTCTTACCCCTGGTACTTAGTTAACACATTATATTACTAGTAGTAAGCACTTCTTACCCTGGTACTTAGTTAACACATTATATTACTAGTACTAGCACTTCTTACCCTGGTACTTAGTTATCACATTATATTACTAGTAGTAAGCACTTCTTACCCCTGGGAGACACGGGGCTTTAATAAAGAGAACTATCTTGGGCTGACTGCTGGAATCTAGGCTGTCGCTGGCTGGGCTGGACTCCATACCTGTACAGGTAAGACAATGCACACTGACAGGTGAGACTTTGTACAGGTAAGACAATCATTTCAAATACCAAAATGGTTTATCTTCAAGTTAAAGTTGACCCAAACATGGCAACTTTTTTATTTAACATAAGCTGCCTCTTTAATTGACTTTAGGGTATAATATGTAACTTGGAGAACGAAAAGTTGACAATAAACTCTGTGCTGTCTTCTGATTTAAAATGTGCATAATTATGTAGATCATCTAATATACATGGACTTGTACTACAAATCCCACGAAAGATTTTCAGAGTAAAAGTAATTTATACCCCATTACAGATTTCCCATCTAGTTTATCATGTTCTTAAATTCCCACCTAGTTTATCCCATTCTAAATTTACCATCAAGTTTGTTTAAAGACAAAGATCCTCACCAGGTGCAGGGATTTCAAAGTCCTGGTACTGGTTGACATTGGTGCGACCCGGTCGAGGGTCAAAGGCCGGGATCAGGGCCGAGAACTGACGCTTCAGGACGAATTCATCATCCCAGGTCTTCCTTCTCTCTCCTCGCACTTCATCCAAGCCATCTTCTTCCTATAAAACCAAACAATTAATACACCTTCAGTTCATGTCTACCACACAATTAACCACACATCAATACACCAATCCTCTAAATAAACCAGTCACCCACCATCACATCCTCATACACTTCATCATCCTCATTCTCATCTTCGTTTTCATCATCATCATCATCAGGCCCAGGCAGCTCTTCATCATCATCAAGCTCTCCCAGGAGGGTGGTAGCTCGGCATGTCTCGAGAAACTCGTCACTTTCACTGGAGGTGGAGGTGAGACTGCGAGTCAGGGCCTGGCTCAGTGAGGTCACATTGGCCAAGGTCTGGGTGTTGGTGAGTGTACTCGAGGTGGGGGCGTTAGAGGTGGTCAGACTCGGGTAACTCTGAGCCGTACTCAGCAGGTTGTTACCTACAATGGAAAATAGGTCTGTTCCTTCTGTAAGTAGCTGTCAACTTCATTTACATGATTTCTATACACTGTTTTAATAATATTTCAAGTAAAGGACTAAAGAAAAACATGTATATCTAATCTCTTCCAGAACATAAAACTTCAATATTTTCTATCACTTTAATTCCTCTTTTGTAGTTTAGCATTACATGATAGCACCCTCTTCCTTACTTGGTGCGTTCTGACTCCCCAGTCTGAGGGTGTTGCTCCGGTTATTCATGCCGACGGTTCCTAGGTTACGCCTGGCAACGGCAGCGAATGTCTCTAGTAGACTGACTGTCTGTTCCATGCTGGTGGGAAGGTTCGGGACGCTCACACTCATTGGGTTGGTTGGGGATCCGCGCGTCTGTCCATCCGCCTTTTTGTTGTCCGTCTTTGAGTTCAGATGCTCCAAGGTCATCCCACCCTCAGCCCCTGAGGACGACTGTGCTGGTTCCCGGCCCTCCATGGCTCCTGTCCTGTTGTTGTTTAGACTGGTGGACTCTTGGAGCTGAGGCTCACTAGGGATGTTGTTGCTATTTTTGGTTTCTTCTAAAGATTCCATGGTTGTGGCCAAATTTACAAGGTTGTCACTCAGATTTTGTGCCATCTAAAATTACATGTACAATGTCTTCATATCAATGTTAGACATATCTTCAAGGATACTTGATATATATTCTATAAAACAAATATTTCCTTAAAAATACATGTACATCAGTACATGTATTTGCAATCTAAAAATCGTAGTTTAAATTCACTGTAATGTTGATATTGATGACATACAGTCTTGAGGCAATTGACAGATTATTTTTATTCCAATATTAATGGATTTTTTATCGATACTTTAATCGAAAAACATACAGATTTGACTGCAGACGTCAGGCATTCGGCAGAGGCGGCCTGTTCAGTGCTGGCTACAGACGGCTTGTTCTCATCGACCTCAGTAAGACTCGGGGTGGAGCTGCTCTTACGACTCGTCAACACGCTCACCTGCATGAACAGATAATGGGTAACAATAAGTAGCGAAAAGTAAGTGTCTAAATGAGAATCCCATGAATTCCAAACAATTTATTTCTGTATTACAAAAGTATGATTAAGAGAACTTATACAGACAATCCATGCTCATTTACATGTAAAGTGCAACAAATTATGAATAATAACTGGTAGCTAAAAGTTGCGTGGTCTAAATAAGGCCCCACAAATAGTACATATATCATCTATGAATTAAAGGTGTATTCAACTGACCTTGACTTTGTCTGAAGCGACCACCCCTGTCTTAGCCTTGGCCCCTAGGTCAGCTTTGGCTAGAGCTGCTCTGTGTTTTTCTGGGTCATATCCTGGAGCCAAGGCCAAGTCATATTTGCCCTCTGCCCCCATTCTGTAGGAGTTGGATCCACCGGAGTCCCAGTTCACATCAATCCATCCTGTCAAACAAAGTCATAAAACATTGTCATAAAAACATCTTGTATTAGCTGCAATAATGTAGCCCTCTCCGATTTTTTATATCTAATGTTTACTGGTGAGGGCTACAATTCCATAGGATCTCCGTAATGGTGCAAAATTAATTTTTTAATGCGTCTGACTTCGGTCTGAAAAGATCGTTTTTATAATTGACTTCCTTTAGCTAAAATGATTTTTTAATATGGACTATACTTGATATTTTTGGATTAATTTATGCCATACACATCTACAATGTTTGAGTTCAGGTAACAAATGCAAATGTTATTGTCATTTATATACGATTTGAGACGAAATCGTTGCGGGAGTGAATGACTCCCGCACTTGCACCATTACGGAGATCCTATGGAGTTGTAGCCCTCTACCAAAAAAAAAAAAAAATCGAGAAAGGGCTACATTATTGCAGCTAATCTTGTATATATCATTCAATAACTCTTTAAATCTGCATAAATTAGTCCCCTACCATTATGAAGTTCCCTAATGCCTACATTTAAATAACATTATAATCTGCATTAACTAGTCCCCTACCATTGTGCAGTTCCCCGGTCACAGTTCCCTCCCCTCCTTTCGGTCCGTCCTGGTCCCTCCATTTCCAGTCCATGCCCCTGACAACACGGGCACCAGGGACCATCTGTTTCAACACCTGGGTCCTGATTATTCTCCTCTGTCGCCGTAGGCTGGCCTCCGCCTCGCGCGCTGCTTTACCTGAGAAATATCAAGCATTTGTTTAATTTCGTGTCCCTCTGTCTCCATATAACCTAGTTATATCATAAATACAGTTCATATTTAAACACCAGTTTTAAATCCCTCTCTCACCTAGATCGTCACAGACTCCATTTACAGTTCCGTAAATTTCCATCCCTGACACAGACAGGTAGTGGGTCTGACCACTAGCATTGCGGCCAGTCTGCTGGATCTTAATGTGTCGCCACCCCTGCTTCTCATCTTCTGGGGGGGTCAGGGTCCATGTCGCCGTGGACCCAGGCTCATTCAGACTTGTGTCATCCTTGTGAGTCTTAAGTGTGACCCAATTAATGCCATCTTTGGACACCTGGAACTGCCAATTCCTTAGTGCAGATCTGAAGAAAATGAATTCATTATACAAGAAGCTTATAAAGCCATTTCATGACAAAATGAACTACACTGTACATGTTTATGAAAAAGACAATCATTTTGGGTCTAATTTATTCCAGATTAGGAATAATTATTTGCACACTTGATTACCTGCCATATCCCCGGGCATGCCTCAGGGTGTAGTGAGTGGGCAAGATCCAGACTCCCAAGTCAATGGCAAACCAGGCTTTCCTAAGAAAGAAAAGTAATTGAAGATTACATCGAACTTAAAAGTGAAGTGTACTTTCATAATTTCATTTTAAATTCAAGTTCTCTTCAACTAACTTGTCATCATTTGTGTGACAGTTGAGGGCAGCACTGTCTCGACTAACAATATCCTCCAGTTTTCCGTATGGCAGATTACGACCTTCAGAGGAGGTGACCACTATAAGTCCATACTGTGCAGGATTAACCCATTCCACTGCAGTTCTACAATTACAGAAAAAAAGTTCATATACAGATCGACTGACTGGACTTAAATATCAACTTATTACTGGCCTTCTTCATTTGATAACTGTTTTGAAACCTACTTTGCGTTGGATCCAATCCAATAAATGAGACCATTCTCGTCAAAGTCTGACTGATAATTCAGATAGAAGGGATCCTTCTTCTCTTTCAAGATTTTAACAAAAGTAAAAGTCTGTCTGTCAAAGTCATACCACTGCTTAGCAACCTGAAAAAAAATTTGGTATCATCATTTTCTTTTCAGATACAAACAATAATCAGAATGACACAGATTTTTTATAGCAAGACCCGGACCATTTTGAGCAGGTACCGCTCCAGCGCCCCCACAGTTGTCAGTGGCTCCATCTTCAGGTTACATCCACTCCTGTCAAGTAGCCCTGCCTCTCCAGGAGCTCGCTCGAGTCGGAATCGTAAACGACGGGTCAAAATCTACAAAACCAAAGGTTCCCATACTTACTAACAGGTGATAAATTTCATGATGTGAGAAACAAACATGCCTCTAGCTTGGCTAGATCCTTACCTGTAATCCATAGCCAGATCCTTACCTGTAATCCATAGCCAGATCCTTACCTGTAATCCATAGCCAGATCCTTACCTGTAATCCATAGCCAAATCCTTACCTGTAATCCATAGCCAGATCCTTACCTGTAATCCATAGCCACATCCTTACCTGTAATCCATAGCCAGATCCTTACCTGTAATCCATAACCAGATCCTTACCTGTAATCCATAGCCAGATCCTGGAAGATCGTAGTTATACACAGACAGTTTCTCTACTGACTCTAATACAGCTATTAATTTCCTAACTATAGCAATAGCTGGATTTAACCTGTAAAAAGATAATTAAATTATGAACTATAAACATGTTCACATATTTGTAGGCTTATTTTCTGACTTCTCTTACTTTAGCCTAAGTTAATTCTTACCCATCGTTTTCTTGAAAGACTGATCGGAAAATCCCAATTCTCTCCTTTGTCCTTCTTTTGCTGTCCTTACTTGTGGAATCTTCTATGTTCTAAATTAGAAGTTATCAGTAAGAATTTGATATATCAGTTTGAATAAAATCAAAAATTAAAAACTTCAAAAAAAAATAAAATAAAAAATAATGTGTTTGAGTAACTACATGTAACTTGTACATTGTACAAAATACCTTTGAGAGCACTTACATTGTTGAGGATGTTGAGTAGTGTCTGGACCAGACCACTGGACTGGAGTTCATACGAGGACACAGTGTGTTCATCTCTCAGTAGGAGGACCAGCTCCTCAAGACTCGCCCTCATGTCCTCAATCCAGGTCACCTCACCATCAGCGTTCTGAAACAGAGATTGAGAGCTCAAAGTGTGAAGTCAAGATCCCATTAAATCTTACAAAGCAAAACTAATATATCTGTCTCGCTTGTAGTACACGGCAATGAGATATATCTATACTACTATATCAAAATAATAGACTCGAATTTTTGGGCTTTAATACCGAGAAATCGGAGAAGTACTGTCTTTTGTTTTATATATTTTAAACATCATTGGTACTTGAAGATTACCAATTTGTTTTTATTTTTCCTCAATCATGCTTCGCTAATTAATAATCAACAAAAATTCCTTTAAAAAATCCGGAAATCACTTGGATTTTTTGGATTTTACAATCTTGCACATGCGCTTTACATTCACGCTTAATCACGGCAGGCTCTTTAGTTCATGTTTCCACAATATCACATTTGCATGGATAAACTCAGAAACGATAATACAAATACGTGTAAATTTTCATTGGAAATTTGCTATATATTCTGTTCATCAAAGAAAATACGGGAGATAACTCTAACTCGGTGCATTTAATATGAAAAATCCCGAGAATTCCGACTGTCAACATGGTGTGAAAAAAAAGTTGGTGAAAAAGTGTTGAATTCTTCATTAATATGAAATAAATTTTCAGATGATAGGTATTTACAGCCTCAAAATGGTTTGTTATGAATAATTTGACTGTTATTTTCAATGCAGCTTCATTAATTTTCTCCAAAATCGTTTCGGAGCGATTCTGCAATTTTTTGCTACATTACGGGTATATGGGAGGCATTTTAACTGTGGTGAAGGCCTGTCCCGAGACACAGTTAGATTATTCTAATTAAGCAGAGTGTACTGAAACTATTAATAGCATTATTATATGTAGGCCTAAAGCTTGGTTATGTTAATGTCAACAATACGGTATGTCGATGTATCTATTTCGTAAATTTCCGATATCATATATGCAATTTCAACTCGTGCACGCACGGGTCAAAGTCTAGTGTAGTAGAATATTCCCTACCCTGACTTGGCTAATCTGCATGGCACAGGCTGCTTCTAGCTGCTGAACAATGTTGCGTATCTTGGCGACCACACCGCGAGGCATGGCTTCTGCTGCTCTGAAGTACTGCTCGTAGATTTCTCTGGCCATCGTCTTCACCTTCAAACAAGATGTAGAGAGAGGGTAAATACTGAATACAATTACAGTAAAATGTCTGCCATATATAACATTAACGTTATTATTATATCAATATAAGAGCACAGTATTTATTTATCAAATTGAAACTGAATGTATCTACTACCTTAGACCTGATTTCCTCAGTCTTGGAGCGCATTTTCCTGTTTTTCTTGCCGCCCCACCCAGTAGCAAACTCTGGCCCAAGGGATGTCTCGGCTGTGAAGGAGTGTTTTGTTCCTCTGTTGGACTCAAATATAAACCCTGCTAAATCTTCCTTCAGAATTGTAGATTGCTGTAAAATTATTCCAAAGAACAACTAAATCATGAGATCATTACCAGTAGTTCTTTATTACTGGGTAAATAAAATTGTTTAAGTTTCTTTATATATATAAAAATAAATTAACACTTGTTATATCTTAAATTTGCAGCCCAGCCTGTGGCTGCTATACGTACATCACAGACTTGCTGTCCGTCCGAGTTATGGATGTGGAGCTCTCCCTCCTTCTTACATGTCAGTGTCCAGTTGCCTACCACCAGTCTCTGTGAGCTGACGTGGGACAGGACGGGGTGGCTGACCGCGCCCTGCTTAATCTGACCCCGCGCACGCTGTAACTTCTCCAGGAACTCACCCCGGTTCTCTGAGCTGTCCGAGCTTCCCTCCGGACTCCCGCTGGAGTACATGGTGGCCAGCTTGCTGTCCAGGATGAAGCGGAACCAGCCGTTGCTCCCGTTGGACAGCTCCAGAGCGGCGGCATCTGACCACAGATACAGACAGTCCCGTCCCCGCACGACGCACCAGTCCTTCCAGTGGTAGGGTCTGCCCTGCTGGATCTCTGGGGCGTCTTCAATCACAGACTCCTCATCCTCCTGTCATCAACACAGCCAACTCATTAATCTAAAACTCTTGTTTAAAGACTGTTAGAGCCTCTCAAATTAGTTCTATATTTTTAAAATAAGCACATTTATGATACTAAATAACCAAGCTTACTCTTATATCTTTAACCCCTAACTAATGTGTGCTACAGCCTCTCCTATCTTTTACATGTCAGTGTATTTATGATAATTAGCAATGTATATGCTTAATGAAATATGGAGATTGTTCTTTCAAACCTGTAATCAACATTGGCAACTGTCAAAATCTTTGTGCATTTTGTCCGAGTTTGACCCAGTGACGTGTGTATTTTGTCCGAGTCTGACCCAGTGACTTGTGTGTATTTTGTCTGAGTTTCACCCAGTGACGTTTTGTCCGATTTTGACCCAGTGACGTGTGTGTATTTGTCCGACTTTGACCCAGTGACATGTGTGTATTTTGTCCGAATTTCACCCAGTGACTTGTGTATATTTTGTCTGAGTTTCACCCAGTGACATTTTGTCCGAGTTTTACCCAGTGAAGTGTGTATTTTGTCCGAGTTTGACCCAGTGAAGTGTGTGTATTTTGTCCGAGTTTGACCCAGTGAAGTGTGTGTATTTTGTCCGAGTTCGACCCAGTGAAGTGTGTGTATTTTGTCCGAGTTTGACCCAGTGAAGTGTGTGTATTTTGTCTAAGTTTGACCTAGTGAAGTGCGTGTATTTTGTCCAAGTTTGACCTTGTGGCCTACCTTCTCCTCCTTGATGGCAGCTGCCTCGCTCTCCTGGGGACCTGCTAAATCCAGGACTCGACCAAACATCCCCAGCCGAGCAAAGTGTTCCAGAAAGATGTCCTCTGCCTTCTTCATCAGATCCTGGATAATGTGCAGCACCACCTGGTGGCCTTCATCATCATCCTGGTTCACAATACAAGAGGGGACAATCTTTATGCCAGGAGATACTCTTATATATGGAAAGACAATATCTAAGTAATATAGCAACAGCATAATTCAATTTTTTAGCTGTAAATTTTTCATTTTTCAATTATTGTTATAAGAGGTATTATTTTTTATTTAGATGACCTCAAACTCTCTGAAAATAACTTATTTAGCATGATCAGGCTCTGATAAGGTTATACCTCATGATCTAGAACATTTGTGAGAACTTCAGTAAGAGAACCAGCAAAGTTCACGACCCCCAGCTCTGGGTGACACATCTCACTCAGAAGGGGGGTGCCTGTGTAATGGATCATCTTCTTCAATAAGGAAAGACTAGACTTCCTGTGTAAAATGAAATAATTACATTGGTTAAAAACATTAAAAATGATAAATTATTGCAAATAAAATTCAGCAATACTATAAAAAAAATTATGTACAAAATATCCTATATGATTGCCCTCTAAAGAGCTGTCACCTGTCTAACGGGATCAGCGGTCAGCATATTTTGATCCGAAGCTGTACTTTTGACATGCATCAGGCGGCCATTTTGGTCAGTCACATGATTTACACCCGGGGATTTTAATCATGGCTTCTGAATATCAGGTAACTAATTTTCACAATAACTATACGCTTGAGGCGAAAGAAGCCAAATCGATCAATGTAATTATATAATTGGCAGTTCAGATATGGACGGGAATCAAGAAAATTGTTTAAACATGTATTTACAGTGTTTGTTTTATATATTAACTCATAAAATAGGTGTCATAAATGTCTGCCAGGAGGCAAGAGAAAATCGTTCGATTTAAAAAAAATAAATTGTTGAATTTTATTAACAGTGTTTGTTTCCTATATAAACTCATGAAAATAGTTGGTGTTATTATGGTGAACATGTCAACAACAAGGAAGTTTTATTAAAACACTTAAGGAATTTCCCCCCCCCCCCCCAAAAAAAACAAATAAACAATTGCATGCACAATTCATTGTTATGTAATTACAATTAAATATGTATTTAAGTATAATAAATGCTATTAAAAAGCAAATCAATAACTTTATCTATCATTTTGATACTTATGCTAAATTGTAAAAAAAAAAATTCCAATAGCTGTTTAAATAAGGTATTTGATGATGGCAAATTTCTAAGTCTCTATTCAAAGGTCACCTCTGTTAAGAGGTCACTTTGGGTGACCCCCCCCCCTCCAAAAGCTGACCGCTTAATACAAGTTTGACTGCATAAACAGAGTTGTCTAACCTGACAGAGGGCAGCATAGTGCTGGTGAACACGTGTGTGAACACAGGGAGCAGCTGTCTGATGTAGACGGGGGCGACCTCAGGGTCGCCTTTAGGTTCACTGACGTCTTCCTCCATCGCCTCCACCTCTTCCTTCTTCTCCTGACTGGCTGGCTGACTCTGGTCACGGTTCACCTGGACCATCCACTCACCTGTAAGGTAGCCATTACATTTCACCCATATAAACAAATCCATGACTACCAACTAATAACAGAAATTTTGTCACAAAGAAAGTCATTTCATACAGAAGCATTACAGTGACTATCAATTACGTGGTCACTCAGCTCAGAATTCTATTCAACAAGAAGCCACTCATATTTTCCATACAAATCTACTAGTCTAATAGATATTGTATCATTCATGAAAATATTCTTTTTTTCATCTTAAAGAATTAAAGGATTAAAACTAGCTAGGTGATGATGTACCCAACATTTGTTTAAGTTGTCTGTACTGTGGTTCATAATTCTAATCATTTATTTATGTTGTACGTACCAGTGAAACATTACAAGACTGATTTACCTGGTGACTGTAAGATGGAGATGACCTCCCGATGACCTTCATCTCCCCTCTCCCGGGCCTTGTCCAGTGGAGTCTTCCCGTCTTCATCACGGAGATCGGGGTTGGCACCGTATCTCAAAAGAGTCTGTCAACAGAGCAAACATTAGATGAAATCTACATGGTAGGAATTGTGAGAATATCACACAGAAGTTAACATGGAAGGTAAAAAACAGGATAGAAATATTGTAAGCATGTGGGATAGATAACTTAAGAAACAGCCAAAAAAACCTGATTTCTTATTTACATGGGAATCAAGGTATGGATATGATATAAACTGAACGTACCTTGACAATCTGTGGTCGACCAAAGCAGGCGGCATAGTGAAGGGAGGAGGACCTCAGGCCACGATTAACATCTGCTCCCCGCTCACACAGAAACTCAACCTGTGGAAAATATCAACACAACAGTTCTATCAAACATGTACCTGTACTAGTGCTTACATTACAATGACAACAGGTGATGACACACCTGTATAACAACACCTGTATGACAACACGTGACTCACCATTTCCTGGGTCCCAAAGGCAGAGGCCCAGTTAAGTAGGGTCTGGCCCACGTCATCCATGAAGTTCACCTCAAATCCTGTCACCCCAACAAACACACAAACAAACAACAAGATCACACATTTATTTAGTCGAAAACTTCACTTAGCTCTAAGAACGCACTTACACTTTGCCATGAACATTTTGTAATGCAAGTCCCTTTAACCTAGAACAAAATCTGACATTCCTCTGGAATTAGTGAAAGGCAGTTAACTTCATAAGCTTTTACACAAACTGAGATTGCAATAAGTTCAATACAGTTAACTTGTTTACCATTGTCTATTGCGTCTATGAGTGCATCTGTGTCTTTACTGCGGATACAATCAATGAGTTGTCGATGCGAGCGGTCACCAGCCGAATCACTGCGTCGTAACCCCGACAACCGGCTACTGATGGTAGAGGTCCCGGCCTTGGGCAGAGCTTTCCGACCCTCGAACAACAGAACCAGCAAAAGGTCCACTAGTCTCATGGTGTCCAGACAGCACCTACATAATGCATTCATTTCATATGATAACCCATTCTTAAAAACTTACTTAGGAAAATTAGCTATAAGATTTTCTATAACAGCAGAAACTGCAAACCCAAGGCTTCAAAGCTAACACAATGTCCTTCTATCTTCTCACCTTTCATCCCCTCTGAGGCCACATTCTATGGCGTCTGGTAGATCTGAGCGGAGTAGGTCGTGTGTGATGGTGGGTGAGCCACGACACAGCGTGGACAGGAGACTGATTACCGTGGAGATACTGGGGCTGGACTTTGCCTCCTGTATACTGACATTCCCCGGGGTACTGGCTGTGGAGACATTGGGCCTCGAGTCCCCTGCCTGCTGAAGTCTCTGTAGCAACTCGTCTATAAGTCCGTGCTGAGCTAGAGGGGCTGGATCCACTCCTCTACGTGTAAAGCGGTCGGCCAGGGAAGCAAAGCACCTCAATGCTCCATCAGCAACCTGATCAATCAAAGGTTGCTTGTTACTAAATCTGTATTTCTTAAATTTAAATATCAATTCTTGGTTGCAAATTATGTGTAAAATACAAGATTAGAAAACAACACACATATTGGTCTTCGTGCTCCAGCAGTGTTGATAGAGACTCAACACATGACTCCAGTGAAGAATCCTGGGGCTCCATTTTACCACAGAGTCTGGATACAACGGCCATGGCCGAGTGGAGCGTGTCCTTGTGAACCTGTGACCCGTACTCTGTCACAAAGGTCAGCACACAGTTCAGTCCCCCCGAGTCAAACACAGCACTGGACTCACGGGTACATATCCTTTCCAGCACCTAAATTAAATTCAGTAATATTGTCACATCATCACTTGCCACATAAATCATGTTAGATAAACCAAATGTCATGTGTTCTCTTTTAATAAAATTAATTTCATTAATTTTGTCAAGAAGAGATAGTTCATGGATTGCAATGCAGTTAAAATTTGCTATATCAAAGGTTAAGAAATGCTTCGAGTTGATTTGATATTTCCACTAGTGCCCCACCAAATTATCAGATAAAAACCCCACCAAATTCCTCATCTTCTAGTGAAAATGATGTGTTGAAAATCAATAGTCAAGAGGCTCTAGTCATTTAAAACTGATTTGTTAATTTGGGAAGAAAACATTTACAAGTGTAGCTATATTTCAACTATAAAATAATGATTATCTTTGCACTTTCCTGTTTATTGAAGCTCTTATTATTTACCAATGAAATCATTGTTTATTTATATATCTAGTATTAAAGGTCCATCAGTTTTACGCCATTATTTACTGATGAAATCATTGTTTATTTATGTATCCAGTAAGTTCCATCAGTTTTACGCCAGCAGACCTAGTTTTCACTGATAACTGTCTGTTGATGCCAATCTTATTTCTGTTTACATCTGGAGAATACTTGGCACCCCTCCAATGCTGCAACCTAGAATGTCACTCTGCACATACCTTGATGCACTGCTCTGCCAGATCACGGCTATTTTTAGAAGCCATATCCACCACCACCAGTCTATTACACAGAGCTTTGATGGCGCCCTCTACACAAACAATCCGACGGGTGCACTCTGCGGATACATCCAGGTAGTAAGTGATGGCGCGAGCAGTGACCTCCAGGACATTGTCTGGAGCACAGTCATCCAGGAAAATCCGACAGAGAGCAGGGAGAAATGTCCTTGGAGGACAGCTACAAATGTTTATATGAAAAAATCTTGTTAACAACTAAACACTTTATTTAAGTTTCATTATTCACAACTGAAATTTATAAGTTTCAGAAAATAACTAATAACTTTTTCCAAACTAAATGTATGAAAATTTATTTTAAAAAATTCCACAGCAAGGAATTTAATAAAGCTTGATCGTAAGGATCTTAAACTTGACTTAGATTCTATTTGATTATATGTAGCAAATTACCACCCATTTAATACATCAACAGAACTAAACTTCAGAGTAAAGAAAGGAATTCTATATGAGTCGGATATTCATCACTTTTTACTCAGTGATTCAACACTTTTCTATAGAACAAACAGTTGTACAACAATATGGCACACTAACTATAAATGAGAGCAATTATGGGTGTGTATAAACTAATGAGACAAGTCTTTAATGTTTCAGAGATTCATAATACACCATAATAAGATATTGTCACCACTTAGATTACTTAAAAATTGAATATTGATCATAATTATTTAGATAGAAAGGGTCAAGATTATAAGTTTAACAATGAAAACATCCAGAAGTGTCTGAATCCTCATACAAGACGAGACTGACCAAATATTGTAAAAAAATAACTGAATAATTTAACTCAGTAATGTTTCTGCCTATTGACACCAACTTTAAAAGTTAACATTGGTGAATTAAAAAAAACCATGGCGAAATTTTTAAAGACTTTTTTAGAAGTATCATGTGAAAGGAACAAGCTTTAAAATCTTAAGGATGAACGCAGTATTTATAACAAGGAAATTACCTTTCAAACACTCGATCGACATTGTCTGACATTAAGAGCAGCATACACAACTGTTCAAGCGCTATCAATTGCATGTCCCTCTCCTCCCCCTGGCCCATCTGAAGCCATTCTAGAAGAGTCTCGGGGTCTACATCCGCCATAATGACAAAACACTAGACTACTGCAAGTGATGCAGCTGCTAGGTCTAAAAATAGCTTCTGGATAATTTCCGACAGAAATGAAACTTATATCATCCAAATTAAGAATCTTTTATCAAACAGTCTGAAATGTAAATTGTCAGGACTTATATAAGATGCCAACGTTGTACCACTACCTGGTATTTACAAATAAAACACTCTATAATTCCTCATCATGAACAAAGACGTGGTCGCCAAACATTTGCCTCACCCATCCTTGTTCAGTATCCTCAATGTATCACATCACTTGCCTAGAACAATAACGTTTTTACGACTATACTAAAGGCAGTTAACACACATTGTGAGTTTGTGTCTCACACTATACAGAGCTCTGAAAATAGAATCCTAATTTTATTGAACTTGACCTCGATCTGACTTGGTAAGCCGGAAGAGGTTCCGAAAGTACTCTTATGTGACAGTCGGAACTCCTCGGTTGTCTGGCATTGCGTCAGCTAGACATCCGAGGAGTTCCCATTGCTAAATGAGAAGCTTGCAAAGTATTTTTTTTATAAATAAGAAAATACAAAATACTCAAGTGAATTAAACATTTTTTGGGAAATAAATCTAAATAAGAATTAAGCATAATTTTAAAAATCTGATTTGTAAGACTTAAATATAATCATTTGTTTTTTTTTTTTCTTCGTCGTAAGAATTCACAGAAATACCTACATTCATTTAGAAATTGTTCAGATTTTATTTTTTATAATATGAGCAACATCGATGCAATAATGTAGTGGTTTTTAATTTTTTTCTTTTTAACCAACCGGAAGCTTTAACAGTTACATAATGTCAAAGTCCGACAGCATGTGAGAACCGGAGACCGGTGTAGTGCGTTGGAAGTGACTTTGAATGGTGGGGTAAAGCCGGACAGTTACTGAGTTAGAATGGATTCTGGGCTTCAGACACGAGCCAAACACAATAAGTAAGCAATGCCTGTATCGAGCTGCAATGCCATTCTTTAATGTGCACTAAATTAAAGTTGCATGGATTTTTACATTACAACAATGGCATACATAAGATGACATAATATTTTGTACACGTTCTTTAATGTAGTGACTTGTATAAACAGTATTGTGGTGCAGTATGTTTGAGTTATTTTTCTTTAACAAAAAAATGATCAATGGAAAGCAGAGTCATTGAATGACAAATATGAAAAATTGCTGACTGTGTAATGGGATGGGAGAAAAAATGACGGACCAGACCGAAATCGATTCAAACGATTCAGACTGGTCTGACTGTTACAACTGCACACATTATATGATAATATTAACTTGGCTGATTACAGGGTAAAATGTTTTCAAGTTTTGTACAAACATTTTATGTAATTTAAAATTGTTCATGGTAAAAAGAGCTTGATTTGTCAAAAATTGTAGTTTTATGTAATTATGTAAAATGTAGTGTTTGGAGCACTCTTTTCAGTTAAGGTGAATAGCTAGTTAGTTAAATACTTCTCTGAGCCATGGAGATGCATATGGCCAAGCTTATCTCTGGTTTCTGTGGTGCGAAGCAGATGAGTCATTGTCTCCCCCTGGACGGGACACCAGTCCGTCGCAGATTAACTCCCAGCATAAGTCAGTACCCAACTTCAGCTGGGTGGACTGAAACATTGTAGATAAAGTACCTTATGTCTATGGGCACAACACACAACATCGAGTGACCACAGCAGGGCTTGGACCAGCAATCTTTGGTTTACTGGCCTAAAGCCTAGGACCACTGATCACCATATGCTCCTCATTTTTTGTGCTTTTCTTTTAACTTGCCAACTAAATGTTAATGTGTTGTGTTTTTTAGGCCTGTGTTTGGGCTGCTATTTTTTAAGCGGTTTGCAAAACTGACAGGTTACATGTTCCCCTCCTGGAGAAGTGTCCAGGTCCTGATATGTATCTTGCTGCTCATTCTAGGACTTCTGGGTAAGTGACAAATATTATAATGTTATGATGCTATGTATACACTCTAAGACATGGAAGTGTGTGGTCTTACTGTCATACTGCAGAACAAAGCCACCCATTGACATTAATGTCGGAAGATTAATGTTCACCATAGGTACTGTTATAAATAATTTTTGGAACCCACTGAAGTCATTAACAACTTCATTTACTGGTTAACCTTGACAAGTAAATGACCTCTATTGATATTTAGGTGAACAGGTTCAAGGTGACATGTCAGATATTGAAGATGAAGAGCATTTTCTTATCCAATGTAGCTAATTCACAAAAGAAAGAGAGGAACTATTTGATTTAATTCACCTTAAGTAAAACATTTAAAAAATTTGCAAGATAAACAAAAATTATTTTGAATTTTTAACTGTGAAGAATTAGACAATAAACTCTCTTGCTAAATTTTTAAAAAGACATTGCCTTAGTTTTTGTATCAATCGCAACTTCCCTGGCCTTTCCGGCAGGCTCGGAAAAACACCTCGAATGTATTACCTAGACGTCCATGACAACCCCCCATTTTGTAAATCTTGATATAAACACAATACATTTTGCGATCTGTTGAGATGTGAGCTAGACTTCATTAAAGTCAACGATACACACTAAAATATACCACAAAAGCGACACATGAGGCTGTCTAGCTGATACTTATTTTAATGGGAAGTGACTCCATTTTGTATAAAATTCTAACATTCGGTGATGTTTATACAATCGAGGTGTTTTTCCGAGCCTGCCGGAAAGGCCCGAGAAGTTGCGATCGAGTTTTTATTTCTGAATCAAATATTAGCTTATCATCATGTGATAAATTATTTAAGATTTGTATATATTTTGACTCTTTACCTCTTGTGTATGTGTTTATTGTGCATTTAACATGAATGTTTATTGTACAATCTTGAGGGCCCTTAATTGGTCAATAAATTGCACTGAATTGATCATGAATTGAATTGTCAGATATTATCAGATCAATATTTAGGACAAGAAGACATATAACTGTCCAATACATTATGTATCATTTGAAAGAAATTAATATCATATTTGTAATAGATTATTTGCTAAATTATCACTCTGATTTTCAGAGCAAGTGGTGATATTTTATATCGGAAACATTCCGTCCAAGTATTACAAGGTGTTTGGAGATCGCGACATGGCAGGATTCAGGGAAAAAACTATAATGGCTGTTCTCCTCATTGCGGCTGAAGCTTTTGTGAGTTTGGATGGAAATTTTTTTCAAAGGATAAAATAAGACAATATATTTGATAAGACTGTTATTTAAAGAAATATTGTTTAATGTTCATTTGCATTCATATTGTTATATATAAAACACATACCTTTGGTCAGTTAGTGAAAGTGTGCTGTTCCCATCATATTTATAAGTGACAACAAAATGATTCAATAAATGAGAGTGAACTTCCATGAGCATTATAACCAAGGTATCTGTTGTAACAGATAAAGGCCTCTACGCTCTATCTTGTCTCTGTGTTGTACATCAAGTGGAGGGGCTGTATCAACGCAAAAATACACACAATCTACTTCACAGATCTCGTCTATTACACGGTCAATATGGCCGGGAAAATTGACAATCCGTAAGTATTGGATAAAGCTGCCTTTATAGTTCCAATGGTCAAATTCTGAATTCTATCTTGATTGATATCACATTTTTTTTAAATTTTTTAAAATAAACTACATAAAAAAACTACAGTAAAACACGCTTGTAACAAAGTGTTCGGGACAAGCGATTTTGCTTCATTATAAACATTATTCGTTATATCTGTTAGCTTCACAAAATGTTTAAAATCCACAGGGGATGAAAATCACTTCACTATAAGCATCAATTCATTATAAGCGTGTTGGCTATAAGCTTGTTTTACTGTATATTTAAACATATGATATATGGCGCCGCTACATGGGGATGTTGTGACATGTTTTTTGTCCCAGGGACCAGCGGATCACCCAGGACTTGGACAGGATGTGTGACAACTTCAGTCAGATCTTTGCCCCAATCATCATCGCCCCCTTCACCATCGCTTACTACCTATATAAAAGTGTAGAAAGGTCAGATCCCAACATAAGTGCTTATTAAGAAATAAACAGCAATTTAAAAAGTTCAACGGGATATGAAGTTGGTTGGTCACGTGATCAAATCCAGTGAAGCCCAAATGGCTTCTAGGTAGATTTGATAATGTACCAACCAACTTCATACCCCGGTAAACTTATTAACATTGCTGTTTATTACTTATATTTACGTTTGAAAAAGACAAATCGTTCAGAACTGTTAAAATTACCGAGATTTTATGTTTACAATAATCCAAGCGACAATCGATAAGCGTGTGCTATGATCATTGTGACGTCATGAAAAAGTTCAAACAGAATTGAACGTTTTCACTATTTTATAGGTTCCTATAAGGAAACATATTTGCAAATGTACATGTAAATATTGTAATATCAAACACATCACAATCTTTAAGGTCTGGGTCAGTCTACGGTTTAGGACTCCTCAGTGTTTGGACTTAGACTCAGGACTAACTTTAGGTCTATTTGGACTATGACTCAGGACTAACTTTAGGTCTGTTTGGACTATGACTCAGGACTAACTTTAGGTTTCAAATTCATGAAGTAAATTTGAGACATGATTTAAAACTGTTCCAATTTTGTACCAATAAACATGAAGTGATAGATCTGATATTTGACATACCTGTGGTGTGATATTAGATATACCTGTAGGCATCATACCTGGTATATGAAATACCTGTAGTTATTTTGTAAGACATACATTTAACCTGGTATACATTTCATATCTGTAGACATGATATTAATTATGCCTGTTTACATGTTATTAGATAAACCAGTAGATATGATTTAAGATTTACCTGTAGACATTATATAAGATGTACCTGTAGACATGATAATAGTAAGACATACCTGTAGACATGGTATTAGATATACCTGTATCTGTAGATATGATATTAAATTAGACAAAAATATAGTCATTATAGTTGACATAGCTGTAAATATGATTATAGTAGACAAACTTGTAGACGTTAGATATTATTGTAGATGTATTAGATATACCTGTAGACATGACACAAGATATACTTGTAGACATGATATTAGACATGATATAAGATAAACATGTACCTTTAGACATGATATTAGACATTCCTTTAGACATGATATTAGATATACCTGTTAACATGATATTAGACATACCTTTAGACTTGATATTAGACATACCTTTAGACTTGATATTAGACATACCTTTAGACATGATATTAGATATACCTTTAGACATGATATTAGATATACCTTTAGACATGATATTAGATATACCTGTTAACATGATATTAGACATTCCTTTAGACATGATATTAGATATACCTGTTAACATGATATACGATATACCTTTAGACATGATATTAGATATACCTTTAGACATGATATTAGATATACCTGTTAACATGATATTAGATATACCTGTTAACATGATATTAGACATTCCTTTAGACATGATATTAGATATACCTGTTAACATGATATACGATATACCTTTAGACATGATATTAGATATACCTTTAGACATGATATTAGATATACCTGTTAACATGATATTAGATATACCTTTAGACTTGATATTAGATATACCTTTAGACATGATATTAGATATACCTGTTAACATGATATTAGACATACACTGTAATATTAGACTTACATGTTATATTATTAGATATAGGTGTAGACATGATATAAGATACATATATGTAGATTACATGATAATAGACATACTTGAAGACATGATATAAGATATACTTGTAGACATGATATAAGATATACTTGTAGACATGATATTTATGTCAGATGATTGTTTTGTAACAGCACAAGTTACCTGGGCCCTGTTGGTGTCCTTTCCTTCTTTCTTGTTGCCACGGTGATCAACAAGTTACTGATGTCTCCAGTTGTTCATTATGTGTTCCGAAGAGAGAAAATGGAGGGAAATTACAGGTACAGACAAATATTCAAAAAGTAGTTCGTTACAGTACAAACAAAGGAAAGTAGAAAGTATTCCTGCTATGCCCATATTAAGCCATTATATTTACAGATTTCTGAGGTTTATGTATTGGTTATTATGATAATGAATTTAACACACTTATTTTGTTTCAGATTTAAACACATGCTACTAAGAGCTAATGTTGAGTCAGCCGCGTTCTTCAGGTCGGGTGAAATAGAGAAGTTCTACACGGATCAATGGCTTCACCGTCTTCTGAGGACTCAGCACAGCCTGATACTGAAGCAGTATGCCCTCAATTGTGAGTCCAATATGTTCAAAGGTCATATGATAACAAGTCTGATAAGGAGGCAGTATGCCCTCAAATGTGAGTTCATAGATTTACAAGTCTGGTACTGAGGCAGTATGCCCTCAAACGTGAGTTCAATGAGTTCATAGCTTATAATTTAGAGCAATACTATAAAAATTTAGAAAAAGTGAAAATTGCTGTTGAATATGAGTATATATTTGTAGTCTTTGTGAATTTGATTGACTTTCTGGGAGGAATACTCAGTTACATTTATATATCTTTAGTCTCAGTGAATTTGTTTGACTATCTGGGAGGAATACTCAGTTACATTTATATTTCTTTAGGCTCAGTGAATTTGTTTGACTATCTGGGAGGAATACTCAGTTACATTTATATTTCTTTAGTCTCAGTGAATTTGTTTGACTATCTGGGAGGAATACTCAGCTACATTTATATATCTGTATTCTTTGTGAATTTGACTATCTGGGAGGAATACTCAGTTACATTTATATATCTGTAGTCTCGGTGAATTTGTTCGACTACCTGGGAGGAATACTCAGTTACATCCTTCTTGCCTTCCCTATATTCAGTGGAGACTTTGACAGTGAATCACCCTCAGAATTTTCATCACTCATCAGTGCTGTAAGTGTCTCCTTGTTTTAATGATAATTCTTATATATTTGAAAATCATTTACGTCAAAGAAATGAAAACCATCAATGAAGTTGATTAATAGCGAAGTTCAAAGGATCTGCAAACTTATTTTGCTATCTTAATAAGTTTTGTTTTCATAGTGTTTTTACAATAACAAGTACATGTATAGTGAAATATAGTGAAATTGCATTACCCATGTTTTCATCCCTCTGTATTCCATGGTTCATGGGGGTATAAAATATAAAACAATCATAAGCAATACCTTATTATCAATACCTTGATTCTGTTTATTTAGAACTCCTTTATCATCATGTACCTCATCAACTGCTTCACTCGTCTGATTGATCTATCATTAAAAGCAGCCGAAGTAGCAGGTAATGCCCACAGGTAAGGCTAATAGCCCTGGAACACAATAAATGAAATACCCACAGGTAAGGCTAATAGCCCTGAAACACATTAAATGAAATACACACAGGTAAGGCTAATAGCCCCATGAACACAGTAAATGAAAAAAAAAACACTAGTAAGGTAATAGCCCCAGGAACACAGTAAATGAAAATACCAACTAATAAGGCAAATAGGCTAATTACCTTGGAACACATTAAATGAAATACCAATTCAATTCAGTTTATTCACTCAAACCATGAAATGGTACATGAGGTCATTCAGTATAATTATACATTTCAAAAGTCAGAGGTACATTTTTTAAGTGAATAGATAGGTAGTAAATAAATAGTAAATAAGCATAAATATATAATATATACAATGAAAATAGGAAAAGGTAGAATTGTGGAGGACAGACTATTATATTAGACTGTAAATTTTGCTAATGAAATAACATATTTTTTTCAGTTTTGTAACATTATTACAAGACATAAGCTCACAGAACTTTATAGTATTTGGTGCTGAACAGTATTTATCCTCAAGATATTTATGTCTAAACGTCAACAACTCTTTACATTCAAGAATATAATGGAATTCATCAGCAATTTGACCATGCAGTATTACACAGTTTACACACTCTTTGGTTTAAAGGAATATTGGACCATCTCCCAGTCTCCACTGGGAGATGGTGGTTTGCTGTTCTAAATTTCATAAAAATCTTTCTGAGCTTATGTGGCAATAAATTAAATAAATGTAATTTTCATAACTAAAATTTTTCTTAAAAATCTTGTATATTTGCCCTTTTGACGAGTTATGAATTTCACTAGACCATTTTTGGATATATTGGTCTTGTAACCTTTGTTTTACAATTGCAGATAACCACTTTACATTTACAGCATTTTGTTCAGACCAGACATTTGAAAATCCGCACATATCTAAAATATTTTTAACACATGCAATCCAGGAGTTTGACATATTTCCCATTTGATATTGCAAGACCAAAAACTTATATAAAACAGATACAATTTTGCTTTCAGGGTTTGTAAATAATTTCGACCAGTAGGAAATCATTCTGATATATACATTTATATATAAAGGGAAACGGCCTGTTTCACCGTAAACCATGTAAGATGGTGTACTACTTTTTAAGTTAAAAACATATTTTAAGAATTTCAAATGTACACGTTCAATAACTTCTATATTTTCGTAACCCCAGATTTCACACCCATACAATAATACTGAAATTACAATTTTGTCAAATAAGTCAAACTGACAATCGACTGGTAAATTGAATTGTCTTATTTTTCTAATAACACTGTACATTGCTTTTTGTGCCTGTTCACACAGATGTTTTTTAGCTTTAGCAAATGATCCTGCTCTTGAAAAAATAATACCCAGGTATTTAAAATCTTTGACATTTTCTATTGCAACCTTATTGTAATAAAACACATGTTTTGGCAAAGGGCCTTTTGAAAAAATCAAAATTTTTGTTTTGTCAGTATTGACTTGTAACTTCCATTGATTACAATATAGATAAAATTCATTCAGTGCATTTTGGAGATCTTCGACAGTCTCAGCCATAATTACAGTATCATCAGCATAAAAAAGGATAAAAAGCTTCATATACAGAAATAATTCGTTTTCTATAGCATCAGAAATACTCTTAAGACCAACAATGTTTTTATCTAATAAGAAATTTTCCAGATCGCTGATATATAATGAAAACAAAAATGGTGATAAATTTTCGCCCAACATTGCAGCTTATAAAATCAGATGTGATACCATCCATACTAATAAGAGATTTAATACCCTGATACATATTTTTAATATAAACAAAACATTTTCCAGAGATACCATTTTTTGACATTTTGTACCATAAACCACTTCTCCATATAGTGTCAAATGCTTGCTTGAAATCAATAAAAGCACAAAATAATTTCTTTTTCTGTTTCATAAGGGTTTCTGATAAAAACTGTAGAGTTAATACATGATCTAGGGTAGAATATAGCCCTGGAACACAATAAATGAAATACCCACAGGTAAGGCTAATACCCCCCCCCCCCCCAAAAAAAAAAAACCACCTAGAGGAAAGGGATTATCATTGAGAAAAGATTTTATCTATAGTAAGAGCTCTCAGACTGAGTTCTCCAGGATAAATTGTTAATATTAATATTGTTTTTGAGGAAATTCCCACATGTAAAGATAATACCTTGACTTAGGGTTATGCTTTGTTGTATTGTTATGTGTGGTATTGTATGAATAAATATCCCTAAAATTATCTTTCACTACCTTATATTCAATTCAAGATAATGTTAAACATAAATGCAAAATGATTTGAAATAAGAAAGTTGCTATTAACTGTTTGTACCTGTTTTTGGCAGAGTTGGAGAGTTGATAGAAGAATTACAACAGATTAAAGACAAGCAGAGGACCCTTAATTATGTCAAGGACACCCATCTACCAAACCCTGCCAGGTAATCAACTGGTTACCTGATACGCTAGTTCTAGTGCTTAAACTAAATGATATTTCAACTTTATAGACAGGATGAGACGGCAGACATTGCCTATATAAGTCGTCTCATACATCTTGTGCCTATGTATTGTGTTGATCAGTGTGCTTCAGTATGTCTTATGTTCAATATTTCTATTGTCTCTTAATGAGTTTTTATCTACAATGTTTGTTTTAGTGATCAAGTTGAATTAACAGATATCAATATTGACAGCCAGATGACCCAGAAAGCTCTAACCGTGTCAGAGCTAACATATGCCCCACCCAAGTCCAGTGACATTCTCTGTAAAAGTAAGTCAACATCACCGAGGACGAGTCGGTAAGGTCAAAGGTCAAAGGAATCTAAGTACTGATGCATGTAGAGATTCACATCTTGTGCTTTATTCCTGGCTCTCGGTAGTTAACCTTCCTCAGTCATCAGTCATTTTACCATATACTCTGTAGTTAACCTTCCTCAGTCATCAGTCAGTTTACCATATACTCTGTAGTTAACCTTCCTCAGTCATCAGTCAGTTTACCATATACTCAGTAGTTAACCTTCCTCAGTCATCAGTCATTTTACCATATACTCAGTAGTTAACCTTCCTCAGTCATCAGTCATTTTACCATATACTCAGTAGTTAACCTTCCTCAGTCATCAGTCATTTTACCATATACTCAGTAGTTAACCTTCCTCAGTCATCAGTCATTTTACCATATACTCTGTAGTTAACCTTCCTCAGTCATCAGTCATTTTACCATATACTCAGTAGTTAACCTTCCTCAGTCATCAGTCATTTTACCATATACTCTGTAGTTAACCTTCCTCAGTCATCAGTCATTTTACCATATACTCTGTAGTTAACCTTCCTCAGTCATCAGTCATTTTACCATATACTCAGTAGTTAACCTTCCTCAGTCATCAGTCATTTTACCATATACTCTGTAGTTAACCTTCCTCAGTCATCAGTCATTTTACCATATACTCAGTAGTTAACCTTCCTCAGTCATCAGTCATTTTACCATATACTCTGTAGTTAACCTTCCTCAGTCATCAGTCATTTTACCATATACTCTGTAGTTAACCTTCCTCAGTCATCAGTCATTTTACCATATACTCAGTAGTTAACCTTCCTCAGTCATCAGTCATTTTACCATATACTCAGTAGTTAACCTTCCTCAGTCATCAGTCATTTTACCATATACTCAGTAGTTAACCTTCCTCAGTCATCAGTCATTTTACCATATACTCTGTAGTTAACCTTCCTCAGTCATCAGTCATTTTACCATATACTCAGTAGTTAACCTTCCTCAGTCATCAGTCATTTTACCATATACTCAGTAGTTAACCTTCCTCAGTCATCAGTCATTTTACCATATACTCAGTAGTTAACCTTCCTCAGTCATCAGTCATTTTACCATATACTCAGTAGTTAACCTTCCTCAGTCATCAGTCATTTTACCATATACTCAGTAGTTAACCTTCCTCAGTCATCAGTCATTTTACCATATACTCTGTAGTTAACCTTCCTCAGTCATCAGTCATTTTACCATATACTCTGTAGTTAACCTTCCTCAGTCATCAGTCATTTTACCATATACTCAGTAGTTAACCTTCCTCAGTCATCAGTCATTTTACCATATACTCAGTAGTTAACCTTCCTCAGTCATCAGTCATTTTACCATATACTCTGTAGTTAACCTTCCTCAGTCATCAGTCATTTTACCATATACTCTGTAGTTAACCTTCCTCAGTCATCAGTCATTTTACCATATACTCTGAGTTTTAACCTGTTGTCACAATTCTGCCACATTCTGCTAGTTAGTATATCAGGGTTGTTCAGTAGAAATATGCTATGTACCTTGTTAAGCTGTTACTGTTGGCAAGAGAAAGCACTCCATGGAATGAAAGCCTTGATTGTGTACCTTCATAAGCTAATACTGTAGGCAAGGGAATGAAAGCCTTGATTGTGTACCTTCATAAGCTAATACTGTAGGCAAGAGAAAGCACTCCATGGAATGAAAGCCTTGATAAAAAACCTGTGTAAGCTAATACTGTAGGCAAGAGAAAGCACTCCATGGAATGAAAGCCTTGATTGTGTACCTTTATAAACTAATACTGTAGGCAAGAGAAAGCACTCCATGGAATGAAAGCTTTAATGATGTACCTTTATAAGCTGATACATGTACTAAATAATAGGCTAGATAGCCCTCCATGGAATCGAAGCCTTGATTTATACAGATGCTGTTTGTTTTCACACAGATTTAACATTCCAGCTGGAGGCAGGGGTCAACATCCTGGTGACTGGGGATTCAGGGTGTGGCAAAAGCTCCTTACTGCGGGTCATAGCCGGTCTGTGGCCTTCAACAAATGGTATGATACAAAATTGTTTCTCTCATTGCTAAGAAACAAATGTAGTCAGGGTCATAGCTGGTCCGTGACCTTCAGCCAATGGTATGATACATAATGTCTCTCATTGCCTTATAGGGACAAATGTTGTCAGGGTCATAGTTGGTCCGTGACCTTCAGCCAATGGTACGATACATAATGTCTTTCATTACCTTATAGGGACAAATGTTGTCAGGGTCATAGTTGGTCCGTGACCTTCAGCCAATGGTATGATACATAATGTCTCTCATTACCTTATAGGGACAAATGTTGTCAGGGTCATAGCTGGTCCATGACCTTCAGCCAATGGTATGATACATGGTGTCTCCCTTATTGCCACAGAAACAAATGTGGTTGGGGTTGTATTTACACAAATGCTCTGTAAAATATTTTACCTCAATTTTAATTTTTCCTAAAACAGATAAAAAGATTTCACCATATAGGAGAAATCTGTAATGAACTGGTGACCCATTCAAATGATTCAATTTCTTTTATCCTTAAAGCACCACAGAAACTGGATATCAGCTTTGGCCTTATGTACCTTAGGGCTTGTTAAGGATTTAACTTAATAACAAGTGTTTGCTATTTGTTATTTCATATTGTCATGTACAAAACTGTGACATTACCACCTATATCAAGAGAACATACATAAAGAAGCAAGAATCCTTCATTTATCTGTTTACGTTGTACATAAGATAAACTAATTGTGATTGCAGGCAGTGTAAGATTTCATGAAGTGGTGAGTCCTAGTAAGATTCTGTTTCTACCACAGAAACCCTACTTCACAGATGGCACTCTGAAACAACAGGTAAGTCATGCATATGTCACCAGCAGTCTTAAAGTTAGTTAAACAAGTACTGTAGTACCAGTGATTGGGACATGAGTCCCTCACATATCACCAACAGACAAACAAGTATATGTACTGTAGAGTATCAATGACTAGGACATATATTGACATCTACCTATATTTAACCTACAGAGTGATTAATAATTGCTTATTTACATTTATATTTTAAAGGTAATTTATCCACTGAAAGAAACAGACCATGGATCAGGTAAATACTTTATCTTTTGTGGCAAAGTCCAAGCATGTGTACATGTACCTTGCACCCTGGTATAAACTACACTGTATATAACACTTGACCTTGCTAGCAATATCTGTGGGGTTGTAGGTTCAAACCCTGATATGGAGAGACTCTGTTTATATTTAGGTGATGAATAATAATTGTGTACATTGTTAATTGTAGTTTCTCTTGATGATGAAACCATTCACCAGTATATGGAGCTGACAGGATTACAGACCCTCACAGAGAGGTCCCTTGGGCTGGAAAACTACTCCTCCAACGATTGGTAGGTTCAATTTGTACTCCTCCAACAATTGGTAGGTTCAACTTGTACTACTCCAACGATTGGTAAGTTCAACTTATGCTCCTCCAATGATTGGTAAGTTCAACTTATACTCCTCCAACGATTGGTAGGTTCAACTTGTACTCCTACAACGATTGGTAGGTTTAAGTTCAACTTGTACTCCTCCAATGATTAGTAGGTTCAACTAGTACTCCTTCAACAATTGGAAAATTCAACTTGTACTCCTCCAATAATTGGAAAATTCAACTTGTACTCCTCCAATAATTGGTAGGTTCAACTTGTACTCCTCCAACGATTGGTAAATTCAACTTGTACTCCTCCAATAATTGGTAGGTTCAACTTGTACTCCTCCAATGATTGGTCAGTTCAACTTATACTCCTCCAACGATTGGTAAATTCAACTTGTACTCCTCCAATAATTGGTAGGTTCAACTTTTACTCCTCCAATGATTGGTCAGTTCAACCTGTACTCCTCCAACGATTGGTAAATTCAACTTGTACTCCTCCAATAATTGGTAGGTTCAACTAGTACTCCTTCAACAATTGGAAAATTCAACTTGTACTCCTCCAATAATTGGTAGGTTCAACTTGTACTCCTCCAACGATTGGTAGGTTCAACTTGTCCTCCTCCAATGATTGGTAAATTCAACTTGTACTCCTCCAACGATTGGTAAATTCAACTTGTACTCCTCCAATAATTGGTAGGTTCAGCTTGTAATCCTCCAATAATTGGAAGGTTCAACTTGTACTCCTCCAAAGATTAGTAGGTTTAGGTTCAACCTATACTCCTCAAACATTTGGTAGGTTCAACTTGTACTCCTCCAACCATTGGTAGGTTTAGGTTCAACTTGTACTCCTCCAATGATTGGGAAGTTCAACTCGTACTCCTTCAATGATTGGGAAGTTCAACTTATACTCCTCCAATGGTTGGTAGGTTCAACTTGTACTCCTCCAAAGATTAGTAGGTTCAACTTGTACTCCTCCAACAATTGGTAGGTTTAAATTGTACTCCTCCAACGATTGGTAGGTTCAACTTTGTACTCCTACAATGATTGGTAGGTTCAACTTGTACTCCTACAATGATTGGGAAGTTCAACTTGTACTCCTCCAATAATTGGTAAGTTCAACTTATACTCCTCAAACATTTGGTAGGTTCAACTTGTACTCCTCCAACAATTGGTAGGTTCAACTTGTACTCCTCCAATGATTGGTAAGTTCAACTTGTACTCCTCAAACATTTGGTAGGTTCAACTTGTACTCCTCCAACAATTGGTAAGTTCAACTTATACTCCTCCAACGATTGGTCAGTTCAACTTGTACTCCTCCAACAATTGGTAAGTTCAACTTATACTCCTCCAACGATTGGAAGGTTCAACTTGTACTCCTCCAATGATTGGTAGGTTCAACTTGTACTCCTCCAACGATTGGTAGGTTCAACTTGTACTCCTTTAATGACTGGTAGGTTCAACTTGTACTCCTCCAATGATTGGTAAGTTCAACTTATACTCCTCCAACGATTAGTAGGTTGCTGTACAGAGAGATCTAACTCATACCCTTTATATGGTACTCCTCAGACCATCATAGGTTCAACTAAAACACAACTTGAAGCAGGAGTATGAAAGCTTCTGTATACATGTATTACATGTTTCTGAAATTGTTTGGAATATGCTATAAATTTTTACTATATCTATGTTTTACCTCTTTTTAAATGTATCAGGAATGATTTTGCATGTTAATATCTTTATTTACCTGAATATTACAGGTATCAGGAATTATTTAAATGACACTTTCGTATTATCTACATTTTGATCTACTTATTACAGGTATCAGGAGCTGTCGCCTGGAGAGATGCAGAGACTGTCTTTTGTCCGTCTTTTCTTCCATCAACCCAAGTTTGCAGGTGAGTTATATATAGATATTGTTATGGACATCTATTATTGGTTATTGTTTGCAATAACAAAGATGGAGGTACGTGCCCATTTTACTATTATAATAGTTAGAACGGTATCTTCTTAGCCATCCTTGCAAAATAATTTTTTTTATAGATATTGGGTTTTTTTTTTCAGTTGTTACAAAGACATTTGTATATTCAAATTTTGTTTTTGGTATAACAGTGTTAGATGAAGCGACGAGTCAGATCGGAGTGGACCTGGAGCGGGTGTTGTACACAAAATGTCAGGAGCTGGGGATCACCCTGATGAGTGTGGGCCACAGGAAAACCCTCCGGGAGTTCCACCAGCTGGAGCTCCGCCTACAAGGGAGGGGCAACTGGACAATTCAACCAATCACAGACAGTCTTATATCCTGATGTCTGCCAAACGTAGACACAGTGTAACAAATTTTATAATGTAGTGCAGCAATGATGTGATCATTTGAGAAAGTTTCCTTTTTAACACTTCCTTTTTTTGAGGGCATTTTCTTTTTTTTCCACATTAAGGAATCATGAGGCATCTATTTATTTTTAAAAATAAATATCAATGTAGTAAATATTACAAGTTACATGTACTGTAGGTAGTTATGTAAATATTGTGGGATCATTTATATTTTTGTTAGAACCAAACATTTGAAAATTGTCCTATATGCAGGGTTAGGGTTAGGGTTATCTGGGGGATATGTGAACAGAACATTTTTTTTTTAAAACTCCACTGTTTCAGTATTTTTAAAGTATTAAAATCAATTAAAAAAACTTCACTGTTTCAGTATTTTAAAAGTATTAAAATCAATTAAAAAACTTCACTGTTTCAGTATTTTAAAAGTATAAAAATCAATTCTATGTGTAAACCAAAACTATATATAGGGGTTCCTGCAAGCATAGTCATCAATTTTCTTTATATCGCTTATATGGATACACATTAATGTAAAATGTAGCAAAATACCATCAATTTGTTGCTAAGGGCAACTGTTGTCTCGGTCATGGAGACCAGACATAGAAAAATAGCAAATCATAGCAACTTTGAAGTGATATAGAAAGTAATTACAGCATATAGAAGATATGAAATATTAAACATTAGATTAAATATATAATCAAATTTCATCATAAAAACTGGTGATTATTTTCAAAAAGTGATTTTTTTCATATCATTTTAATACCACAAATATTATCATTAAATCAAACTAATAAGTTTGTTGCTGTTTTTAAATGTACAGGTTTGAAAAAAAAAATTGACACCTGTTGTTATTGTAATAAGGTTGAAAATAAGAAAAAGTAACGATTCTGAAAAGCAGAAATGCTTGCTTTAATCACAATTTAAAACCATTCTTTGCAAAGGGTACCAATTAAATCCAAGAAAGTTGATCTTCCATATGATAATTAACTGTATGAACCAACTATATTTATAACTTTTATAATTTTGATTGACTCAAATACTCGCACACATAATTTTTTTTTTATAAAGATTTGGTCTTTTTTAGGTCTTCCATCTCATTAAAAGTTACATGTAAACTCAGGTATGAGCAATTTAAATATATTTGTTTTGAATAATAATAATTTCAGGTAGGATTATCTTTTGAATTATGAAGCTTCACAATCAAAGATTTGTATTGATTTTTGTTCTACAAGTATAAACATCATTTTACCATGAGAGTAATATCAACAATAGACGGCACTGGCCATGTAAGAGATGAAGCCTGGACAAGTATTTATGGTTTTAACTCAGGAATTCTGAATGCTTTATCTGAGATATCTACTTGTTTTCTTGTTATGTGAGTGAGATATTTGATATCTGTTTTTGCTGTGGTTTGTTAATGAGGAGATTTGTGTGTACCCATCAAATGGGATATCTGTGTATTGATTGATATAGATATATAAAATCAATAAACCAACAACATTTTGTCGTTGTGTGCAAGTTTGTTGAGGTAATGAAGATGATTACAATCTGATGTTCTTAACTATCTGTCACTGTAATCAAGTTACGTTGAAGCCACTAGGTGGTTCATTCTGTGTGTCATTCAGGTGTTCTTTATAGAACAGACGCATCTTTAATGGGATAATGCTATAGACCCTGACCTTTGTCAAACAATCTGAGGTTAAGGGCTGCCAACTTATATGTCATCATCATTTTCTGATATCAGATAGTCCATTTTATAATAACAGGTGATGATTTTAAGTTTCAGATATCAGAAATGTAAATTATTGATATGAAAATAAACAATCAATTTTTTAAATAAAAAATTTGTATATTTGATATTTAAAAACATATTCTGATATCAAAAAATGCAGGAAAAATATTTGATATCAAAAACATCATTTTTGATATCAGAAATTGACATTCTTGATAAAAATAAATGCTAGATATTGTATCAACAGTTCTCATTTCTGATTTCAACCTTTTCAGGTACATGTATCAGAAAAGGACTTTTTTTATATTAGAAATTCAAAATAATGTCTTGATATCACACACAAATCTTAACTGCTATAAAAAAAATTAAACAAATGGCCTTGAATCTTCAGTTAAATAATTAATACTTTCTTGGCCCAAAGAAAACTGCTAACTTCAATGCGCGGATCTGGGGGGGGGGGGGGGGGGGGGGTCTGCCCCCACGCCTGCAAAATTCAAATTTAATTAAATTACATTATAAAATTACCAAAAATATGCCTTGGAACCCCAACCCCCCCTGCAAACTCAAATAACCGTCGAACCAACCTCCCCCCCCCCCCCCGGAAAAAATTCTGGATCCACGCATGACTTCAGTGCCCAATGTACTTGTTGCATTTCAAATTCTTTAAATTCAATACATAAATTTAATGAAAGTGTTTTTTATAATTCTGGTCAAATTCAAATTAAGGTTTTGTTTTGCATTTTCCGACTCGGGTCATGTTTGCACTTCTTAGAAATCAACTCGCAGACAAACAGTATTGACCATTGTAGATGTTGACGCCATAATGAAATCAAATTTCCCATTACGGAAATTAATTTTCATAGCTCTGTAAAAACTGACAGGACTGAAATCTACACGCCCCGATTATCGTTTGGTCGAAACATTCTTCGACCTAATAAAAATCACGACTGCGCGAAATAATTATGATGATGTCAGACTCAAATTTCTAAAGAAGACGATTTGGCTGTTTCTTTTATCTAACATACTGATGTACATTTTTTTAAAAAGTTAATTTTACTTACTTTTCACAATCAATTTATTGATTTGTTAAAAGATAGATGTAAATATAAACAATAAGATGCTTTCTTTGATGATTCTTGCGGGTTATGAAGGTAGCGATCATTGCAGAAAAAATTACATAGCGGGTTATGTAATTTTTCTGCATGTCGCCATCTTCATATCCCGCATGAATCCCCAAAGAAAGCCTTTTACTGTTTAACTGGCGCCGTCGCCATCTTCATATCCAGCATGAATCCCCAAAGAAAGCCTTTTACTGTTTAACTGGCGCCGTCGTCCGTGTTTTGATGAAGGCTTGGACTTCTACGTCATTTAGCAAAATAAGGGATGCATACTCATGCTTGAATAAGACTTTAATGTTACAGGTTAAGCCCATAAAAATTACAATTTTAAGGGGGATGTGCGGCCATCTTTTACATTTCAGAAGAAAAATGTAAACATTTCTTGAACTGGCTTGTTTCTGTCGAAATCTTACTAAAACTGTTGTCAAAAGATACAAAAGCAATAAATATGACGTTTAACATGTTGTTTTCTATGGAAATTACGCATACAAGGGCAGAACAATGCATTTTTAAATCACTTTGAACTGCACAGCTTCAGACTTAAATTCAAGAATTAAAAATATGAAAGGAGGTCATTAGTGTCTACTCTACAACCATTTGTTGAGAAAAAAGGTCAAAGCTTTCTTATTTAAGTTGTAACTTTGTCTCAAAAGAGGGTACCCCATTCTTAAAATGAGTCTCAAAAACCATCAATTTTTGTGTCTATGGAGGTACATTAGAGTTATATTTTCATTGAAAAATATATGTATATTTTTTCTTTAAGGCAATTAAAATTTTGGACCCTATCCTACTTCTTAAAAGAATTTAATTTAATTTATACTCATAGAACTAAAACAAAACAAAAACTGGTACATAGAGATGTTTGTCACATTCAGTCCAGATTGTTTTGAATTGACATTTATTTTTATCGATGAAAATATAACGTCAATGTGCCTCCATAGACACAGGAGTTCTAAGTATAGCCTGGAATTTTCTTGTTCTAAATATAGATGCCATGCCGACTGATAAAAATAGGGTACCCTATTTTGAGGCAAAGTTTCTACATTTATGTGCAAAATTCAACCTTTTTCTCAACAAATCGTTGTAGATAGAACACCAATGAACCCCCTTCATATTTTTTCAGATTTGTAAATCTTCAAAATAAGTCTGTAGCTTCGCAGTTCGACAGCTGTTTTAAGTTATTAAAAAGGAATTGTCCTGTTCTTGTATGCATAATTTGCATATAAAACAACATGTAGAATCTCATATTTATTGCTTTTATATCTTTTGGCAACAGTTTTGGTCAGTTTCGGGCAGAAACAAGCCAGTTCAAGAAATGTTTACATTCTTATGCTCAAATGTAAAAGATGGCCGCACATCCCCCTTAACAGATACTTTGGTCAAATTTTTTATCAAATGCATTTTATGTACTTGTATTTCCAAAATATTGCTGATCAAAGTAAATAAAATAAAATGTATATAATTACTGTGCAACTGTGGTACGAAGAGTTTCTTATTGTTTAAATCAAAGTATTATTCAAAATTTTCAAAACATAATTTGAATGCAAATTACTAGTAACTGAATAACTCCACTTGTCTACGCTATTTTGAGACAACCCTCTTACTATTAAGGGAGGATGTGCGGCCATCTTGTACATTTGAGGATTAGAATGTAAACATTTCTTGAACTGGCTTGTATCTGCCCGGAGCTGACCAAAGCTGTTGCTTAAAGATAGAAAAGCAATAAATATGAGGTTCTACATGTTGTTTTATATGCAAATTACGCGGCTGTTGCTAAAACGCGGAACGAAAAGCGGAACGGAACACAGGAAAACGGAACGGAAAACAAAAAAATAAAATCAAGTTAATCGCTAAAAACGGGTAGAGACTGAAAAGAAACGATTTACTTTGTATCATTTGTTCATATCTAACGAATGATTATTAACACATGGTTGTTTAATTGATATCCTTATAAATGTCGAAAAACTACATTGGATCTATTTTAAGAACAAGAAAAGTCAAGTTTATACTTAGAACTCCTGTGTCTATGGAGACACATTGATGTTATATTTTCATAAAAAAAATAAATGTCAATTTAAAACAATCTGTGTTGAATGTGACATACATCACCCAAGTTTGTTTTTGGGTGGGTTTTTTTCAGTTCTATAAGTATAAATTTAAGTAAATTCTTTTCACAAGTGGGGTAGGGTCCAAAAAAGTGATTCTCTCAAATGAAAAATATACATATATTTTCAATGAAAATATAACTTCAATGAACCTCCATAGACATTGACAAAAATTGATAGTTTCTGAGACCCATTTTAAGAATAGGGTACCCCACTTTGAGACAAAGTTGCAACTTAAATAAGCAAGCATAGACCTTTTTCTCAACAAATGGTTGTAGAGTGGACAATACCGACCTTCTTTCATATTTTTCAAAATTGAATTTAAGTCTGTAGCTGCCCAGTTTTAAGTGATTAAAAATGTTTTGTTCTGTTCTTGTATGCATAATTTGAATACAAAACAACATGTAAACCATCATATTTATATTTTATCTTTTTATCTGTTGGCAACAGTTTTGGTCTGTTTTGAACAAAAACAAGCCAGTTCAAGAAAATTTAATGTTTATAATTTCTTATCCTCAAATGTACAAGATGGCCACATATCCCATTTAACGTACCGTACTACAACTGATTTCGGACAACAGATCGATCAGAATGGGTGAAAATTAAAGGGCCGGAGAAAGCCTGGTCATGGGGTTGTTTGTTTACATGACATACAGTAACAGGGAATACCTGAGTAACACCTGAGTCAGCACACACATGTTATCTGACCAGGATCCCCCGACATCAGACTTTGCACCGACGGAAGTGGATATACCGGGTCCTGGTGACAGTGGAGGCATCGGGTACAGTAAGTACATGTACGTACTCGGGGGGGTTAACTGTTGTAGTAGAATGTTAGACAGACTCGGTGTAAGTACGTACTTTGGATGGTGGGGGGGGGGGGTATCTGTAGTAGTAGATGTTAGACAGACACGGCTGGTGTACATGTAAGTACTTACTGTGGGAATCCCTATTGTTGTATATATACAGACAACACGACATCAGGGAGAGAGCCAGCTTAATATGTGTAAAGCGCCACACGTATAGGTAGAGAAAGAAAAATATAAGGTAGGAATAACAAATATAACACAGGAATAACAAATATAACACAGGAATAACAAATATAACACAGGAATAACCAAACTTAACACAGGAATAACAAATATAACACAGGAATATATCCTGTATAAGGCAGGGACATTAGTACATCGTTCAGTATATTCTATATAACGGGAGGGGGGCATGCAGCTTATTAGGCCTCTCATTGTAAAACCTAGCTTTGTTAAAATGTTGGCTTTAAAGTTGGATAAATCGATCCATGTTTAAATTGTCATTTAAAAATATATTATCTCTATTGCAGCTACTTGTAAATATATAGTTTTTAAACCGTTATTGTGTGTGTTTTCTTTAAATCCCAGCTTTGTGAAATTATTCCCTGAATTAACAGTTTATATGTATATATTTATATATTTCTTTTAGATCGAGTTATCAATTTGTGTGACCTTGTATAATAATGTTTGAACACTTTACTATCCAGGGTGATCATCATTAATAAAGATAAAGGTCAAACAACGAGTTCATATACAGCCTAACTTAACTATTGCGAGATCGGATCACAATCTGGCTAAATGTTTGGTTATAATACAATCTAACTGACCTCCGGTAACTTCTCTGCAATAGCCTCACAGCAGAATGTAGGTTTACAACAAAATCGATCTAAATCTCAAGAAAAGTAAAGGTGTATTTAGCCTATATTTTCCTTATCAGTATTCTGAAAAGAAGTAAAAAAATAATTTAACTACTTATATAAAGATGTGAGTTTCTCGCAAATATACTATTGCATAACAACACTACCTTGTCCTCATTTTTGACGGGAAAGTACAAATGCTTTAAATTTAACTCGGACTAAATTTGGATTGATCATTAATGATGAGATATTCAGTGTGAAAAAATAGAAGGATATTTAATAATTATAAATTAGATCTAAATTATCGAAAGATCAGGTATGTCAGAAAAAATATTTGATATGTAAATACCAGAAAAATCAACGAAAAGTTTTGTCTACTTTTGTTTTGTTTTGTTTCGATGTTTGGTTTCGGTTTCGTTTTGATTTTGTTTCGCACAGGTACCCGAATTTGAAATGTAGACACACGTTCGTATATTTATATTTTCTGTTTCTTCTCGTTCTCGTGCATGCTTATGTGCAGTGGCATTAAACACGTGATATTTAGATAAGCAAGAAACGAAGATTTGTAGGTAAATTACATGTACAGTGGCGATTATCGGAGCCTGCACTTATGAAAAACATAGTCGCTCCCCAGCTAATTTTGTAAATTACGAACGATATCTACTTATGTTATGTCTACCAAAAGACCTCAAAAACTGTCCGCCATTTTGAATCTCGTCTGCAACCTATTATTTATGGCACGCCAAATTCACAAAAATGAGCCTAACATAGTTTCACATTTGATAAATTAGGTTTATCGACTGTTAAAGGTATATGTGGCGTATTTGGAGTAAAATTTTTGACATGAGTTTGAGTAAAAATATACATCATACTTCTTATAATTAGACGTTTCACAAACTCTAGGCCCATAAAACATTTTCTGTCTTTAGTTATTACCGTCTTCCTTGGAAGACGGTATAAAGAGTTGAAATAATTTACAGTCTCCGGGTTGTGCACTTCCTCTCCTTTGTGATTGGTAGAAAATACATGATGTGAAAATTTACATTTATTTCATTGGTTGAAAAACTGTTCGGCGCAAGGGAGATAATTTTCTGATGGTCTTTTTTACGTACGACTTAATAATTTTCGTAGATTTTAAATCTTAAAAAGTGAGAAAACGAAAAAAGCAATAAAATTAGCTATCAATGAAATTCAGACTTCAATTTTTCAGTACAACTAGTTGAAAGCAATGTTCTATAATATCTATTGAAATTTTTTGTTCTTTTCGTTTTGGATTGTTTATGCAAGTACAAAAATGTGAAAATTTGATACGGTATATCTAATATCAGTAAAAACGATACGGTATCGGGTAAAACTAGAACCATTTTAACAGGAGCTTGGACTTTGGGTAGTTGCAGCAAACAGCATTGTGACATAGGCCTGTCCATTTCATTGCTGGCCATACAACCATGGCTCTTTGAAAACAACTAAATTTGTCTGGCTTCGGAGCTAAGACTACGCAATTGGTGTATATTTCGCTTGAAACCAGCGTCATTTTTAACTTTTTTTGACGCAAGAATAGATAGTTACGACCTACTGAAAGTCCAAGGTCTTGTTAAAATGGTTCTAATATCAGTAAAACAAGTGCTAAATGCTGTGGTTTTAAGTTTGATTTTATTAAAATAATACGGCCCTCCTAAGATCTCTTTTTCCTTACCTATAGTCGATCTCAACTCACAAGCACGTGGTACGCATTTCTCAATTTAAGGCACGCACGCTTAAGGTACATGTACATAAAAAAAGTTTCAAAAGCCATTGCATGTAGAGGAAGGCGACCTTATATATAAAAAAAGAATTGAATTTTCTTTGATAACTCAATGCTGTTTAAAGTTTGCTCTAAAGACGGTAAGCTTTTTTAAAAAGCTAAACTTGTTTGTCTCTAAACTTTGCTACACGTCTGATGAATATTAATGTAATCCGCCATTTATAACGCCACTGCGCATGAGTGCGGGAAAACCTAGCATTGAAAACACGATGGAAGAAGAGTTTGTTTACAAATTAGAATCACGTTTTTCATGTCTTAAATTAAATAATTCTTATATCAGATGATACTCGAAGCATTACTATTCCGATATTCATTAATGTAGAACGATATAAATTGTTTATTAAGTGTAATAAAGAGGAAGCACGATTTTAACATCATCGACACGGTAAACGGAGTAAATACCCCTCTCCATGAGGGATGCATATACATGTACTGAGAGTGTTTATTTATTCTTCATTAAAAAATTCCTCTAAACGAAAATCCACTTGTGGTTTAAAACTTATAAAGTAAAGACACGGGACACATGGAGCACGAACCTGACTAGCCGAAACCCCTACAACTTCATCATGGAAACTTAAGTTTAATTCGGCTTTAATTCCTGTTCCATCAATCTACATTGTCTCCGATGACAATCTTCCCTTTGTTCCTATCCTTGTCAGTCTGTCTCTTTTTTCTTTCATTGCCAAATCTGTCAAACTTAACGGTATACCTATCATTCTCGTCGTCGCCATTCTTGTTGATAGACCAAGATGGATGTCACGTGACCCATTTAAGGCGGGGTTATTCAAATCTTTTGTATTTTTTACCGTGCCGGTAAAAAATAAAAAATATTTTTTTGATTTCTTGTATCTTTGTTATGCGATTGACTTATAAAGCGTAATTTGTGTGAAAGTCCTATCTTTAAGTAAAGAAATGAAGCAAATAATCAGATCTTATTATTGTTATTCACCAAAAATACGCCACATATACCTTTAACTATAGTTTACGAACCGCAAACTATACTGAACATTTTAACTATAGTTTTCATCTGTAAAACTATATTTAACGGTTGTAAACTATAGTTAACTAATGATAATCTAAGTTGACCTGTCTGAAAATAACGTTAACAATAGATTTTGCTGATAAATATAGATTCACATCTGTAAACTATAATTTGCATTCGTTAACTATGGTTAAGAGTTGTTAATCATAGTTTCACAATCGTGAAACTATTTTTATCAGATAAACTATGTTTTGTAATCGGAAATGGTTGTTTTCAGTGTTAATTATAGTTTTACACTTCTGAAACATATATAGATGATCGCGTTAACTATAGTTTACAGATGTAAAATATAGATTATCGTCGTTAACTATAGTTTTCTGTCCGTAAACTATAGTTTACAACCGTTAAACCTAGTTTACCGACTGTGAAACTATGATTAGCTCATTTTTGTGAATTTGGCGTGCCATAATTTTTAACTTACTTGAGGGGTTTCCCGACCCGGGTAGGGATGGCTGGTCATGAACATCGGACACTCTGAATTATTGAAATAAAATATTTGATTTTATAGTATAGAGGGTAGTCATATATAAATAGATACTAGTATCGTTCGTCATTTACAAAATTAGCTGGGGCCAGAGCGCCTATGGTGGTAAATGAAATTTTGATGCATTAAAATTATACATGTACACAACACGCCTCTGCTCTCAAATTTTACTCCAGATTCAGCTTTATTTTATTATACTTTTTTGCCAAAGCTGACAAAATATAAGAAATCAATATGATGTTATCATTACATGTATTTTATAGGGACTTGGACAAGATTTGAGCTCAAAATTTTAAACTTTATTTTTCCGTTTTTAATGTTTAGAATGGTTAATATGGGTATTTGAGCTACAAGCAAGATACAAAGTTTGAAATTCTTTGTTTTGTAAACAAAGCTCGAGCTTTGTTATTGTTTACATATGTGATTTATTGGTATAAGTTTCAATCAAATGTTCGTTTTTCTGTTGATAATATTATTTATGAACAGAATGAATCAGTTTATCTTGTAATTTCTTACTTTACATTATTTGTAAACAAATATAAGACTCGAGCTCTGTACCTCTGTAGCTTTCTTATTACTTGCCTTCTAACATTCAAACTTTAGTGACAACTATTCAAAATTGCACTAGTAAACCATTTTATACATAAAATATAAAAAAAATAATTTATTTTTGCAAATCGTGTCTAAGTCCCTTAATGGTTGAAAATATTCCTTAGATTTTTTAAATCACAGCCGGTATTTTGATAACGCATTACTAATAATACTCCTTATTCAGTAGCAGAAATGAAATCCCATGAAGACTAAATGTGAGCGAAGAGAGCGACGAGGATTAAACGAAATATGGCGCCAGCAGCAGAAAAGGCTATCACAGGAAGTGTCGTCACAGGATCACGTGATGAATCCTCCATCAACGAACACGTACTTCACGACTACATAGCCGGAGCAGTTGGGGGTATCGTGAATGATATGCTTATGAAACAACTAAACTAGCACGGTGTCACTTCATTCTTGATTCAAGTGTCTGTCCCATTGAATTTTAGGTATGGCCGGTATTATTGTCGGACACCCGTTCGATACCACTAAGGTGGGTTTCTCTCTCTCTCTCTCTCTCTCTCTCTCTCTCTCTCTCTCTCTCTCTCTCTCTCTCTCTCTCTCTCTGTAATATCACGGGATATATACATGTATCTGATTATTGTGTAATGTTTAATTATGACGTCACAGGTTCAGCTCCAAACCCAGCTTCACAGCAACAGGTACAAGAGCTCTGTCTCCGCCGTCCTCAACATCAACAAGTACGGATGGGTGGGTACTAGGTCAGGCGACTAACGCTGTTTGTACCGCTATTTCTTCACTACTGAGACAGAAAACTTTTTAAAAGGATATGCAGTTGTTGATTCTGTTAACCTTTTTACAGGTGCACGGCTTCTTTCGCGGAATGTCCACTCCTCTGCTGTCTTACGGCATCGTTAATTCTGTGTACTTCGGAGTTTATGGAAATACCTTGAAGTTCCTAGAGGAGAGCAGAGAGAAACGGAAATCTTCGTATTTAAACATTTACCTGGCGGGGTGCGTGGGAGGGGCAGCCCAGTTGATCCCCGTCATCCCCACGGACTACATCAAAGTGGTGCTACAGTCACAGATCCCCCGACACAAGGAGGGCACAGGTGTGTACAGGTATACAGCATGTGATGAATGTTAAAATACATTAAACCATTTGATAATAGAGACAACTCTTACAGGGACAAATCGCTACTGGTATCATTCTGTTTTTCTTTGCAAATTACTATTATATGATAAAAATTATGTCCATTTTTATGATATTTGTTTAATAACCATCATTAGAAAATTTAAAAATTATTGCTCGCGCTCTCGATCGCTAGCAGCTACGTCAGTCTTTTTTACTGAAACACGCATGCTCGACTTCACGGTAGGGCATTCTGGGAATACTACTGTAGATAAACTGTACCATGTCAATTTCGTTTTATCAACTACATATTTGTCTGAAGTTTTGTGTTTTGTTGTCTTACCTGTACATAAATGCCAAAAAGTAACAGTAGCTTAGGTCTTATAATGCCAACACGGTAGAGATCAGTTGTTTCTAAAGTTATAATAAATAGCTAACTTTTCTTAACTACCTTCTTGGATCTTTCCGCCAAGCTCGGAAAACAACCTCGGATATGTTTTTCGAGCTTGCCGGAAAACCCCGAGAAGACACGATTTCGACAGTACCGCAATAGCAACTTCTTGGTCCTTCCCTGCAGGCTCGGAAAAACACAACTTCTCGAACCTTTCCGGCAGGCTCGGAAAAACACCTCGAATGTATTACATAGGCGTCCATGACACCCCCCCCCCTTTTTAAATTGATATTATTACAACGCGTTTTACGACCTCTTGAGATGTGAGCTAAACTTCTTTAAAGTCAATGATAAACCCTAAAATATACCATAGATATATTTTAATGGGAATCGACTCCATTTTGTATAAAATTCTAACATCTGGTAATGTCAATTTGATGTGTTTTTCCGAGCCTAAATACTCAGTCTCTGGTCTGAGTATTGACCTCAAATTTATGCACTTTTCTTTAAAGGAATGAGTTGAATAATATTACCGTAATTTGAAAATTTTAGTGACGGTGGAGCCTGATCTCATATTTTTCACCTCAAAATTAAAATTACAGAATGGTTTAAGCACAGTTAGTGATTTATGCCATTGCTGATATGAATCCCACTCTAAATTGACCATTCTGAATTGAGACCGTTGATTTAGAATTATATACTTCTGTGTTTTATGATGGCTACATCGCTAGCTCACCTATCTTTTTAAATGATAAGCTTGTATGAAACACTGTCTATAGGGATGATGGCGGTGTTAACTGTAAATTATATTTTTGTATATCTTTAGACATGAAGAAGACATTCAGTGGCCCCTTGGACTGTGCCAGACACATCGTGAGGCAGCATGGCCTCCGTGGGTTGTACAAGGGGGGCCTGGCGATGGCCTACAGAGACGTTCCCAGCTACGGACTGTACGGACTGACGTACGAGGTGATGTCACACTGGATGAAGAAGTCAGGCTGGTCCGACTCCCAGGGGGTCATTGCGGACCTCGTGGCCGGGGGATGCGCGGGAACTATTACGTGGGCATCCATCATTCCTTTTGACGTAGTCAAGAGCCGGTACCAAGCGGACTTTGTTGGAGAATACTCGGGTCTTATTGACTGTGCAGTGAAGAGCTACAGGGAAGAGGGAGTCCGAGTGTTTTACCGGGGATGTATGGTCACGTGCTTACGGGCATTCCCCGTCAACGCTGTGACGTTTCTTGTCTACTCTCAGTCCATGAAGTACATGGAGTCGCGCTAAATCTCGGGAAGATGCGCCCTCTGGTGTCTAAGCATTGAGGAAAGACCACTTCTCTTGGTCAATGTATTCATGTATTTTATCAAAGATAGTGAAACTGTTTACATGACGAATATGTACAATTAAATCAAACAGTATTAATTAAATTACAAACAAATAGTTCATTTATGAACACATTCACGTCCATCCATCTCTCTAGAAATGTTCATCTCTTCAAAAAGGTACTCACAAAACTATTCTAAAATAACAAAAATGGCACTGATTAAATATGTCTTTGAAATAAAAAAGCCTGCACGCATTTGGACCACAGCAACAACACTATTGCACTTGCAACAAAGGAGCACGATGACGCGCTATAAATCCAGGGCGAAGGTTGTGGACCTCTTGGGGAGACCTTTGAAGGCCACGGACTTGGACTTGGGCCGGAACATCATCCCCGACTTCGTGTTCTCTCTGGACACCGCCAGAGGAGGAAGTCGCAGTGCGCCTGCGCTGGTGATGTCGTTGGTGTCCACCGTTGATGGTCTCCTAGTTTTGAAGTACAAGGTCATTCCTCTCTCTCTCCGAGGCGGGAAGGAGGGTCGGTTAATGATGGCCTCCAGCATGCCCCTCGACTCTTTGATGTTCATGATCCGCCCGTCCGTCTTCCCGTCAGACAGCAGTTTCTCTGTTTTCTTCAGTCGGCGGACCCTGGGGTGCTGGTTCTTGATGATGGTGTCGATCTGTGGCTGTAGGTCCTTCAGAGAGGTACCGCCATAGACCCCGTACATACCACTCTCGTCGTCCAGGTCCGGAACCTTGTCCCTGATCCGCTTCAGACACCTCTGGGTGCCCTTGGTGTGGATGTAGTACTGTTTGTGGGGCATGGTCTTCTGCCACATCTTATAATCATAGCTCCGTTTGTCCCTGTCGATCGCCTTACCGTACGTACTGCACCTGTCCTTCAGTTTATCGTTGTTAATGGAGGTGGTCTTTCTCAGCCGGTGGGTCTGTTTACCAATTAGTGACAAACGCTTGTCCTGGAGTTTGGGAAAGTTTTGGATATCCGCCATGACTGTTGACCGTGGACCTCAACATCTGGGGTAAACTGAAAGAGCCGGAATAATACAAAACATCTACGCGTCGGCTGTTTGATACATATATTTTTTGATATTTTATCCGAATTTACGGAACTCTTGCAACAATTTACACACATACTTACATATAACCAAGACTTTAATACTTACATGAAAATTGAATTTCGGCCGTCCAAAAGTCCTAAATGTTTGGACTTCATAAATATTTTCCGATTTGATATATATTTTTCTTCGCCACAGTGCATAGAATTAAATGACAGCGAAATTCGACCTATTAAATTAGAATCTGGAGGAAAGGATTTCTACAGTGTGTTGCTTTTAATATTTCTAATCCATATTTAAAAGATTAATCTATATATTTGTGTCGCTGATATTAGTAAACGTTTTAAAGGCCTTTAATCCTTCGGTTAATTGTAACTTAATCGCATTGACCATTTTTTTTTTTCAACTATTAAACTATGGAGTCTTACTGATTAACGCTGGGAGAAAACGGTACATGTACCTGTACGGTGGACTTCTGTTTTGAACACCCGATTTATCAAGAGTGTGAATATTGGGTTAAATGTCATTGTAATAAATAGAACTTCATGGATCTCGCCAAATACTATTCATAATATACACAAGATAGACATACCATGCATAAGAAGAGTTTACAAAGTGAAGTTCTGCGTTCAGTAAACCAGGCCAGAGAGCTGAGGCCGTTACCTGTGTACACTTGTATGGCCGTTACCTGTGTACACCTATATGGCCGTTATCTGTATACACCTGTATGGCCGTTACCTATGTACACCTGTTTTGATTGGTTTTAGCTCTCCTTCCCCCTCTTTCCCCTAAAGATGACTGCTCAAGCCAGATTTTTCTGATAAAAATTTTCCGGCGTTTGTTGTCGGCCGCAGCTTCAACTTTCCTCAATTTTATCAATACTTGGCAATTTTAAAGGAAGCATCTATGGGTGAAGGGAATTCAAAGTTTTTTTTTTCCAAATGAAGGCCCACGCCCTCTCAAAAAGGGTATGTAAACGATCTAAGCTAAAATGTTCAAATTTTATTGTTCCATTTTTAATGCTAACGATCAGATTTGGTATTTTTATGGTCAACCAAATTATAGAATTCAAGTTACAAACGAGAGACATAGCTCATATTATTTGTAAACAATTTTTTTCATGTAGGGTGCCCAAAATAAGATGTGACAAATATATCCGGCTTAGACTGTTTTAAATTATTTTTAATTAACTTACAATTAAAAAAAATAGTTTTACAAATTTATATCAAATGTACACATGACATATGAGAACTTGGTTTCATTTAAGAGAATTGTGAACTCTGTATGTCGCCTTTTTAATATGATACATGTATTTTTTATAAAAATGTTTCCCGGTTTAATTAGGATCAACGGTAACGGGGTGTACTTGAATTATAACAAGAAAATACAATATTGATAAGGCAAACTTCCCATATACTTAAGAATATGGCGAACATTTCACAGCCGAAAGCGATTTTTAATTTCTCACTAATAATAATAATAATATATACATACATGTATAATTGTATGTACAAATGCCTCGATCGTCTTTTTCTGTGGTTATATATATTTTTCTCGCATTATCACCGATGTGAGATCGGTTTGTCCAGTGTGAGACAGCAGTGTGAGATTTTTCTGTCTTACACTGTGTATCACTACGCCACTTTAAAACGTAAACAAACGTTGTCTGCTGGTGGAAAATGCAAAATTATTGATTGAGATTATCCATTAAGTAATTGATTTGCTTAATTAATAACAATTTATCATATTTTTATTGTACAAAAATGTCGTATGCTCTTATTTTGACTTGCACTATTTGAAGCACGCGGAAGAGTAAACCGAACGTAAATTTTCTAACGTCATAACAGAAAGTTGTCAGACATCGTTTTTAAATGTAAAATAATGCGAGAAAAATAATAAATCATTATATACTCGTGTGGGATAGTGAAATTCCACCTCGGGGTCAAGATTCACGGTCTAGGACTCGGCAGAGCCTCGTCCTAGACCGTGAATCTTGTCCCCTCGGTGGAATTTCACTATCCCACACTCGTAATAATGAATGATTCTATTAGTCTCTGAGATGACTTCAAAATTTCAATTTAAAAATTCGTGCTTTCGAGAAAGACACACATATTTTATGTCCTTTAGGCCTATAAACTTTTTTCAAACTTAAATTAAAAAGTAACATGATTATAATGAAATGGTTTTACTGGAGAGGTAGGTCATAATATACAATAATATGTATCTTATAATATATAATATATATTTTATTATACAATATCGTATCATATGATACAATTTTATATATTGCAATATCATATGAAACAATACCTAATAGATTTTTACTCTCAAATTTCCCGCCATTTTTCGGAACTCCTCTAATGTTGTTTTTCGGAAACCGGAAGTTACTATTAAATTATGTACACAAAGATACTGACTAACTGAGGCGATAAATATTATCGTTTGCATCAAGATGTAAGTCAGAGAAAAACAGAACAAAGAAGACCCTTAATGTCGAGGTAAGCTGAGTTCATTCCCCCTCACATTCTCCCACTCTAGCTTGACTCAGACTGAATTTCTCCGTTACTTTTTCCTAAACAAGTCCCCAGTCCAGACAGAAAGAAAGCTTTATATGTATTATGTTTTCATCTTCGAGAGATCAACCGTGTCACTGGTAAGTGGATATAGATTACTTGTTAATTGATTTAAACTGTAAAGCAGTCTATATAAATTGTAAATTTTGGAATGTAAATGTCTTAATGTGATAAGATATAAGATGACCTAGTTTTGAAATGATAGGTGTACATACAGTACACATACATTTTCTTTTCTAGCTGCAATGAATGAAACGATTTCCATTAAAAAAGTATATATTATTGAAATGTTTTTCTTCATGAACACTTTAAAATTACTTTACAGAACCACGGAGAGAGAGAGAGAGAGAGAGAGAGAGAGAGAGAGAGAGGTCTTAGAAAAATTGGCAAACATTGCAGTGTGTCTTTTTTTTGGGGGGGGGGGTCGTCATTAAAATATTTGCGAACACAACGGATACAGTCATGACGATAAAAACTAGCAATGTAAGATTCAAGAGATCTTGATAAGGAAGAGTGAACTTTTCTTTTTATCGCTGTCTTAAGTCTGCAGAATCACGGGATGATTCAAATTCATGTTTACATTCTATTGTAATTGAATTCAGTAAATTCGAGGATCATTATATTATGAATAATTTATTCAAATAAAACCGCGACTTTTCTTATATTCTGTTTAACTCAGGAGAGTTACTCTTTCTATGCAGGATTGAGACCATTCCATTTCTATTCCTTACGTGAAAATACGTACCTCAATAGTAGTCTTTGACTGGCCCTTTTTTAAAAAGAAAATTAAATGTCGGCCATTTTATGCGGAAAAGTAAAAAATGATAGTGAATGTTAATATTGAAGAGGCGATCTTGCCCCCTTCCATCGTGTAGGAAATTGAGATTTACCGAAGTAAATTGATGGCTTGTAAAGAGCTGTTAGTTTGTTTTAGTGTAATTAGTATACGTAGGCATATCAGTAGTTCATTCCAGTTCTTTCTTTTGAACCCCTAAACATTCGTCAAAAATTTTTTAGGCACTCTGAAGATTTCTTTTAACTTCACTGAATATCTAAAAGTCGTCGTATTATAACACCTCACTTAATTTTTCTTGGCAACGAAAATTAATTCCAAACTAGATTAAAATAAAACTGATAAACTAATAAAATAGAAAAATAAACTAATTACTTTATAACGATTGATAAACAAGTTCAGCAACTTTTATAATATTTCTATCTGGCACGGATGTTGGCGCAAAGGGATCAGCGGAAAATGAAGAAAAAAATCTGGTAAACTAGATCACACTTTGATGTTTTACGGAATGTAAATAATTTGATTTCATTCTCTTACAGTCTTCAGGAAGCCGTGGTGGCCGGAGACGAACAAAGGGTCAAGGACATTCTAAAGACGTGCGATCCCCCAAAGGAACAACTCAAGAGTTGTCTGTTCTTTGCCTGTGGGAGCGGGCGGACTAACTGTGCGGCGCTGATTCTGGAGAGCAGCCGCCTCTCTCCCGACATCCACAATGAGGAGGAGTTCACCCTGCTCACCCTCTCCACGCGCGGCGGTCACGCTTCAGTGGTGGACATGCTGTTACGTTGGGACGGTGACGTCAATTTGGCGGGACCAATGGGGAACACACCCTTGCATTATGCTTGCAGCGAGGGATACATAGAGTGTTGTCATATTTTACTAGCTGCCGGAGCCAACATCAACGCGAAGAATTCTCGAATGGACACGCCGCTGATCGTAGCAGCTGCAAACGGCCATCTTGGAATCGTTCGATGTCTCCTGGATAAAAACGCCTCTGTACGTCGCCGTGGTTACCACGACAGAACGGCACTTCATTGTGCCACAGAAAACGGTCATATAGAAATATGTCGCCTGCTTCTTGAAGCAAAGGCTGACCTTGAAGAGGAAGACACATTTGGGAACACTCCTCTAGTCTGTGCCGCAGAAATGGGCTACGTCGACGTAATGAGACTGTTATTGTCCTACGGATGTGACGTCAATCGCATGAGTCACAGCGCAGCAACGGCGCTACACTTTGCTGCACAACATGGCGACTTGGAATGCTGTCGTCTGCTGCTTGATGCACGCGCAGAAATCGACGCCCAGGACATCCGGCGTTTCACCCCTGTCATGATGGCGGCCCTATATGGGCACGAACACATCGTAAATTTCCTGAACGAACGACGATGTAACGTAAACATGGCGGCGTACAACAAACGGACGGCGTTACACTGGGCGTCAGAAAGGGGAAGTCTCAAGTGCTGCGAGTCTCTTCTGAAATTTGGTGCCAACATTGACGCTCAAGACACGCTGGCATGTACGCCAATATACAACGCTGCCGTTAAAGGCCAAACGGAAGTGGTGAAATTCCTAATCCAGAAAGGAGCGGACCTAAATAAACGACCAAATAATGGTAACTCGTTGCTACACTTTGCAGCCACAGGTGGAAGTGTTCCGTGTTGTCAAGAAATCATCAGAGCAGGTTTCAGCGTCGACATTCAGAACCAGGACGGCATGACTCCTTTGATATCAGCGGTGAATTACAAACAGATACAGGCCGTCAGATTCTTCCTGGACGCCGGCGCTGACACCAACGTCCGCGGTCTACACGGGATGACGGCGCTGAACGAAGCCGTGTTTTACAACAGTCCACAACTCGTGGCCCTGCTGCTGGAGCGAGGCGCGGACCCAAACGTCGGGGACGATGCGGGCACGCTTCCTCTCTGGTTCGCTGTGGACGGCTTCAGCATAGAATCCGTCAAGTTACTCTTACGGGCCAATTGCAATTTTGACACACAGTCATCCTTGAGTAATTACTGTGGCCCGTGCAACCCAGTGGAACACTCCGTGCACAAACGGAAGGAGCTAGTCCTGCGGTGGATAGTCAGTGCCTACTGCGAGGAAGCGGTCAACATCCTGAGGAAGCACCTGCCAGTCCTCGAGAAAATGACCACCATAGAAGAAGTGCTGAAAAGTAAAGTCCGCGAAATAGCGGGCTCTCCTGGATCTCTTATGGAACACTGCCGCAAACACGTCAGGAGAACGTTTGAAAACGGGGGGAATATACAAGACAAAATCAAGCTTCTCAAACTGCCAACAGCATTACGGGACTATCTGCTGTTCTCCGACTTCGATATGGATTGAGTTGGACGCAAATTTTTTAACAATAAGTCTTTTTATTTTTTACTTAATCAGCAACATATTTATCATTCTCTTTACTTATACATGTACAGTATTTAAGATATATTTATTGTTAAATGTTGCCACTGTTTATCTATTGATCACGTGATCTGACTATACTGTTGTAATTTTTTAATATGCTTGCCAGCTCATATTACACTCACTTGGTTAATTTGTTTTAATTGAAATTCAATATTAAATGCATTGCAAACACTTGGTTTTTTTTTTTCATTTTGAAAAACCAACACTCACGTAGTAAATTAACACATTATACCCCGCGAAGGGGGGGGGGGTTAGACCCAATAATGTTTTTGACCCGTCCGTCAGTCGCGCAACTTCTTTAAAACCGTTGCTCAGAATTTCGCGAAACTTTGAAGGTATTTAGAGCACAATGTTACCAGGAAATTCCGATTTCATTATTTTTCTGAGAATTTTCGCCTTTTTGAACTTATAATTTTGTTGGTGTTAAAGACAAAATGTTTGCAGAAAGAAGATGGGTGGACAAGGCGTGTAAAATGTCTATGTAAGGACGGATAAGATCCTGAAAAATTAAAATCAATAACTGATAATTTTTTCAAAACCTTTTAAAACAACGAATATTTAACATAAAATCGATTTATAACCCTTAAATATGTTCAATATACCCAAAATATGTTGATATAAACTTGCGTACATGCATATCAAAACCTCCAAATATATAGTTTAATTTTTTATACGTAAGGCCTTTTCTTTTATAGGGTGGGTCTGTGCTCCATATTTTTGTCATAGTCTAAAAAAGGTCCAATGAAAAACAAACCGATTTCAATCAACAAAATCGTGGAGAGATGACCCACTCTACAATAAAAATATCATTTTGTATCCCGACAAATAAAAAACATTTTTAGAAAAATAATACACAAGTCCATAAACGTGGCCAAAGTCCCATATAGCATTTAAACAACGCACTTTGTTGCGATTAATTGAAACGGCTCAGTGGTTAGAGCACCCGACACAAGGTAAACTTATATTCATGTAGCTTTGCTTTTTAGGTTATGGGCTAGGGTTAGATACCACCAAATTAAAACTTATTGCAATATCGTTTGTTTAAATATTCAAAACTAAATATGGTTAAAACTGTGCTTTTGCAAACTTGTATTTTAACATAATCAAAAAGATTTAAAATTGTCAAAAAAAATTAATTTGAAATTGTATTCTACAACCAAACGTGTATTTGTTTTTGTTTTTTTTTTTAAATATTTTTCGTGAGTTACGTCCCTTTATTAAATTATTTTCTGTATTACCGGCATATGTTTGCTTCAATAATGTAAGCCCCCCCCCCTCCTTTTTTTTGTTTGGGGGTGGTGGGGGAAAAACGTTAGATAAAAATAATCGTCGGAGGTTACATTATTGCAGCTAATTGTGCACTATGCGATTCCTTATGTGTATCATTGTTGTGTAATGTGGGAGTGTCGCTGTGGGGTACATGTATGTGTTCTTTATTAAAACTGTTCTATGCTCTTATTTGGGCCTCTCATCTACATGGCATATGAAATGACTATTACACCCACAAACCTTTTTTGTAATATTGTGATGGAGAATCTTCTCTCTGATATCTACATTTATCACAGTTTCTTCATCATTTTATATTCCTCGAAAAAACTGATAGCGATTCCTAGCTCTATGGAAACTACGATCGGTCGAAACCTTTATGGAACATTGGCTGATTTTTCTTATCGACAATCACATACTTTAAATAACTTTTTTATGAATAATAAATTATATGATTAAAAGATAGATGTAAATATACACAGTAAAATGCTTTCTTTGGTGCTTTATTTGGGCTATGAAGGTAGCTTGCATTGTATAAAAAATTTACATAACCCGCTAACGCGTATTAATTTATTTTACGCGTTTGCTTTCATTAATAAAACAAAACTAACATGCAAGTGTTGCATCATGTGTTTTCTGTTATACAGTTTTCTTTAGGAAACCAACAGTTTCTGACTATGGAGTTGCATCTTCCCTTTAGAAGACGGAAAGTCAAACATCCATAATTATATCTCTAAATCGCTTGTAAAGACAACACAAGATCCAATTAACAGGATTCAATCTTTTAATACAAAACAAGACAAAACAAGGATTTCATGTTTAACATGCGAACGATATACATGATAAAAATGTCAGCGATGACAATCGGAATAATGATTTAAAATGTAATAACAATCGCGGGCGGGGACTGACTGGAGAATAGTTACACTATTCATTATCAGAGCATAACAGACTGTTATTAAACACAGGACTTCAACCTTCTGGTAGGAACACATCAACGTCTGCCTCGGGTTATCTTACATCATTAGCATCTATCTCGGAACACCTTGTAGCCAGCATCCCCTCCCTACTCCACCCACCTACTCGGGGCCTGCCTACACTTTCATGTCTCACTTGCGCTGGGCCCACTAAACTTCCATGTCCCCACCATACTCCTTTCACTTGTGCGAGGCCCACTAAATTTTCACGTCTCCTCCTCGCATTCATCAACGACTTCAAAGTCACTGCCCATTGGTCCATCGAGTCCACCCTCACTTTCTGGATCTGAAATGGAATTGTACAGGTAATTAATATACAACTCCTCATCCAATGATCCATCACATTCCGTTGTTCATCAAACCTATAATCCTAGAGCTTATCATTATATAGACTTTACTACTATGAAGATTTCAGTTAGCAGTCTCAATTTAGTTTAATATAACAAAGATAATCTTTAATAACACAACAATTTTACTGAGTGATCATCAATTTTGCAAATAAATACAACATTTTGTACAAAGCAGTGAAAATAAAAATTGTACAAAAAATAAAAAAGTTTAACCAACTTGTACCAACAAAACAAAAGAGGCAACTGAAAGCTACTACAATCCGATTTGATTCCAATTGAGCACAACCCAACACAAAACACCAACAGGTACACTGTAATGGGACAGCGTGCATGTAAGTAGATACAATGTGAATGCTGATGATAGCTACCTACCAGTGCTCACTGCTGTTACCTAGCAACACAACAACATAGAGTTTACTGAATAGACTTAAACAGACTCCTAAACAAAAGATCCTAACTAAACTAAAAACATAGAGAGCAAAACTGAAAAAAGACAAACAGCTTCTCGTAAGGTGTAGTAATGGTTTACCTAACATCCATAGAGTATCTTGATAAAAAGAAAGAGTTTATCTCTAATACACCAATGTACCAGTGTGTAGGTTATTTTGACATGTTGACATGAGTAAACAAGAAATATTGAGTGATGCCTTGTAACATTGATCACTTCCATCAATACAATACTTGGTCCTTCACAATACATTTGTTTAATTTTGCAAGTAATGGTAGAATCAATGGTGATTGATTCTGATTTCCATTACAGTCCACTTACCACTCTCCATGCCGTTACTGTGCATCAGTTCACTGACAATATCCCCCACATCTGTGTCATCCATCCCTGTTGTCATGTCTCCAATGTCCATGGGTCGAAGATCTGAGAAGCACCCCGCCCCCCTGCGCCCTTGCCCCACGGACAAGACATCGTCCAGGTTCTCTGACTCTCCCCCAATCACCCCGTACAGCCCCTCTACACTACAGTCCATGTCCCCCTCCAGGTCCCCGACCCCCCCTCCCCCCACAGCCACCTCAACCACGTCCCCGAGGCTCCCCATGCTGACATCGATCACGTCCTCTATTGGTCGACATTGATGGTGCTGGACCTGACTGAACTTCTCGCCGTCCTTCGTGTTTTCATCCCCAGAATCAAGGTCTATCGTGTCATCTCCATCACTGATAGTTTTATCATCATCTACATCTGGATTTTCCGAGTCACCAGTCAATGGTTCTTGGTTTGAGTCTTGGCTGTTTTCAATGTTTACCGATACATTAATGGATTGGGTGACCGTGATGCTGCCGATATTCACTGATGGCTGATCAGCTTTTTCTCCAGAATGATCAATTGTAAAGTCTTTATTGAATGACGTGTAATTCTTAGTGGCATCTGCAGCAGATGATAATGAATCAGATTTGGAGAGATCTGAATGGTTCTCATTCTGAAATGGAGGATCTTTCTTTTCTTTGGTTAGTGTACCAGTTACTGATTGTGAATTGTTAATTTTGTTTTCAATAGGAGTCAGAGTCACAGATTCTGGCAACACAATATTCTCTAGAGTCATCTTATCTGTGTTGTGGGCAGTCTCTGGCATCAGTTGATTACTGTCACACTTCACATTTCCCTTATCACTAGCCACTGAATTTCCCTCAGGTTTTTGTGTATTAGGACTCCCTATGGTACTGTTATTTTTCACATTTGTGTCGTTCTTAACCTCTGGGTTTAGAGGGCTAGGTACAGGTATAGCACTTAGGTCTGTTATCACTGGGTCTGTGTTGCCAGTTTTTTCTGTGGCTTCTGGCCTTAACTCCTTGCTGGGTGTTTCCTCAGAGACAAGGAATTCCTCCTTTTTGATGGGTGTTTCTTCAGGGAATGGGATGTCTTCCTTCTTGTTTGGTTTTTCCTGAGGGACTGGAATCTCCATAACATTCAGTAGAGCCTCTTGTTTGGCTTTTTCCTCCATTTCTTTTCGTTCCTGCTCTTTTTTCTCCTGCACTGCCTTCAAGATGTCCTGAGCCGTCACCTGTTTCTTCTCGGTAGCAGACTTATTTTTTTCCGCCTCTAATCCAGTGACAGATTTCAGCGGCTCTTGTCTAGAGACCGGGGTCCAAGGAGGAAGAAGTGCATTCTTTTTTGCTGGTACTTTCCCAATGATTCCAATCTTATTAGCGATTCTAATTTCTATTCCTTTCTTTCCATCTTCTTTTTTCTCTCCATCTGCTGTTTTCTCTGCCTCTTCCACAGAGCTTTGAGTCTGCAGTGCTGGGGGTTCCTCAACTTCAGGCTTTGGAGCAGGATTTGTGACAGTTGGCTGCTTCAAGGATAATTTCACTTTGGCTAATTTGGCAGCATTTGACTGAGTGCTACCTTGAATATCTGACAACTCTTCCACTTCTTTCTCGGATTGCTTAATGTTCACATTCCTCTCAACAGGTTTTGCTATTTGTCTCTCTCTGGCCAAGGATATGTTTCTTCCGAATAGTGGCTTGGTTTCTTTGTCTTTCAAGGTTTTTTCTTGCTTCTCTGCCAAGCCTTTGGCCCGATCTAGCTGCCTCCTCTGTTCATAGAAGGGACTGTCCTGGAGAAATTTCTACAAGGAACAATGGTGGTTTGTGTTAGCATTATCAACTTCAAAGGAAGCAATATCAAGACTTGGTTTTAAAATTGGGATATACCAACAATGCAATTAAGAAAAGGATGCTTATCTGCCATCCAATTTATCCAAATAAAAGGATCATACCTAATAGTTAAAGTAAAGGATAACATCTAATACTTCTTACTTGATAGGTCAAGTAAAGGATTTACCTAATAGTTCAAGTAAAGGTCTCACCTATAGTTTAAGTAAATGTCTTACCTGATAGGTAAAGTAAAGGTCTTACCTAATAGGTCAAGTAAAGGACTTACCTGATAGTTCAAGTATAGGACTTACCTGATAGGTCAAGTAAAGGTCTTACCTAATAGGTCCAGTAAGGGTCTCACTTGATAGGTCAAGTGAAGGACTTACCTAATAGTTCAAGTAAAGGACTTATGATAGGTCAAATAAAAGACTTACCTAATAGGTCAAGTAAGACTTACCTAATAGCTCAAGTAAAAGTATGACCTGATAGTTCAAGTAAAGCTCACCTGATAGTTTAAGTATAGAACTTACCTGATTGTTCAAATATAGGACTTACCTGATAGTTCAAGTATAGGACTTACCGGATAGGTCAACTATAGGACTTACCTGATAGGTCAAGTAAAGGTCATACCTAATAGGTCAAGTAAAGGACTTACCTGATAGTTTGAGTGATGAGTTTCTGTTTTCAAATGAAATTCTGCACACTGAACATCTCCAGAAAACTCACGGCACAAAACACAGAAAAATCCATTTGTAGGGAACAGGAACTCTGGACCTAGTGTGGAAAAACATCAATAAAAGTTGACAAGGTGTTTAACTATTGTTTAAATCTCTAATTATTCAATTCTCAAATAAAAATGTGAATGGCCTATCAGCAATCTCTGATTATGCTATAGATATATACCCTTCAGGGAAACCACTTCTGTTTTCTGCGCTTTCTTTTTAGGGGTCGGGTTTTTCATCTGGTCAGGAATCCAAGGTCGATCATAATTATCTGTGTTTTTCCACTGTAAAAATTCAAATGGGGAGGTTTCGCAAACGTGTTTAAGTAAGACTGGCAAGTTCACTGCCTGGAGATCTTTGATCTTAATATCAAAATGTCATTCGACAAAGAAAGATCTCCAACTTTGTTGATAGATGACAGAATTGTTTTAATAAAATAAGATTCAAACAATTTAACAGGGTCAGAAGATAGGCAGCTTGTGATGCCCTCTTTATTCAATGAAAACAGTGAGATCTACAGATATATCAAAGCATACAAATAACAAAGTCCCTATCAAACAACAACGAGCGCTTAATCCTAACAAAGAGCTGTACAGAACCAGTTTAATAGGACTGTTTCCTGTCTCTACCTTCTTGTTGTGACGAAAGTGAGTGTGCTCCAGGAACTGCAAGGCCGTGTCATATACTGTATTACAAAGCTTGCACCAGTGTTTGCCAGGGTCAAAGAACTCGTATCTGGTCTTCACACCTCCCTTTACTTGGAAAGACATCTGTAATGTACAATTGGAAAGTTAAACACCCACAGACTACTGGTTTATATAATTTACATCACTGCTATTTTAAACTTATGTATTTCATTTACTGCTAAATCAAATTCTGTTCATTTAAGTTTAAACACATCAACAACTTTAGCTTTACAGTTAAACTGCTGGATAAACTATTACCTTTAAAATAGATCTATGGCATATATATATATATATATATATATATATATATATATATATATATATATATATATATATATATATATATATATATATACACACACACACACACACACACACACACACACACACACACACAACAAAGGTATCAGAGTTGACAACTCACTGACTTTCTGCTACTATCACCTGTTTTGGTTTTTCCTCTTGCTGTGCCTCAGACTCTGATTTAACTTCCTCCTTGACAGTATTTTCCTCTTTGACAGTTACTTCCTCTTTGATGGTTTGACCCTCAGGACTTGACTTAGGTTCACTTTTGACCGGCATTATTACACTTTCCACCACCTTCTGTTCTTCCTTGTCAATCTTGCTTTTCTTCTGCTGGGGTTGAAGCTCCTCCACACTTTTGCCCTCACCAATTTTCCTAAGCTTTGAGATTTGCATAGCTATTTCCTCCTGTAACTTGCTGTTCTGTAGAAGAATCGGATCCTTGTGACCATCCTTCTGCCGGCGCTTCTTTCTCATGATCTCGTTTTGCTGCCTTCGGAGTTTTGTCAGTTCCTCTTCGAGCGCCAGGATGCGTTTCTGTCTTTCCTCTTTGTCGCGCTGCAGTTTCTCCGCCTGCTTCCTGGACTGCATCAAGGACTGTGCCGACTCTCGCTCAACTGGTCTCTTCCCTCCCTGTTTCTGATATTGTGAACTTTCACTTTTGGGAGGCAAAACAGTTCGACTGGAAAAAGAAGGATTTTCAGATGGCATGGTTCTGAAGGTTTCAGAAGATTTTGGAATTTCTCTTAAATTTGGTCTTGTATTTTTTTTTTTAGATGGCTCAGGTTTCAGACTTTTAGGAAGATTCTCTTCAAGTGGTATGGTTGTAAGGTTTTCTCTTGCTGACATTTCTGGAGTCTTTGGTAACCCTGGAGACAACTGTCTTATGACAGGCTCTCTATGTTTTTCTGGGGCAGAGAAAGCACTCACTGTTTGGGGGTACTGTGATGGGGCTGTAGAATACTCCGGGTGGTAACTATACGGATCAACAGCAGAAGTAGCAGGGGGAGCATAAGGTGCAGTATAAGCAGGGGCACTATACCCTTGGGAAAATGAGGGTACAGCATAGGTAGATGAAGGGAACTCTTGTGCAGTGGATGGAGGCATGGAAGGTTCTGACAGAGGAATATGTGCATTAGTTTTATTGAGCTGATCCCTTCTCAGAATCTGGTCCAGAAAGCTGGGACGACCTTCTGTAGACCCCCTGTCAGACCTCCAATCCCGTCCTTCACGTGATGACAGAATGTCAAGTGCCGGTTTCTTTTTGGAGAACAGATTTGAGGTGAGGTCCTCAGTGGACAGGCCTCCTCCGAGAAACGAGGCCGTCTGGTTGATGCCGTACTCCTGAGGAACCTCCTCCTTCTTGACATCACTCCCAGCTTTTTCTTGCATTCGTTTGGACATTTCAAAATCAAATCCAATTGACTTTAATATGTTTTCTATCGTGGGATCATACTTCTGTTGCTTCACTTCCTCTTGCATTGTCACTGCAAAAGAGGCTGGCTGCTGAGAGGGTGGTTGTATGGCATGTTGTATGGTCTGTTGCACTGGTTGCTGACTGAGTGCTTGTATGGTCTGTGGCATGGGTGGTTGAGTGGGTGGCTGAGTGAGAGGTATCTGAACATCCTCTATGACCCGAGGTTGTGGTCGCTTTGTGAAAATGCTAAGGAGGTCAGAGGAGTCGTACTGTCTTTCTGGCTCATCTGGAGGTTTTTCCTGGATGTAAGCTGAAGGAGGAGAAAATGCTCTCTGCTGACCAAGAACTGGGAAAGTGTTGCCCTGCTGAGACCCACTGCCCGGGGGCTGATAAAGACCAGCTGCAAATGGCTGTGTCCAGAGCGGTGGTTTTGATGCTGTTGTCTCTGTCTTTTCTGCTTCTCCATAAAGAAACCTCTCTTCATCCTCTATATCCATTGCAGGTTCAGCGGGTAGTCTTCCAGAATTGAAATCTTGTCTGGGAGGTGGTCCCAGTCTGTGATCTATCTGGATTCTAAACGGATCCTCAGCTGGAGGCACGACAGGTGGTGGCTCATTGTTGGTTTTCTTCTTGAGTATAGATTTGAGAGGTTTAGCGGTGGGTGGTGTAGGCTCAGCTTTGGGAGGACTTCTCATCACGGGCTGTGTCAGGGATTCCAGGGTTCCGCGGTAGTAGTTTACTGGAGAATTAGGTCGCTCCAGACTCCTGTCAATCACATTGTGGGGCAGAGCATCAAACCTATCAATATCATGTCTACCTCTATCTCCATACTGTGATTCCATTCTCTCACTACTAAATCGTTCATCAAATTTTTTACTTGAATCACCCCTGTAGTAATCTCGGTAGTCTCTATCTCGGGAATCCTCCCTCCTGTCATAGTGGCTTGAGTAACTGTCACTACGGTGACGTTCCCTGCTTCCTTCTCGCCTGTCGTAATAATCCCGACTGTCTCGTCTGTGGTCTCTCCTATCACCATGACGATCCCTGCTACCCCCAGGGTGGTCCCGCCTCTCCCTGCTGCTGTCCCTCCTTCTGTCCCTTCCCCTGCTGTCACTTCTCCCTCGAGAATCCTCATATCTTCTCTCCTGAGAATTTTGCCTCCATTTCTCGTTCCTCCTCTTTGCATCATCTGCCCCTTCACTGAAGAGCATCCTCTCCTGCTCATATATATCTGCTGTGTTTTGTGTCGGCTGAACTGGGGGGCCCAGTCTCTCCGACAGAGGACTGCCCACTGGTTCTCTACTCACAGGTTCTTTGCTGTAAATGTCATTTCCCACAGTAATCCGCAGGGATTCTGTTGGGGAAGAGGTGTCCTCTCTGGGATGCTACAAAAACATGCAAACCAATTGTTATACACTGATAAAGAAATATTATTGAATGAGGTTGGATAATGACTGTTCAAAACGATAAGAAATAGAATAATCTCAGAACTTTTCTGTGAAATAAAAAGCATAACTTTTTAACATATACAAGGATATTATCAGTGCATCATATTCATCCTTAGGACAGGTCCAAAATTAAGTGGAAATACTCGCTATAAAATGTGACCAATTTTTTTCCTTAGCAAGCAGCCTTCATTATAACTCAATCGATTACTTTGTGTCAAGTCAGACAATGAGCTCAGATTGTCAAACATGGTTGACCCGATTGAACTTGGATGCTAATAACTGGTGACAATGAATTTGATCTCTCAACCACTAAAATATTGTGAGGAAGACCAGAAGCAGTTATTATTTAAATCAGCAGGATCCTAAGATGAAATGTAACCGATGCCAGATGTGTAAAGAACAAAAATGCATGGGAAAAACATCACCCACCTATTTCTTGGAAGTTCCAACATTTTATTTAAGTTTTTGTAAGGTTAGGTCAACAATTTCTTTATACAAGTATCAATATAGAACATTCCACCTGTGGACTAAAAAAAGGATTTCTTTTTTTATCGTATTTATTTTTAATTGTATTTATCAAATTATCCTGGTTTTTTTTAAACAAAGTTTTTGAACTGAAGTACCAAGTAATCAATGGCGGCTTGTTAGCTCCCTTCTCCCCAAACCCTATTAAACTATACCCCCCCCCCCTTTTTTTGTTTCTCAGATTGCATCAAATCTCAAGTGAACAGTACTGCATATTTCAAACTTAATTTCAAACTTATGATCTGCAGGTGAGCAGACTGATGCCTTATCCATGTGCTATACACTGTCCCAATATATAATCAATTAACATTTTGCTTAATTACTCAATAATCATAAATACCTCAAGGTTCAAAAATGAAAAATTTCAAAGATTTCTCAATTGAAAAGGCCCCTCTAGCTTATCAGGTTTTAATACAGGGTTGAAAATAAAGGAGTCTATGGGATTTTTGTATTCAAGACTGAGTGAAGAGTACCCGGATGATAAGGTTGAAAAATTGTGCAAGGTATTCCAATTGAGAAAATGTCAACATTTCCCATTATAAATTTCTCTAAGAAAACTTTTTGTTCCGTGATTTTTTCTGAGTGAAAAATTATAATGGGTCAATGAAGATATCTTGGGTATTATTCCTTTCATCAGTGTCAATTGTACTTGTTTAAAATGTATGTGTATTTTTATTAAAATTGTCCAAATGTGACACAAACAATAACTTGGGACAGACTATAATATGATGCTAAAAGTTGTTTACTGTAAACGTATTATATTTTGCGTGTATGATATTTGGCAGAAATTAGTTTTTGAACAATTTGGCGTGGATTTAAATTCGCGTATTCCTGAATGTGACTATTCTTATACATATAAATGCATGGCATTTAGCGACGTACTTGATTTAGCAGAAGCCGCATTCCGTCGAAAGTGCAAAATAGAATACACAGCCGAATGTAGTACGTTTACAGTATTTGTTATTTTGTAATTTCATAAACATGTCAATATACATACAAAAGCAATTAAATATTTTTTGGGCCATATATGAGAGTAATATAGAATTTATGATCTTAAATTGGAGGGCCTCTTAACCTGTCGGGCCGAGATATCTAAGCCCCGAGAACAATACAGTCCTAGCTTCTAGATGCTGTTTCACCTAATCTAAATCATGTGTACCAAGTCTGATATACTAGGTACATAATAGAGTATTAAAATTGTCACTGAAGCACAGGGGCTTGTGTAGAAAATAAAACATTGTTAAAAATGTGGGTACCTCAGATGAAAAATAAAAAGGGAGGATGCCATCTTGGATACCCACTCGTTTCATCATTAATTTTCTCATTTCAATTGTTAAACTAGACATGGGCCGATTCGTACTCCTTTATAAATGATTCTTCTTTGAGATATAAACAACGCTGTAGTTCTTTTTTACACCAATATCAACAAACTTGTTGATTTCTCATGTATATAAACATTAAAAATCGACAATTCCTTGACTTCTGCAGAAAGCGAAAGTACGGCATGTGAAATCACTGTCATACGACTGAGAATGGGATAAACCAAGGAGTTGTCGATTTCGGATGTCTTTGCGAGAAAAAGATAAAATTTGTTGATGTAAACGTAAATAGAAATAAACTGGAGGTGCGATCCTAAAGAAGAATCATTTATACATGTTATAAAGGAATACGAATTGGCACAAGTTTCTTGTTTACAAGTTGTTTTCAACGAGAAATTAGCTGATGAAGCGAGGTGGTATCCAAGATGGCGTCATCCCTCGTTATTTTACCTCTGAGGTACCCACTTTACTTCTACACAAGCCCCTGTGAGTCGCAGTGTGACTGGAGTTTAATGCGCATGTTAGTGTGGTGTCCGTGATTAAACGGGATGCATACCAGTAGCACTGAGCTTCCCATCCCACGACCTGTTAAATTTGATGTAAATAAAATAAGCATTGTGAAACTAAAGGAAATATCTTTCAGTCTACCACCTTAGTCCCAATGCGGTCTTCTACAGTGGTGGGTCTCTTGCGCGGCGGTGACGGAGACCGATCGTGATCTCGGTAGCGAGACCTGTCAAAACTCGAAGACGACGACTTTCTGGTTGTTGCGTGGATACCTCCGCCTTTTGCTCCAAATCCGCGACCACGCGCTCTCCCCGTAAACACCATTTTTAAGGCGAAACGAGGACTAGTTGGTCCTGGATAGTTAACCGAAAGTTACACATGTACTGCGCATGAGTGAAATGCCAAAAATCTTCTGGTAAAAAAAACCACAAAATTCGGATAAATTTGAAAAACCGTGAAAAGGGGTTTTTTTTAGGGGGGGGGGGGTCTTGACAACCTTGACAAGCAATAGAAAAAAAGCCATAAAATCTTCATTGTCTAGATTATAACCTTCTAATTGAAGGGTGGTCTAATTAATAACAAATAAATGCTGATATCTTTTAATGTTTATTTATTCAGACCACTTGGTCGCATGCTGACTGACGTTTTTCATACTAATTGTTGGACCATAATTAATCACCTAATTGTCTACGGACTTTTCCGGGATTTTCCCCCCGATTACGACAAAGAGCACACGGCGGGTTGACCGGTCAGCAGAGGATGCTTACTCCTCCATGGCACCTGATCCTACCTCTATCTTTTTGGAGGTCCGTGTTGCTCTGCTTTGAATTTGTATTACGTTTATGGATTTTTGAGATGGTTGACGGTTTGTTATTGTCATTTTTTCACAGCACCATCATATATGATTGGCTTATAGTTATGAATACAGAATATAGAATTTATTTTTCAAAATATGGCATCATGGGGCATGACATATAAAATTTTTGATTACATATATAAAAATAATAAATACACATACAGTATGACATGTTTGTATAGTAATATGATGCAATGATATACTATGATGCACAAAATTGTACTAAATGGCTCAAAGAAAATTGTACATGCGCATATAAATTCAAATATAAAATGGTAATTAAACAAGTTAAAAATCAGCAGATAAATGCATATAAATACAACAAACAATTAATATACATATTTAAACATGCATAAAATAAAATAAAATCATCCCAGTCAGGATATTTATGTTGAGGTTTTCTTTTCCAATATCATAGCTTTTTCAGAAAATTACATACTCTTCTAGCAATTTTGATATTTGGAGGGTTGATAATGTCAATAAAAGAGACACACTGAGCATTTAATTTATCACAACTGCTATACTTCCCTATGTAAAAAAAAAAAAAACAAACAAACCCCCCCCCCCAAAAAAAACACAAAAAAAAAAACACTGAGTATAAAAAAAAAACTGGTCTCCCACTCATTTGGGAATTATAAAAAAAAAATACATGCTGAATTCAAACCCCAGCGCCATCAAATTTCATTTTTAAGACCCTAACGAAATCGGTTTAATATTTTACAAGGTAGTTTTCTAGTATTAACCTAATTGGTTTTTGATAGATATTTACTGAATATCATATTATGCCTTTGAAGGCGGACAGAGAAAAAGAAAGTCTGCTGCCATTCTGATTCATCTTAATCATAAAACAAAAAAAACTTCCATATGAAATAATTATATTTCCATGGCACCATTGCATCTTCGTTAGTGCATCGTCTAATTTGTTTTTATGGCGACATTTCCTGACCTCCTTATTTACAATTATTATGGCGATATTTCCTTACCTCCTGATATACAAGTATTATGGTGACATTTCCTTACCTTCTTATATACAAGTATACCTATTTTGAGTTGAACAATAGCAGTAAAGGTCAATGCGTACGTAAAATTGTTACAGCAATGGCAGTTAGATTGTAGTAATATTGTTACAGCAATGGTGGCTAGATTGTGGTAATATTGTTACAGCAATGGCGGCTTGATTGTTGTAAAATTGTTACAGCAATGGTGGCTTGATTGTGGTAAAATTGTTACAGCTGAATGGTGGTAATATTGTTACAGCAATGGCGGCAAGATTGTGGTAATATTGTTACAGCTTAATTGTGGTAAAATTGTAACAACTGGATTGTGGTAAAATTGTTACAGCTGGATTGTGGTAAAATTGTAACAGCTGAAATGTGGTATAATTGTTACAGCTGAATTGTGGTATAATTGTTACAGCAATGGCGGCTTGATTGTGGTAAAATTGCTACAGCTGGATTGTGGTAAAATTGTTACAGCTAGATTGTGGTAAAATTGTTACAGCTGAATTGTGGTAAAATTGTTACAGCTGAATAGTGTTAAATTGTTACAGCTGAATTGTGGTAAAATTGTTACAGCTGGATTGTGGTAAAATTGTTACAGCTGAATTGTGGTAAAATTGTACAGCTGAATTGTGGTAAAATTGTTACAGCTGAATTGTGGTAAAATTGTTACAGCTGGATTGTGGTATAATTGTTACAGTAATGACGACTGGATTGTTGTGTTAGGGTGGTTGACATTCGACCTATTCATTTTTGTTGGTAAAAATGAAAAATAGATATAAAAACTAGAATTACACTGAGCGGTCGCCTAAGTAAGCGTCTTCAGGAAGTTATAGTAGTAATACTTGGACTGACAAAATACATGTAAAATAAATAAATTTAAAGAAAAAAAAACCACATCCATGAAACTTTTCGTTGTGGAGGGAATAAAGAAGTGGGGGAGGGGAAGCGAAAATGCTTTCTTTTTATAATTTATAATATTATATATTCAGTGTACAATATATGTATATAATAACTACAGTTATTATCATAGTACAGGGAATAATCTTATTATAAAAAGAAACATTTCAAAACCAGATGCGGTGCCTGAACTGGTTTTAGATAAGACATTTCCATACAGTAACATTAAACATTCTCTCACCAAAGTTCGTGCTACAAAAGCTTCGCTTACACGGAAGCTTGTGTAAGCGAAGCTTGTGTAGCACGACCTCTGGTGAGAGAATGTAACATGAAAATCTAAAAGACTTTGATATTTTTCTGTTTTGAACCCTAAGTTAGAAATAAATGTTCTGTTCTGAATGTGTATATTAAGAACAATAAAATATTTCTTACCATCTTTGAAAAGGAAAAGGATTTTCTTTTCCCTTTTTATTTTTTCTTTGGATTTAAGTCATATTTTTTCCTGCATTTTCGTGGCTTATTGATTTTTCCAAAATTATCCGAACAAAATGATTTGGACCCCTTTTTTCTTACGACATCAACTACTATTTGTATTTTATGCATGTAATGGAGCAAAGGGTATTTTCTTGGGTGGCAAGTAGGAAATATTTATAAATTTGATAGAAATGATATCTCATTCACCGATTTGTTGAAGCTAAATTTCCTTGATTTACGACAATCGTATATCGTGCGCTACTGAGGTCTTGTGGGAGTGCCAATAATAGAAGGAAAGCAGTCGACGCTTTGTGGTGATTCAGAGTGTGGATTATTAAGATGTGTATTTTTATGAATCAATAAACAATGGATTAGCAGGAACCATGCCTACGGTTTTGGACAGACCAGAACTTTCTTCCTCTGGTAAGAAATGAAATTTTATTTAAAAAAAATCACCTGTAATGCAATTTGTGAGACAATAGACAATGGATCAGAGAGCCATTCATTGAGTTTTATAGAAATACCGGTATCGATGTGATTTGGCATCTGTGATTTACGGCTAAATTCTTTCCAACAATATCAGTATGATAGATATGCACTCAATTAACCTGTCCTGTACTACAGTTGTATACTGCACATTTATTTTTATTTACTCGAATGTGATCTCCATGAAGCAGTGATGGTTTAGAGGTCTAATATGTTTGATATCACATGTTAGAGTGTTTTTGTTATGAAATGCCTGTATTCTGACTTCTGGCTGTATACAGGTTCCTGATCCTGGTGATAAAAGAAAATCAAACTGCACTTGTTCACTTAGTGTAATGCATTTGACATGACTGAAGAAATGCTTAATAATGTTAAAATTCAATTAGTAACTGTTGTGGCGTTGCTTGTTTGGTTTGTAGGCTGGTGAGGGTCTGTCTTTAAGGGTTAACTCCTAGAGGAAGTACCTAACACTCTAATGCTAAGATATAGATTTATGTCTATCCCACGTTAATATGTCAGGGTTAAAACTTTAAATAATATTAAGTATTTATTGTGATCTGAATAGCATCCTTAGACAACACCAATCTACAACACTTGTTTTGATTTTATCAATCCTAATGCTCTTTCTGTGGTTTGAGTGATGATCCTTACAAACAATATCTTTAAGTTCAGAATATGTGACAGATTATACATCAATGGAGTCATATCTGCAGTCTTTTCTTTTTATCTACAGGGGCATCCCCGGAGGATGGAGTTCCTGACATGATTGTCATCAGTGAAATCGATGAAAATGGAATCGCTGTCAACTTAAAAACCCGATACACCAAGGATCAAATATATGTATCCTTCTGATAGTAGATAGTAGTTTAAATGCTGAAGTAATTTAAAAACTCAAAACTTAAAACAAGAAAATTGGCTTGATACAACACTCAACAATCAGAAGTTGATGATGTTTATTAACTGGGGACCTCACATTTTATAACTTAAAACAGATTTCAAATAGATTATAGCTAGGTATATGAATACAGAAATAACTTTGCTTTAGAAAATATAATTATAACCAACAGAGGTTTGTTTCCTGGTAAATTTCCTGATCAGTTTTTGTTCTCTAACTTAGAGGAATTTCAGAAATATTTAGTTTTATACATAATTATAATTCAGTACCAATTTGTGGATTTTTTATACATTATAGCATATTTTTTTTATCAAAATGTATTGCATGCATATGATAAGAAGTCCAGTGTATATGAAATATTAGTGTGATTGTATGCATGACAGCTTGGCAGGTTACAGTGAGACAAACGCTGAAGTATTCAATGTTTGTGAAACCATTAGAAATCTGACTCCTCTTTATATTTCAACAATTGTTTAAACGTTGCATTTGGTAAAAATTGTATGCAGTACTGATCTTGTCACAATAAGAGTTACATCAGTTGTTTGGAGGGATGATAATTGAGTTACTCTACACGACAGGTGGACTGCATCGAATCCCTCTATTCCGTCCTTAGTGTACTAACCTGGTGCTTTAGCAGCAGACTTTGTGGCAGGGCTTTGATTGGGGCTGGGGGAGGCTCCAGTTTTTCTTGCTGGTTGTGTTTCCTGTACAGCCCTGTAACTGAGCAGTCTCTTCCGCAGTCTGTAGTTATTGGCAGGAAGTCCTTTCCGTTTAAACTCGTAACTTGTGTTATCAAGAAAAGAAAATTGTGTCTGTGAAAATACTGACTTGTAATGGCAAGAAATATTTCATTTGATTAAAACAAAACATGAGAACATTTGCTGCAATACTTTACTTCCAAATTGTTTTTTTATGCAACACTATAAATATTCCTCATTTCTAACATGAGGAAAAAATGTACCCATGCTTGAATTATTTACATCAGTTTTGTCAATTATTTTGAGAACTCCCCCAGTTTACTCAAAATGTGATACTTTGACAGGTGTGTTAACTTTGACAGGGATTGTTGTGTTAACTTTGTGTTTGAGAGATATTGTGATAGATTCCAGAGTTTATTTAGACTGTGTGTTTCTAAGCAGGATGGAGGTGAAATCCTGCAGTTTCCATTCTAGTTTTTATGTTTACTTTGATAAGCATGTGCTTTTCAGATTAGGGTGGATACCATTTCACTCATCTGTACCTGCCAAATTATATATCATTATATCATTAATAGGAACTAATGCAGTAGATCATTTTGCTTTAGATATAGACAATTTCTTATCAGCTGATTGAAGTTTGTTCAATGGGGCTGATTGTCAAGGTTCTGTAGACAGGAATGTTGTGAACTCTGGAGCCTCAGACTGGGAAGACTTGATTTAGCCCAGACAAGATACATTGTTTTAAGTGAGGCGATTTAATCCTTTGATAATCAGGTTGTTAAGGTGCCAGATGTTAACAGTGGCTGCACAATGCCTTGCTCAGTCATGACTCACCTGGCACACCTGTGAAGACTTGGTGTGCACACCTGTAGTCTCAGGTACCACTGTACAGTACTCACACACCCACTTACACACCCACAGACACATAAAACACTCAAAAACTTATAAATAAGCTTCCTCTACTGTTGATTTGTAAGTAAAAATGAATAATCCTTAACTCCCTCAGACATTTACTGGATCTATACTGGTAGCTGTCAATCCTTACAAAGATATTCCAATATATGATCAGGTAAAGTTATACATGAAGGGATCAGATTGGACCCCTCCCGCTCCCACGCCACGCCCCCCCCCCTTCCCAACCCCCAACCAACGCCAGGCGGACAATGTTGTGTTGACTGATGCAGCCTATTTGTTGTAGAGGACCTGGTATTACATGCTTCATCAATATTAGATGGGGATGAATGGTGTCCCTGGGGGGCTCTGAATCATATTGACTCTCATTGATCTGGGTCGTTACCCCATTACTACTGGGCTGTGTATTGCACAACAGGAAGGAGGGGAAATAAGAGGGTGGATCAAAGCAATCAGAGGGAGAAATCAGGGGGTGGATCAAAGCAATCAGAGGGATGTGGGTCTGTTACATAACTTGGACCCTAGGGGTACATTGATTATTGGGATTCTGTGTGACATGTGTGTCCTGTTGACGGCCTATCATCAGTTGAGCTCTGTGTTAGAGTGCAAGCAGCACCGCCTCATCAGGCTTCCGTTGGCCTTGTTTATCTTTGGTATTTTATCTGTGGGGTTTAAGTAGATGCTTACTTCACAGACTTACATCTGTTTGATGTGTAATTGCTTTGTCCCAAACTGGATCCTTATGGACAGCAACCTTTGATTTGTCCTTGAAATCCACACAGGCCATTCATCTAATATTATCAGATCAGAAAACAAATATAATTGCCATTTGGCTGCAAAGTGAATAGTCCACAGAAAGTAATCTCTACCTCAAAGAAAAATCAATTTTATTTCCAATACCTGTATTTTATAATTGGAATATTTCTTTATTGTTTGAAAATTTTGTGCATAAACCATCACAGAAGTTAGAGATTTCTAGCCTGATATTATGAAGCCTAGGTTGTGAGTCTTATCAGGGCAGTTACGAGATATTTCTGCCACTCTCCATCAATATTCAGCTGAAGCTTTGTTTAGAGAAACCATAACTTTGTGTGTATAGGACCATAACTGTCAGGAAGTCATTATAAATAGTGCTTACACAAATGCTCACAGCCCTGTGAACTTAATAAAATCTCAAGTCCTCTCTCTCTCCTTGCAGAAAGATGTTGCTCAATTTAACGGCAAGAAACTCAGCCAGGTGGAGCCACATGTGTTTGCAATCAGCGAGGCGGCATTCCAAAGTCTCCATAGCTCCCAGCAGAACCAGTCCTGTATCATCAGCGGGGAGAGTGGGGCCGGAAAGGTAATCACACCTGTATAATTAGTGGGGCCGGAAAGGTAATCACACCTGTCTAATTAGTGGGGCCGGAAAGGTAATCACACCTGTATAATTAGTGGGGCCGGAAAGGTAATCACACCTATATAATTAGTGGGGCCGGAAAGGTAATCACACCTGTATAATTAGTGGGGCCGGAAAGGAAATCACACCTGTATAATCAGTGGGGCCGGCAAAGTATAATTAGTTGGACCGGCAAGGTAGACACAGCTGTATAATAAGTGGGGCCGGAAAGGTAATCAGTAATCTCCTTTGTATGATGACATGGCTGCCCCTTGTAGGGCTTTATTTGTATCAAAACACAGAAATTCACCTTAAATTAGTTCAGCCAGAGATACCCAAATCAAGTATATGAAATTCAATATGAACCCCATCATGATAGGGATGTAGAATTTGAATATTTTGATATTAAAAAATTTGATATGCAGGTGTGCAACACCCTCAATAAACAGCATCTCCTAAATGAGACTCAATCATGAAGTTATTTTAATATTTTGTGAATAAATTTTATAAGTAACATTCTGTCCACCCATTGAAAATGTTAGAGTTAGACTCTGTAGCTGCTGAACACTCGATGCTGATAAAACAGTAGGATACCACTCAATCACAAACCAGAAAGTTGTAAATTAAGTGTTTGTTTTAATTAGTACTTGTGGTTGTCATAATTAAGAATGCTACACTTGAATTTTGGGGGGTACTTGAGAATCAGTAATTAAGAAGTCAGTTTTAAGGGGACTTGAAGCAGCGTCCTACTTGACAGATGATCTAGTGGCTCTCAGTGTGTGATAGACACTGTAAGTAGTTCTGATGAATGTGTTCAACATGGAGGGTATAATATCTCTTTACAAGCCTATTGGCTTGAATACATGTGAGAAATAAGTAGGAAATATGTTGATCAGGAAAGCAGAAGTTGAACACAGAGAAGACTTTAAGTGTGAGGCAACTAGTTCTTTTGGATGGAGGAAATTCAAGCTGTTTAGAAGGGTGTACTTAGGTTCTATAATAATTTGATAGGACTACAGTGCCCCTTTAGCATACCAAATATAATTGGCTATTGAGGACATGGTAATTGACTGTTGTTTAAATGTCTGTAATCACCCAGACCCTTCTATGCCAGGTGTGTTGGGTGTAGGTGTGACAGATCTCTCTGTTAGTGTTACAGAATGCTTACTCTCACTCAGCCAGTATGGTGTGACAGATCTCTCTGTTAGTGTTACAGAATGCTTACTCTCACTCAGCCAGTATGGTGTGACAGATCTCTCTGTTAGTGTTACAGAATGCTTACTCTCACTCAGCCAGTATGGGACCCTTTTCTATCTGTGACAGATCTCTCTGTTAGTGTTACAGAATGCTTACTCTCACTCAGCCAGTATGGGACCCTTTTCTATCTGTGACAGATCTCTCTGTTAGTGTTACAGAATGCTTACTCTCACTCAGCCAGTATGGTGTGACAGATCTCTCTGTTAGTGTTACAGAATGCTTACTCTCACTCAGCCAGTATGGTGTGACAGATCTCTCTGTTAGTGTTACAGAATGCTTACTCTCACTCAGCCAGTATGGTGTGACAGATCTCTCTGTTAGTGTTACAGAATGCTTACTCTCACTCAGCCAGTATGGTGTGACAGATCTCTCTGTTAGTGTTACAGAATGCTTACTCTCACTCAGCCAGTATGGTGTGACAGATCTCTCTGTTAGTGTTACAGAATGCTTACTCTCACTCAGCCAGTATGGTGTGACAGATCTCTCTGTTAGTGTTACAGAATGCTTACTCTCACTCAGCCAGTATGGTGTGACAGATCTCTCTGTTAGTGTTACAGAATGCTTACTCTCACTCAGCCAGTATGGGACCCTTTTCTATCTGTGACAGAACTCTCTGTTAGTGTTACAGAATGCTTACTCTCACTCAGCCAGTATGGGACCCTTTTCTATCTGTGACAGATCTCTCTGTTAGTGTTACAGAATGCTGACTCTCACTCAGCCAGTATGGTGTGACAGATCTCTCTGTTAGTGTTACAGAATGCTTACTCTCACTCAGCCAGTATGGGACCCTTTTCTATCTGTGACAGAACTCTCTGTTAGTGTTACAGAATGCTTACTCTCACTCAGCCAGTATGGGACCCTTTTCTATCTGTGACAGATCTCTCTGTTAGTGTTACAGAATGCTTACTCTCACTCAGCCAGTATGGTGTGACAGATCTCTCTGTTAGTGTTACAGAATGCTTACTCTCACTCAGCCAGTATGGGACCCTTTTCTATCTGTGACAGATCTCTCTGTTAGTGTTACAGAATGCTTACTCTCACTCAGCCAGTATGGTGTGACAGATCTCTCTGTTAGTGTTACAGAATGCTTACTCTCACTCAGCCAGTATGGTGTGACAGATCTCTCTGTTAGTGTTACAGAATGCTTACTCTCACTCAGCCAGTATGGGACCCTTTTCTATCTGTGACAGATCTCTCTGTTAGTGTTACAGAATGCTTACTCTCACTCAGCCAGTATGGTGTGACAGATCTCTCTGTTAGTGTTACAGAATGCTTACTCTCACTCAGCCAGTATGGTGTGACAGATCTCTCTGTTAGTGTTACAGAATGCTTACTCTCACTCAGCCAGTATGGTGTGACAGATCTCTCTGTTAGTGTTACAGAATGCTTACTCTCACTCAGCCAGTATGGGACCCTTTTCTATCTGTGACAGATCTCTCTGTTAGTGTTACAGAATGCTTACTCTCACTCAGCCAGTATGGTGTGACAGATCTCTCTGTTAGTGTTACAGAATGCTTACTCTCACTCAGCCAGTATGGTGTGACAGATCTCTCTGTTAGTGTTACAGAATGCTTACTCTCACTCAGCCAGTATGGTGTGACAGATCTCTCTGTTAGTGTTACAGAATGCTTACTCTCACTCAGCCAGTATGGTGTGACAGATCTCTCTGTTAGTGTTACAGAATGCTTACTCTCACTCAGCCAGTATGGTGTGACAGATCTCTCTGTTAGTGTTACAGAATGCTTACTCTCACTCAGCCAGTATGGTGTGACAGATCTCTCTGTTAGTGTTACAGAATGCTTACTCTCACTCAGCCAGTATGGTGTGACAGATCTCTCTGTTAGTGTTACAGAATGCTTACTCTCACTCAGCCAGTATGGGACCCTTTTCTATCTGTGACAGATCTCTCTGTTAGTGTTACAGAATGCTTACTCTCACTCAGCCAGTATGGTGTGACAGAACTCTCTGTTAGTGTTACAGAATGCTTACTCTCACTCAGCCAGTATGGTGTGACAGATCTCTCTGTTAGTGTTACAGAATGCTTACTCTCACTCAGCCAGTATGGTGTGACAGATCTCTCTGTTAGTGTTACAGAATGCTTACTCTCACTCAGCCAGTATGGTGTGACAGATCTCTCTGTTAGTGTTACAGAATGCTTACTCTCACTCAGCCAGTATGGTGTGACAGATCTCTCTGTTAGTGTTACAGAATGCTTACTCTCACTCAGCCAGTATGGGACCCTTTTCTATCTGTGACAGATCTCTCTGTTAGTGTTACAGAATGCTTACTCTCACTCAGCCAGTATGGGACCCTTTTCTATCTGTGACAGATCTCTCTGTTAGTGTTACAGAATGCTTACTCTCACTCAGCCAGTATGGGACCCTTTTCTATCTGTGACAGATCTCTCTGTTAGTGTTACAGAATGCTTACTCTCACTCAGCCAGTATGGTGTGACAGATCTCTCTGTTAGTGTTACAGAATGCTTACTCTCACTCAGCCAGTATGGTGTGACAGATCTCTCTGTTAGTGTTACAGAATGCTTACTCTCACTCAGCCAGTATGGTGTGACAGATCTCTCTGTTAGTGTTACAGAATGCTTACTCTCACTCAGCCAGTATGGGACCCTTTTCTATCTGTGACAGATCTCTGTTAGTGTTACAGAATGCTTACTCTCACTCAGCCAGTATGGGACCCTTTTCTATCTGTGACAGATCTCTCTGTTAGTGTTACAGAATGCTTACTCTCACTCAGCCAGTATGGTGTGACAGATCTCTCTGTTAGTGTTACAGAATGCTTACTCTCACTCAGCCAGTATGGGACCCTTTTCTATCTGTGACAGATCTCTCTGTTAGTGTTACAGAATGCTTACTCTCACTCAGCCAGTATGGTGTGACAGATCTCTCTGTTAGTGTTACAGAATGCTTACTCTCACTCAGCCAGTATGGGACCCTTTTCTATCTGTGACAGATCTCTCTGTTAGTGTTACAGAATGCTTACTCTCACTCAGCCAGTATGGGACCCTTTTCTATCTGTGACAGAACTCTCTGTTAGTGTTACAGAATGCTTACTCTCACTCAGCCAGTATGGTGTGACAGAACTCTCTGTTAGTGTTACAGAATGCTTACTCTCACTCAGCCAGTATGGTGTGACAGATCTCTCTGTTAGTGTTACAGAATGCTTACTCTCACTCAGCCAGTATGGGACCCTTTTCTATCTGTGACAGATCTCTCTGTTAGTGTTACAGAATGCTTACTCTCACTCAGCCAGTATGGGACCCTTTTCTATCTGTGACAGATCTCTCTGTTAGTGTTACAGAATGCTTACTCTCACTCAGCCAGTATGGGACCCTTTTCTATCTGTGACAGATCTCTCTGTTAGTGTTACAGAATGCTTACTCTCACTCAGCCAGTATGGTGTGACAGATCTCTCTGTTAGTGTTACAGAATGCTTACTCTCACTCAGCCAGTATGGTGTGACAGATCTCTCTGTTAGTGTTACAGAATGCTTACTCTCACTCAGCCAGTATGGTGTGACAGATCTCTCTGTTAGTGTTACAGAATGCTTACTCTCACTCAGCCAGTATGGTGTGACAGATCTCTCTGTTAGTGTTACAGAATGCTTACTCTCACTCAGCCAGTATGGTGTGACAGATCTCTCTGTTAGTGTTACAGAATGCTTACTCTCACTCAGCCAGTATGGTGTGACAGATCTCTCTGTTAGTGTTACAGAATGCTTACTCTCACTCAGCCAGTATGGGACCCTTTTCTATCTGTGACAGATCTCTCTGTTAGTGTTACAGAATGCTTACTCTCACTCAGCCAGTATGGTGTGACAGAACTCTCTGTTAGTGTTACAGAATGCTTACTCTCACTCAGCCAGTATGGTGTGACAGATCTCTCTGTTAGTGTTACAGAATGCTTACTCTCACTCAGCCAGTATGGTGTGACAGATCTCTCTGTTAGTGTTACAGAATGCTTACTCTCACTCAGCCAGTATGGTGTGACAGATCTCTCTGTTAGTGTTACAGAATGCTTACTCTCACTCAGCCAGTATGGTGTGACAGATCTCTCTGTTAGTGTTACAGAATGCTTACTCTCACTCAGCCAGTATGGGACCCTTTTCTATCTGTGACAGATCTCTGTTAGTGTTACAGAATGCTTACTCTCACTCAGCCAGTATGGGACCCTTTTCTATCTGTGACAGATCTCTCTGTTAGTGTTACAGAATGCTTACTCTCACTCAGCCAGTATGGTGTGACAGATCTCTCTGTTAGTGTTACAGAATGCTTACTCTCACTCAGCCAGTATGGGACCCTTTTCTATCTGTGACAGATCTCTCTGTTAGTGTTACAGAATGCTTACTCTCACTCAGCCAGTATGGTGTGACAGATCTCTCTGTTAGTGTTACAGAATGCTTACTCTCACTCAGCCAGTATGGGACCCTTTTCTATCTGTGACAGATCTCTCTGTTAGTGTTACAGAATGCTTACTCTCACTCAGCCAGTATGGGACCCTTTTCTATCTGTGACAGAACTCTCTGTTAGTGTTACAGAATGCTTACTCTCACTCAGCCAGTATGGTGTGACAGAACTCTCTGTTAGTGTTACAGAATGCTTACTCTCACTCAGCCAGTATGGTGTGACAGATCTCTCTGTTAGTGTTACAGAATGCTTACTCTCACTCAGCCAGTATGGGACCCTTTTCTATCTGTGACAGATCTCTCTGTTAGTGTTACAGAATGCTTACTCTCACTCAGCCAGTATGGGACCCTTTTCTATCTGTGACAGATCTCTCTGTTAGTGTTACAGAATGCTTACTCTCACTCAGCCAGTATGGGACCCTTTTCTATCTGTGACAGATCTCTCTGTTAGTGTTACAGAATGCTTACTCTCACTCAGCCAGTATGGTGTGACAGATCTCTCTGTTAGTGTTACAGAATGCTTACTCTCACTCAGCCAGTATGGTGTGACAGATCTCTCTGTTAGTGTTACAGAATGCTTACTCTCACTCAGCCAGTATGGTGTGACAGATCTCTCTGTTAGTGTTACAGAATGCTTACTCTCACTCAGCCAGTATGGTGTGACAGATCTCTCTGTTAGTGTTACAGAATGCTTACTCTCACTCAGCCAGTATGGTGTGACAGATCTCTCTGTTAGTGTTACAGAATGCTTACTCTCACTCAGCCAGTATGGTGTGACAGATCTCTCTGTTAGTGTTACAGAATGCTTACTCTCACTCAGCCAGTATGGGACCCTTTTCTATCTGTGACAGATCTCTCTGTTAGTGTTACAGAATGCTTACTCTCACTCAGCCAGTATGGTGTGACAGAACTCTCTGTTAGTGTTACAGAATGCTTACTCTCACTCAGCCAGTATGGTGTGACAGATCTCTCTGTTAGTGTTACAGAATGCTTACTCTCACTCAGCCAGTATGGTGTGACAGATCTCTCTGTTAGTGTTACAGAATGCTTACTCTCACTCAGCCAGTATGGTGTGACAGATCTCTCTGTTAGTGTTACAGAATGCTTACTCTCACTCAGCCAGTATGGTGTGACAGATCTCTCTGTTAGTGTTACAGAATGCTTACTCTCACTCAGCCAGTATGGGACCCTTTTCTATCTGTGACAGATCTCTCTGTTAGTGTTACAGAATGCTTACTCTCACTCAGCCAGTATGGGACCCTTTTCTATCTGTGACAGATCTCTCTGTTAGTGTTACAGAATGCTTACTCTCACTCAGCCAGTATGGGACCCTTTTCTATCTGTGACAGATCTCTCTGTTAGTGTTACAGAATGCTTACTCTCACTCAGCCAGTATGGTGTGACAGATCTCTCTGTTAGTGTTACAGAATGCTTACTCTCACTCAGCCAGTATGGTGTGACAGATCTCTCTGTTAGTGTTACAGAATGCTTACTCTCACTCAGCCAGTATGGTGTGACAGATCTCTCTGTTAGTGTTACAGAATGCTTACTCTCACTCAGCCAGTATGGGACCCTTTTCTATCTGTGACAGATCTCTGTTAGTGTTACAGAATGCTTACTCTCACTCAGCCAGTATGGGACCCTTTTCTATCTGTGACAGATCTCTCTGTTAGTGTTACAGAATGCTTACTCTCACTCAGCCAGTATGGGACCCTTTTCTATCTGTGACAGATCTCTCTGTTAGTGTTACAGAATGCTTACTCTCACTCAGCCAGTATGGGACCCTTTTCTATCTGTGACAGATCTCTCTGTTAGTGTTACAGAATGCTTACTCTCACTCAGCCAGTATGGGACCCTTTTCTATCTGTGACAGAACTCTCTGAGCTATTAGTGTTACAGAATGCTGACTCTCACTCAGCCATTATAGGGACCCTTTCTATCTGTGTCGCATCTGTCCTGGTATTTGGGGGAGATGGAATCTGTTTTGAGATCAATATCTCTTTCGTGCCTGCTTCAGAGAATAGCTCCCTGAGGCTGTTTGTTATAAGGTCCCATCAAGAACAACCAAGGCTATTTCATAATACAAAACACATTGACCATGGCAGAAAGAGAGAGAACTGCACTATTTGAGGGTTACAGTGGTTTAGGGGCAGTGAGAGAGAGAGAGAGAGCAGCACTATTGTTGGGTTACAGTGGTGTGGTTTACCACCATAAATCAGCTTTATTGACCTGTACTGGGTCAGCACCATGTGCTGAGTAGTGTTACCTGCCTGTGTTACCTGACACTTCTGTCAGGTGTGAATGCGCCTGTTGATTGTCACTCACTGCACTTGTTTCAATAGGTATGGGGACTCTCCTACACCTTATAAATAAAGCCCTTGTAGTACTGGTATAGTATTACATGTGCCTTGTACAGCCTGAGGGTGTTGGGGTCAGTGTGTTGTCAGCCTTGAAAGGAATTCCTTAGGTGTAAAAAATAAAACAAACTCTTTGTAGACGAAGCACAGCTTAAACATGCACAGGGTCGTATAAGTTATTTGAAGGATATGAATTCATAAGTTCGACTTTTCTTCCTGTTTGTTACATCACATGTTATCGGTAAAAATAAAAACGGAATCAGGATAATTAGTTGAAAAATTTTAATTCACGTGAATCTAAAAAAGGAAAAGGATGTACATGTACATGTCAACTAGATGAAGAGAGACAACCAGAAAAAAATCAAATAAATTCTTCAATTGATTTATACAATTCTGTCTGTTTTTGAAATTAATTGTCAACACATGAGCATCCAAACACCACTTGTCATCCTTTGAAGAGTTGTTACACGTGCAGAATTAAGTGATCAATGATTACATGTTGTAGAGATTTAGAATACAGCTGGTGTATCATATAGAGAATACAGCTGGTGTATCATATAACCATGTCACATGCTAACCAGGAATAGTCCGATGTTCTTATCAGAATTAGTGACATGAGGGGATTAGAATAGTCAAATCTTGGGACATGAGGGGACTTTGGTATCGAGAGAATGGTTAAATCTTAGGGGCATTGTTATAGTACATGTATGTGCTATAAAAATCAGAATAGTGGCAAATTGGCTGTCAGGAAACATAGTAGCAATCGTGTAACATTGTGACATTCATGTAGAGGAAGTTATGTAGCGAAGTACATGTATTAGACTAGTCATAAAGCATATTGGCAGTCCTGTAGCGTAATGGTAGCCATGTAGCACTGAAGCAGTCATGTAGCCTTGTAGCATCACATAGCATAATGACAGTCATATAACATATTGGTAGTCAAGTAGCATAGTGGCAGTCACATAGCAAATTGGCAGTCATGTCTTATTGTAGCAGTCATGGCACAGACGAAGTCATTTAGCTTTGTAGCAGTCATAGCATAGAAGCAGTCATGTAGCATAGTAGCAGTCATGTGGCATAATAGCAGTCATGTGGCATAGAAGCAGTCATGTGGCATAATAGCAGTCATGTGGCATAGTACCAGTTACATATCATAAGCTAGTCACATAGCATGGAGGTGTTTATTGAAGTTCAGCGTTGTTATACAAGTCAGTAATTGTGATAGCATTGCTGCCAACATATACCGGTAGTTATAGTACACACATGTTGTTGTTAAAAAGTACAGCATAGTGGTTTGAGTTAGAGGTCAAGTGCTATACTAGATATACTTGTCCAGATTTGTGGTTAGTAGTGCAGTTTTGCTGTAGAACTGAATTACAGAGTTAGTATAGTAACATAGCGGTGTTCTAGTAAGACAACTCTACAGGATGCTGACCATAGTGTACAGGGCGCTATTGGGCTGACAGACCACTACTGGACTAAGGTGGTTATCATCCACTGCTCCTATAATGGTGGCATTATGTGGGCTTTCTTTGTCTGATGCCAGAAGATGGGTCTGACTCTCTAATAATAACCCTCTAGTAATACTACTAGTAGGTTGAGTCTCAAATTTCCATCTGTGGGAATTCCATTAAAGCTGAACTTGTTTTGGTCATTATAAGCTTTTAAGACTCTGATATTCTTTAGTGTCAGGCTCTTTAGAGTGGTTATGTATGATTGTCTGGAAGCAGCCCAGACTTTGTGTGGTGTTAGTTTCCCTCATGATCTATCATCATATAACACCAGTTGCATTTGTCGTTTTCGTTTGATGAAGACGAAATTTTTACTTATTCATGCAGCTTGTTTCTGCTGATACAGAAAAAGCATTCATTCCGTGTCTTGAATTAAAAAAAAAATTCATATAAAATAATCCTGAAAACTAAACAAAGACACCTTCAATATTTCTTCCCGCCTGAACTTAATCACTTATATGTCATGGAGGATTTATGTCCCAACACAAACCAATATGTCTCCTCTTTCAGGATTCCATTAAATGGCATTTTACATTTATGACATGTTAAATATCCTCCTGGAAGAGAAATTTGCCATGGCACATGATCAATACGGGAATAATTCCCAAGCAATTGTTCGAAGTGTTCCCGGAGCAGGCTGGTTTTGTTATTTGGTCTTGTGTGTTATCAGCCTGACTTTGTTCATGTTGTCATAATTCCATGATTCATCGCAAGTTGACTCTCTAAACTCAATCAACAAAGCAAAATTACCTTATGTATAGCAATGGGAGAGGGCAATTAAATAGGACAGAGATCTAATATAAAAAGCTGTTCACCAATAACAAAAGATAATAAGTTTCCTCACCATATTGCCATTTGATATATATGACTGGACAATTGTTGAAATATTGTTGGCAATGATCTGTGTGTTTTAGGGATAATGTTCCCTTAATGGAGTCTGATCTGTTTGGGTGTTGCTAAAACGCGGAACGGAAAACGGAACGGAAAGCGGAACGGAACGGAAAACGGAAAATTTTATGTAATGTTATTTATTTGATAAATGTGTTTATCATGCAAGAAAGATATACTTTATGCAATTTTAAATATTTAAAAACAGATTATCAATATGATTTCATTTACATGTTTTCAGAAAATGGATGATTTCGTTAGAATTAACAGTACATGCATTGACCATTAGTCCCGTCTACTGCTCTCTTTTCGAATTATATGTACAAGTTGTATGAATGAACAACCGCTTAGGCAAACGTAAAAAAACCTTGCAGTGTTCAATACTATCTTGAATAATAAAAATGATATAGCATTAATGAGATCAAAAATACGACTGATCGATGAACAACGTCCATCTTTACGAGGTTTTAATGCATCATCCGTTTGCTTACTAATATCCTGCTATTTTAAATATCATTTAATCGAACACAGTTTTTATCGCTTTTATTATTTAAGATAGTATGGAACACTAAAAGTTCAATGTGAATGAGAGTACATCATATTCGAAATATTTAAAATAAGTGTAAAATTCCCAGCCAGTTTCAAAGTTATAATTAACACTACCAAACGCCTTAACCAACTGCGCTGCACTGTTAGGCCAGCAATACAATAGAAGGAAAATATTTTTTTGAAAAGTTATGGCTAATTTTCTCTTAACATTTCATCACGATGTGTGCACATTTCATTTTCCGTTTTGTACTTAACTAAACTAAATTGAATGCAATGCTATATATATAGTTGATAAACATACATAAGACGAATATCAATAAAACATCAATATGATAATAATTATTCGTTAAATATGAACAAATGATACAAAGTAGATCGATTTTGTCCAATCTTTACCCTTTTTAAGCGATAAATTTGAAATCATATTTTCCGCTTTCCGTTCCGTTCCGTTTTCCGTTCCACGTTTTAGCAACACCCGATCTGTTTACACTGAGTGAGGTTATTTATCTTTCATTGCAGACAGAGACCACAAAGTTCATCCTACAGTACCTCTGCTCAGTCACCAACCACGTCTCCTTTTGGGTGGAACAGCAGATCCTGGAGGCCAACACTGTACTGGAGGCTTTTGGTAGGTCCCCTTATTAACCAACACTGTACTGGAGGCTATTGGTAGGCCTCCCTCACTAGCCAATGCTGTACTGGAGGCTATTGGTAGGCCTCCCTCACTAGCCAATACTGTACTGGACGCTATTGGTAGGCCTCCATAACACTGTACTGAAGGCTTTTGGTAAGGCCCTCTCACTCTTAAAAACACTCAATTGGAGTCATTTGGCAGGCTACCCCTTACTAATCCACACTGACACCCCCCCTCCCGACTTTCTAAACCAGTAATGTACTGGAGGGTTTCCTAGTTCCCCCTTATTAACCCTCACAAACTCTATACTAGAGGTTTTTGGTAGGTCCTCCCTTTCCCTTATTTACCCCCATCAACTCTGTACTGGAGGCTTTTGGTAGGTGACTGCCCCTTTTTTTACCTTCACAAACTCTGTACAGAGGTTTTAGGTAGGTTAATTAGTGTGCAATTAATTAAATATGGGGAGATTTATTCTTTATACATGTATTTTTGATTTACTATGAGAAAGTGCATAAAATAAAAGAAAGTGATGTTGAATATTATAAGATATGATTGTAATGTCAAGTGGGTACTTATACAATGTATGCAATTGATTTTTTCTATCCGATCACAATAAAAATAATGACCGATATACATTGTACATGTACTATGCTAAGGATGGTGATTGGAGGTGTAAGGACCTTCTTATTAGTTAAATTAGTGTTGAAATTAAAGACTGTTGGCCCACTCAATCATTGGTTAACAATGAGTTATATAAAAACTCTCACTCCAGCTGCGATACTCTGAACAATCATGTTCAGGAATAGAAAAATGATTCTTTAATTGGATTAAAGTTTTGATTTTGGATTGCTCTGGATCGAGGTGCCCCATTATCTCCCATGTGGGCTCAAGTCTCTCAGGACTGAAGATGATGAGGACGTTATTCCTGTATCAAACTTCCGCCCTCAAGTGTACGAGTGCATTTTCTACAAATAGCAGCAGAACTCTCTCACAAACATGTCTGCCTGTAGAGGAGTATGCTGGTCCTGCTGGGAATAATCCCTACTGCTGACTTTGAAATTGAGCAAATTATAAAATCAAACTGAACAAAGCAGGCGGCACCCAAGGTTTTATAACAGATTTCAAACTCATGGCCTCTTATAGCAACTCTTAGAGCTCTCTAATGCACTTTTTGGCTGTAGGCAGTGAATGGCAAATGTTTAAATAGTTGTTTATGAGAAGGATAAGAAAACAGATAGTCAGAAGTGAAGAGGTTTAGTCAATTGGATTAGGGACCCCTGGTGGGGAGTGGTTGTCAGCTCTTGACACAGTGAGGGTGAGAGGTGGAGTAGATACATCTACATGTCTACATATATATCTATCTGTACAGAATGTTACACAGTATACACAGCTGATTACATCCCCTTCCTGGTTCACCAGGCTGGGTCAAAGATCTGGTGAGATTATAAACACACAGATCTCACTGGGTCATCAGTCAACAGCAGGAAAACCACAAACAAACAAACCCTCTGATCTGTCAGGATTCCCCCCTACAGTCCTCGTGTTGGGGATGACATTCCCCTGTGTATTATTTATAACTTGTATGTGTAGTTAAAAAGGAAGCATACTGTAAATATTTATTTCTCTTTTTAGTTTATTTGTACTTAAGTATGAATAGTTGAGAACCAGAAGTGATTTATTTTTGTGTACCATATTTTTGTGTCCCTTTTATCAAGTTCAGGAGTGATCATTTTTTTATTCAGCCTGCAACTATTGGACTAATAGCCATTTAAAAATAAAATAAAAACCAACTTTTTGACAGAACTTAATATAAAGTTGAAGTAATCCGATTATGGTTACATTTTTTGGTCCATTTTATCGTTTTCCTTTGTTCCATTGAATTCTGTAAGCTTCTTTTTTGTTGACTTTTAATTTAAGTTATACAAGATGGAGATCTCCCTCACCATGCATCATTCATTCGCGCTAGAACAGATTCCAATCAGTGAAGCCAACATTTAGGGCAGAAGCTTGACATTTGTAATTATTTTTTCCCATGTGAACCAACTAAAGACAAAAATATTCATTTCTGTGTGAACTTTCTAAGGAGGCAAGAGATCTTATTATGGAATCACATAATAACATTATCTCATATGAGGTCATGGTTTGCTTGATCCATAACTATTCTTACAAAATTACAGTTAGATTATCTATCTCTCTTATAAGAAATAGTTCACATGGATAATATGAAATCGGTGTGTGCATAATCATATACTGTAAAAGTGGTTATTTACGCTGGTGGTTAAGTACGCATTTTCTATGGTCAAACAATATTGCTTTATTTTCCACTCTAAAATTGGATTCATTTAATCATACGTGCGGGGGTATTATACGCAGTTTTAAGCTTAACGCGAAACGTGTAAATTTCCCCCACGCGTAAATAACCACTTTTACAGTATTCTAAGAATCCATGTCCTTGTGAAAAATTTTAACATTGTCAATAAATTCTCATATTGGATTGAAATAGGACAAATTGATGATTATTAATTTGTATATAAGAACAGCATGAGCAGGTTAGGTGGAATTTTGTAGGAACTAATGTGTTGATTTGTATTTGTAGGTAATGCTAAGACGGTGCGTAATGACAACTCCAGTCGGTTTGGCAAGTTCATGCAGGTCTGTTTTGACGCGTCCCACCAGATCAAGGGCTGTATTGTCCAGGACTACCTCCTGGAACAGTCCCGCATCACATTCCAGTCTCCGGACGAGAGGAACTACCACGTGTTCTACCAGCTGGTGGCCGGAGCTGCCGCCGCCCCAGAAATCCAGGACCAGTTCTTTCTGTTACCCGTCGAAAGCTACTACTACCTGAACCAGAGCGGCTGCTACCAACTCTCAAACGTGGACGATTCCAAAATGTTCGACAGGCTCCGATTGGCTATGAATGTGCTGAATATTCCGTCGGAGATGGTGGATGGGATATTCTCGGTGTTGTCGGCGGTGTTACTGATTGGCAACATGTCGTTTGAGGACATCGAGGGAGAGAAGAGTGACTTGACTGAGGAAGCCAAGAGTATTCTGGAGATGGTGTGTCAACTACTTGGATTTGAGCCAGATGGACTCACAGAGGCCCTGTTGTTTCGTCAGATCCAGGTGCGGGGGACGGTCACCAGCATTCCATACAAAATACAGGAGGTACGTAGTGTCAGTGATGATCAGAAAGGAATCTCCATGTAAAGTAGTGGAGAAGAATTCTGTTTAAAAAAAATCACTAAATGTGAAGCTTGCATTATTGCATCATCTGGTTATTAAAAATTGAATAATTATAGCAGAATTAATACTTTTGGTAAAAATAAACTTTGGAAAAAGAATAAAAGATTAAGAATGGCACACGACCTAACAACTTTAAAATCCCATTTCCACAATTTCCAGGTAGACTTTTTGATGAACTGTATGACCCTATAGCATGAACACACACAGGATTCTCCCTGTATGAGGGTCACTGTATAATTGACCCTGGCCCATCTCATGCAGGCACTTCACTATCTGCTTCATGAGATGAACAGGAAGCACTTTGACTTGTTTTGTTATCTCAGAGATTACATTTGTTTATTTATTGCTGTCCCGTCTTCCCTTTATTTCCGCTTTAATCTGGTCTAGTAAGCACCACTAATACACCGAGCGCGTGACTTTTGTACGTAGGGTATCAGGGCAATACATTTTCCCTGTGTATGGAATGATCTTTGTCCTAATTTCTTTTTTTATATTTCCCAAACTAAAATTTTACTTGAAAAAGTTTCCTTAATGGTACATTTATTATTTATTTTGATATCAGGGCATTGAAATTTTTCCCTGTTTGTTCCTGATTTTTGTGTTTAGATTTCCCAAACTAAAAGCTTACTGAAGAACCTTTGCAAGTTACCACTAAACAGTTGATCTTTGGACTGAAATGCAATAAAAATCACCACAAATGGAAGCTTTTGTATGTTCTACTGAAGAAAGTTACATTCCTGGTAAAGTTTTTGGATCAGGTCCTGTATCCAAGTTATTACTTGTTCTACCTTCAACAAATTTGCATGGATGGTGCATCTGGACCTACTTATGGACTTTGAGACTTGGATGCTGAAGCTTTTGAGGCAGGTGCCCTTTGAGGACTATATCTTACTTACCACTGGTCCTAACTTCAAACTTTCATGGATGGTGCATTTTAAGATACTTATGCACATAAAACGCTTGAATGCTGAATCCGAGCCATAGGTTTTGGAAGCTGTTAAAAGCCATTGACAACAGACATGCTTTAGTCACACACTGTGGGTACATATACAATAAAACATGCTTATAAGGAAGTACAAGTGACAGGCGATTTTACTTATTTATAAATGTAATTTGTTATATATATCTGTTAGCTACAAAATATGTTTACAATCCTCGGGGAATGAAAATATCATCGTTATAAGCGTCAATTCATGATAAGCGTGTTGGCTATAATTGTGTTTAACTGTACTGGTGTGTTGGCTATATATGTGTTTTACTGTACTCACTGGTACAACCAATTATTCAACGTTTGTATTTGTACACTTAGTACGCCATCACTTATATTACAAGTGTATGTGAATATATCTGTTACAGGCCAGCGACAACAGACACGCTCTAGCGAAGGCCCTCTACTCGCGGACCTTTGCCTGGCTGGTGGACGCCATCAACAAGTGTACTAACCCTGGGCAGCATCAGACCAAGTTCATCGGGGTACTTGACATATTCGGCTTCGAGAACTTTCAGGTATTTGTACAGACGTACCAGCTGATTTTGAGTCCTAATCCATTAAATTCTTGCTTTACTGTCACTGGTTTCACTGTATTTAAGAACTCTTTATGAACGACTGTTAATCATGTCCTTGTTAAATTACTAGAATTAAAAATCAGTGAAATCAAGACAAAAAGAAGAACAATTTTATCTTTTCGAAATTTCTTTACAAATCTGAAATGGAACCAATTAAACTTGATTGGTGTGGTCACTATTTACTAATCTGTCTGACATTTTCTTTCAGACAAACAGCTTTGAGCAGCTCTGTATTAACTACACCAATGAAAAACTGCACAGGTTCTTCAACCATTACGTATTTGCCATTGAACAACAAACGGTGAGGAATCCCATCTTCCATTGTTAAGAAATCAAGTGTTAAGTTTAATATAATCCATCTATTCCTTTAAAAATTAGTTAGTTAAAGAAAAAGGAGACAGAAGTATACCCAGGTGTCCTGTCTTGTAAGGAAATTGTTTGATAGTTGGTGGTTGTAACATGTGACCCACCGTTTTATCGCTCCAGAGTGTTTATAATTGATTATTAGAGGAAATCTATAAACTCCATGAAGGAAACACAGAAGTTCTAATGTTTCCTGTTTTTCAAATTCAGGAATTTTATTTTGATGGGAAGAATTGAGTTATTTCAAATAATTTTAGTTTACATTTCGCCAAAATGACACTTAAAAATGTCAACAGGCAACAAAAATTGATTAATCTACATTTTGCAACCCCAAAAAAGGTCATTTTCTCCAATTTAATTAAGTCAATCTGCTCAAACAAAATATGAACATTAAAAACACATATCTACAATACCTTTATTTGTTTAATTTTTTTCCCTTTTCAAATACCATATTTATATGTTAATGAAATATGTAATTTGTGGTCTTTTTTGATGACTTGCTATTAGATGTGTATGTTCATTTTATTATAATTTGCTATTTGAGGTCTCTATTAATTTGTTTTGATCAGCTATTTGAGGTCATTTAGTTTGCTATGATCTGCTATTTGAGATCTGTTTGTTTGCTATGATCAGCTATTTGAGGTCTGTTAGTTTGCTATGATCTGCTATTTGAGGTATGTTAGTTTGCTATGATCTTCTATTTGAGGTCAGTTAGTTGTTATGATCTGCTATTTGAGGTCTTTTAGTTTGCCATGATCTGCTATTTGAGGTCTGTTAGTTTGCTATGATCAGCTATTTTAGTTTGCTTTGATCTGCTATTTGAGGTCTTTTAGTTTGCTATGATCAGCTATTTGAGGTCTGTTAGTTTGCTATGATCTGCTATTTGAGGTCTGTTTGTTTGCTATAATCTGCTATTTGAGGTCTGTTTGTTTGCTATGTTCTGCTATTTGAGGTCTTTTAGTTTGCTATGATTAGCTATTTGAGGTCTGTTAGTTTGCTATGATCTGCTATTTGAGGTCTGTTAGTTTTTTATGATTAGCTATTTGAGGTCTTTTAGTTTGCCATGATCTGCTATTTGAGGTCTGTTAGTTTGCTATGATCAGCTATTTGAGGTCTGTTTGTTTGCTTTGATCTGCTATTTGAGGTCTTTTAGTTTGCTGTGATCAGCTATTTGAGGTCTGTTAGTTTGCTATAATCAGCTATTTAAGGTCTGTTAGTTTGCCATGATCTGCTATTTGAGGTCTGTTAATTTGCTATGATCAGCTATTTGAGGTCTGTTAGTTTGCTATAATCAGCTATTTGAGGTCTGTTTGTTTGCTATAATCTGCTATTTGAGGTCTGTTTGTTTGCTTTGATCTGCTATTTGAGGTCTTTTAGTTTGCCATGATCTGCTATTTAAGGTTTGTTAGTTTGCCATGATCTGCTATTTGAGTTTTGTGTTAATATTGTTATGACCGTGTCTTTTTCATCTTGTGTTTCAGTATGAAGAGGAAGAGATCAATTTTTCACACATCACATTTACAGACAACTCTGCCTGTGTAGAACTGATCGAGAAGGTTAGTACCCGCAATACAACATTGTATAGATCTACCTATAACAGAAGAAATCTACATACTGACCCTATAGTAACCATTGATATATATGTATAAAGACTACTTATTGCTGAGGAGATTCTAATGCTGATATTAACTGTAAATACTCACAAATCAGAAACTAGCTTTAAAATTACAGTTACTGTAGAAATCCACATATTGAAAATGACCATTTCTATCATATTGAAACTACGGTACCTTTTACAGTTAAGATCCACATTCTGAAACTAACTGTAAAAATTAAAAAACAGAAACTAGTATTTAATGTTCAGTAGAGCTGGCGCTTGCAAGTGTTCAACAAAACTTGTGTAACATGTATAGGGAATTTTGGTGGCCGCTCTGTTGAATAGGCCTGTGATACTGAAAGTAACAGAAAATACTAGTATCCATTTTAAAATAGATGTAGAACAGTAGCTCTGTAGAACAGTATTATTAATGACAGGCTCTAGGTTTATGCTGTCATATTTAGACTTATGTATTTACGCAATTTATTAAAGTATTCACAAAAGCTGAAGATGAAATAAGTTTTGTCATCTCCCTAACTCTTGATTTTACCATTCAAATGTCATATTTAACTGTTGATGAAAACTCTAGAACTTTATGAATCATAATCAAATGAATAATTGATTATTAAACAAACCAAAGCCCGTTTTATGCTCTCTGTCTCACTGCTACACATGTATCCATGCTTTGTTTTATTTTTGCCAGGCTCCAAGATGTATCTTGAAGACACTGGATGAGGAATGCAGGTTTCCTCAGGTAGGGATCAGTGTTACTCAGAATTCTCATATTTTAGGCGGTATCTCACTTGCTTCATGTGTACAAGGATTTAGGTTTGAAACCCTAGAGTAAATGCTCATTCTTAAGAGTTTAACTATGTTTGACTTATGAGACATTAAAAGATAAAGTTCCTTGTGTCTGTAGTAGATATGTTATTGGACTAGGATGGGGCTATAACATGCACCAAACGGGATTTAATACTACAACATCTTTCTTAGGTGCACATATATATCAAGCTGGAGAGAAATAATCTAAAGGCCTAGCTTTTAATCTATAATCATGAAGAACTGTATCATTTAACAAACAGGGCACAGATAAATCCTACGTTCACAAACAACACGAGGCGTTTGATGGACACCAGTGTTATGTGAAGGGTGACCGTCGGCTGTGGGATCAGGAGTTTGGGATCCAGCACTACGCCGGCCTGGTGACCTACACGGTCCAGGGATTCCTGGACAAGAACAAGGACACACAGCAGGATCAGCTGTTTGAACTGATGCATGGCTCCACCAACGTGTTCGTACAGGACTTAACCAGGTTCCAGGTACAAGAAACAAAATTCTAGGTTTCATTGGTACAATTACACGACATTGGCAAAGGTCCATTGGACATCATAAGGGTACAAGTTACACATCTTCACAATGCCATGGCCTTTAACATCTACTAACACTACTGCTCAAGTAGGGGACAAAACATTAGAAGCCCTGACAATGGAAAGAGAGTTTATGTACATAGCTGAATTGTTTATATAGGATAAGGAAATTCTGTGCTTCTTCAGAAGTTCTTTATGCTCCCATAATTTGTGATGCACTGGTCACTTTCTTTTTCTGACAATTCTGTCTCTCTTTCTCTTGCATTGTCTTAAAAATCTCTGACATTCTCAAGCAGGATGACCTTAAAGGTCAAAGATGATCTAACTTCAGGTTAAATTGATAAGAATGGTTGATTATTTAGATGGGCGTATGTAGTGTTTAACTAATCCTTCATTGTTTAATTGTCATTTTTGTCATAAATAAAAAGTTGAGGTTCACCATCCTCTAATTAAGCAATTGAAGTACTATGATTGAAATTTATTTTAGTTTACATTTCAACAAATTGAATTTTCCTACATAATGACAGGACTTACTGGGGGTGAGGCTTGAGGATTTAAAGGGGAGACAAACCATCTCCAGGACCAACAAGAGCAAACCGACTGTGGGAGACACATTTAAGCACCAGTTGTCTGCCCTTGTGGACATCCTCCACTGCACCAACCCATGGTATGTCCGATGTCTGAAACCAAACTCGGCCAAGATGCCCAACAACTTCAATACGGGGGATGTGCTGACCCAGCTACAGTACTCAGGCATGCTGGACATCATCAGGATCAAAAAAGAGGTAAGCAGCAGGAATCCCCGCACTCAATGACATGCCAGAGGTAAGCAGCAGGAATCCCCCCCACTCAATGACAGAGGTAAGCAGCAGGAATCCCCCCCACTCAATGACATGCCAGAGGTAAGCAGCAGGAATCCCCCCACTCAATGACAGAGGTAAGCAGCAGGAATCCCCCCCCACTCAATGACATGTCAGAGGTAAGCAGCAGGAATCCCCCCCACTCAATGACATGTCAGAGGTAAGCAGCAGGAATCCCCCCCCACTCAATGACAGAGGTAAGCAGCAGGAATCCCCCCCACTCAATGACATGCCAGAGGTAAGCAGCAGGAATCCCCCCCACTCAATGACAGAGGTAAGCAGCAGGAATCCCCCCCCCCCCCCACTCAATGACATGCCTGAGGTAAGCAGCAGGAATCCCCCCACTCAATGACAGAGGTAAGCAGCAGGAATCCCCCCACTCAATGACATGTCAGAGGTAAGCAGCAGGAATCCCCCCCCACTCAATGACAGAGGTAAGCAGCAGGAATCCCCCCCACTCAATGACATGCCAGAGGTAAGCAGCAGGAATCCCCCCCCCCCACTCAATGACATGCCAGAGGTAAGCAGCAGGAATCCCCCCACTCAATGACATGCCAGAGGTAAGCAGCAGGAATCCCCCACTCAATGACATGCCAGAGGTAAGCAGCAGGAATCCCCCCACTCAATGACAGAGGTAAGCAGCAGGAATCCCCCCCACTCAATGACATGCCAGAGGTAAGCAGCAGGAATCCCCCCCCCACTCAATGACATGCCAGAGGTAAGCAGCAGGAATCCCCCCACTCAATGACATGCCAGAGGTAAGCAGCAGGAATCCCCCACTCAATGACAGAGGTAAGCTGCAGGAATCCCCCCCACTCAATGACATGCCAGAGGTAAGCAGCAGGAATCCCCCCACTCAATGACAGAGGTAAGCAGCAGGAATCCCCCCCACTCAATGACATGCCAGAGGTAAGCAGCAGGAATCCCCCCCACTCAATGACAGAGGTAAGCAGCAGGAATCCCCCCCCCCCACTCAATGACATGCCTGAGGTAAGCAGCAGGAATCCCCCCACTCAATGACAGAGGTAAGCAGCAGGAATCCCCCCACTCAATGACATGTCAGAGGTAAGCAGCAGGAATCCCCCCCACTCAATGACAGAGGTAAGCAGCAGGAATCCCCCCCACTCAATGACATGCCAGAGGTAAGCAGCAGGAATCCCCCCCCCACTCAATGACATGCCTGAGGTAAGCAGCAGGAATCCCCCCACTCAATGACAGAGGTAAGCAGCAGGAATCCCCCCCACTCAATGACATGCCAGAGGTAAGCAGCAGGAATCCCCCCCACTCAATGACAGAGGTAAGCAGCAGGAATCCCCCCCACTCAATGACATGCCAGAGGTAAGCAGCAGGAATCCCCCCCACTCAATGACAGAGGTAAGCAGCAGGAATCCCCCCCCACTCAATGACAGAGGTAAGCAGCAGGAATCCCCCCCACTCAATGACATGCCAGAGGTAAGCAGCAGGAATCCCCCCCACTCAATGACAGAGGTAAGCAGCAGGAACCCCCCCACTCAATGACATGCCAGAGGTAAGCAGCAGGAACCCCCCCACTCAATGACATGCCAGAGGTAAGCAGCAGGAATCCCCCCCCCCCACTCAATGCCAGGGTACTGTGTATAAGTGGTGACACCCCACATAATAACGAGGGGATCTAATGTGTGTCAGGACTCCTCAGACAATATCACACCGGGGTCTCCTAGGTAACTGTTGCATATAACACTTTCAATTCTGCTGATCACAGTAGGTTCAATATTGAAGGTTTTAAACACATGTGATACTGTAGATTTATTGTTTCTCACAAGAGAATAATTTTTCACATATTTTAAAAATTTTTAAGCACCATAATGTCTTTTCTTTATACAGTTTTCTAGTCCCATGTTGCTGTATAAATTACCAGTTTAAATTCATGTTAAAAGGTTAAAAAAAATTAATTGTAGTCCTGAACATAATTAGTTTAATATAGATTTTCCCATTGTTTAAGATATTTGAGGCACTAGATACATGTATGTGTTTCTTGTTCAGGGATTCCCCGTCCATGTTGCCGTTGACGTCTTCCTGTCAAAGTACGGCTGTCTGCTGCAGAAGGCGGACGACGGACTAGAACCACGGGAACAGGTCCGGAACATCCTCAACGTCCTTCTCCTGCCAGAGACAGAGTGGCAGGTCGGAAAAACTAAGGTACGGGTTTTCATCTATTCAACTGAAGTGTAAGCAAATCTTACTACTAGTGTATACAGGGAATTATTCGATGCTCGGTGTCATAGGGCCAAATTAAAACTAGGTGAACTTTTTGTTGCAAATAATATCTCTGATAACACAACTGCATCTGGATGAATTCAAGATGGGGCGAAACTGCAAGTGTAAAAGGGCAAAAATTACACGGGCCGAAAATAAGCCTGTATACAGTATTCAGGTAGAACAGCCAAGTACTTGTTCCATTGAGGGTTTGTCTAATAAAGTGTTACCTGTTTCAGGTGTTCATGAGGAATTCTGTGTTTGAGCCCCTGGAGGTGCGACGCTTTGAGTTCCTGACTCTGAATGCATTGTTTATTCAGAAGATCTGGAGAGGCTTCCACTGTAGGAAAGGTACGTACAGGTAACATGTAATACAGGTAGGAAAGGTACGTATGGGTAATACAGGAAGGAAAGGTACATACAGGTAACATATAATACAGGTAGGAAAGTTACGTGTAGGTAACAGGTAGAAGGTTAAACAGGAGGCTGAGAACGTCATAGACTGAACACTGCGAACTGTCTTGATTGTTTATCACTAAGATTCTGATGCAGTAGAAATGGCATGATGATGGAGATTTAGCAGTCTTTAATTAGCATTCATGTGTATCAATCTGTTTGATTTTAACTGAATACTTGATATTTGATTGCATTTCATTGCCAGTTGAAATTTTGAAGAATTAACTTTTCATTGGTACTAATTGTTTTTTGCTACATGTATTTTTTTATGACACCTGACTAATTTATAATGACCAGTCACCTATATAAATCATACTTTCAGCTTACCTGGTGAAGAGAGAAGCTGTGATCATTTTGCAAACCAACTTCCGAGCTCTGCGATACAGAATACAGTTCAAACGACTAAGAAGGGCAGCCATCACTATCCAGGTATGTCTTCCTCAACACAGACGACTAACTTGTTCTGTGTCATGAATTCCTAGTAAAAATAACTACAAACTAATTTCCACTGTTATTTACAGAAATATTTACGTGGAATGTTTGCTCGTTGGTACGTGATGTCGCTGAGGGAACAGAAACGCATTGAAGAAGAAAGACGGAGACAAGAAGAGCTGGAACAAGAGAGACTACTCCGCCAGAAAGAGATGGAAGACAACCAAGTGATCGAGGACTCCCTGAAGTATGTATCAGCAGTTCAGGGGGAGAGGGATCCGGGGTTAATTGAGCTATCATTGTTTTCACTTAATTATCATCAGGCACAGCTTTTAGAAATTAGCAGCATGTCAAATATCATCCACAAAATCAAGCTGTCCTTAATATGTGACAGACAGATATTAACCCACAGATAGCCATAAGAAGACCGGTTTATTTCTGTAGGAGAGATGTTCCTAGTCATTTAATAGAATGTAATTGTCATTGGTTTTGCCTGTTTATTAGAAACCTTTACTTGTACCTGGATGAATGTGGTGCCTCTACTTTTATGTCACTATTGCAGATTTTTACCGCGAGCAGAATTAATCCGAAGGCTAAAGTAGGTTGTAGATTGATGTTGTGTTACGTAAACAACTCATTATGTGTATTGTGTTCCAAACTCACGTGTACTCAGTCCTTCTTTAAATAGTAGATGTTTTGATAAACAAAGTTTTATCATTTCAGATGACTGTTTTTGTGTTGTAAATTTTATATTGAATTATTAGCATACAATATAGTTCAGTTTTGATTTGATAATTTTAAATTTTTAGACTTATTCAAAATTCAAGTGAACTTAATTTTCATTTTAAATGCATGTTTTGGATTAAAATTGTACAGAAATCATACTAAAAATCAGTTTTGTTTGATTAATTTGTAACAAAGATCAATATTAGGACCTACTTATTTATATAAAGTAACTTGGTGAACCGAGTGAATTTTAATTCCAGTGTTACTAATAATCCATTGCTGTTGTGGGGTGACTCGATCTTTAACAAGCTCCCTTCCTCAAGTACTTCAGAGTCTCGTCTGTTAATTGACTACAGGATGGAGATCGTTGCTTCATTTATTGTATAAAAAATCTTGGTTATTTTTTTATACATCAGTAACTAGTAATAAGACCCAGTGACTACCAGTTACCATGGTAACAGTGACAACCAGTGTTGGGTGTACAATAACCTCTTTACATGTTGTTCATTACAGCGCTGCAGCAGAACGCGATTTACTGGGGTATGCTACAGAACCCTGTTTATGATTATTGAATCTGTCCTCTACTCTCCATCACTCTGCTCTCTCAGCAGTCACGTTCGACTGCATTTGCTCTCCATAAAAATCCAAAATAAAAATATTTTGTCTGGATTATTTTTCCCTCAGCTCCAGATTTTGAGTTCAGTCCCTGGTTTGCATTCTGTTTTAGTGAATAAAACATTTCCAAATCATTGACAATTCAAACTATTAGTTCTGACTTGAATTATTAATTGTTATATTAACTAGAAATATCTGTATCAAACTTTGTATTGCATGCTTAATCCTTTAACACAGTTAATCTTGTGTCATTTCCAAGTTGATAAGAAGGGATACATGTAGGAATGAAAGAAATTGAATCAACATAATATAAAAAAATATTCTGGAAGATAACATCATCAAACTTTAATTTGGTATGTTCAGTGCATCATTTTAGTGGTTATAACAGCTTTAAAATTAAGTCTCTTTTACATGATGTTTTAGAGAGACATATTCTTTCCCTTGATTTGATTAAACTGAAAAAAAAAGATAAAAACTGTAAGACAAGTAAAATGTTTAGCTATGATAACCTCTTTAAGGACAGTCTGTGTTGGGTCTACTCACAAAGAACATGTTGTATTACATTGTTAATGAAAAAACCTGTTGTGTGTGGGATTGTGAGGAAACAGTTCTCACAATTCATGAGTCCAACTTTGTTTAACAATGAGGAAAAGACTTGATGTACATATTGCATGGAAAATAAAATAAATTAATTACAATCTTCTCAACATAATATTTTTTCTGAATTAATATCCATATGCATGCATTAGAATTGTTTTGTGATGTAAATTTTAAGTTGAATAATATTACATTTATACTTTTACATGAATTTAACAGATTTTCCCCGCACATCTTAAATACAAATACAACACATAATATAAACATTAATTCACTACTAAGTGTTTTTGTGTATGCATGTTTGATCATAGTATATACATCATAGCTGATTAAAAAACCCATTTTCAATCCATCAGAAGATTATAATGATATTAGAGGCTAAGTACTACTTATATGTTAATCATAAATAATCTACTATAAACTGCAGAATATCAACACCTAAAATTGGACTTGTGTCACCATAATAAAATACATACTAAAATATAACTATATTAACATTACAAATGATTGGGGTTGGGGGCCTGCAACATTTTCATTGCCAGATGGTAGTAAAGACATATTCTTGTGTCTTGTACATTGTGGTAGTTTATAGGTAGTTCACAATTACAGAAACCTCATGCTGTGTCTCATTTGTCTCACTTGTCTCACACAGATACCAAAATCTCAAGCTGTATCTCGTTTGTTACTATATATCTATAGAAATTTCATGCTGTATCTCATTTGTATCTCAGAGATTCTCACAAGGAGCTCCAGTCACTGACCAAGATGATCGAGTCGATGTGTGAACACTTCCAGCCGGTGATGTCGCCCACGAACCTGAACCTGGACGACATGTTCAGCTTCCTGAAGGACGACAGTCTGGACATCGAGCACCAGACTCAGGAGGCGCTCGACCAGATCAACACCGAGTTCACGCTGCTCAACCAGCTCCTGGACGAAGACATGGTCAGTATGAGGGCTCTCACTGCCCGACCAATCAGAGGGCTCTCACTGCCCGACCAATCAGAGGCTCTCAATGCCCGACCTATCAGAGGCTCTCACTGCCCGACCAATCAGAGGCTCTCAATGCCCGACCTATCAGAGGCTCTCAATGCCCGACCTATCAGATATCTAAATGTTATGAGATGTAGATTTCAATATTCCAGGTATTATTACTTTTCAAAAAGTAATGAAATTGAGAACTTTGAATTAGCATATTCTTTGTAGATGTATATGTACGGGTTTATAACGGGTTTATACCTACTATAATCTGTCTAAATTAGTTGGTGTACAGCAAGTCAGTGATATTATTGATGTGATTCCTGGTCCATGACCGCATTAGTTGACCTAATTGTTGTGTCATGGTTAAGTAGGTCAGTAAGCCCATTAATTGACCTGATTGTTGTGTCCTTCAGGAGAGGCATGAGGAGGAGACGTACCAGCAGAATCAAGAGCGTGCCCTGAGAGACCTGGACCAGGCCATGGATGGGGAGGAGGCTGATGATGACGGCCTCCTCCCACCCCCACCCCCCTCCATGGACACCAGTATAGTGGGCCTGGACCAGCTTCCACCCCCACCACAGGTACTGTGGTTGATGTGATTAACAACTGTGGTCATAAGTTGAGTATCAATTTCTGTTGAAACACAATAATTTTTTGTATTTAATGTAGAGATTTTGGTTTTCATTCTAGGAATATGAGGAAACTCCTCCACCACCACCAGAGGGTATGATCCCACCTCCACCACCCCCACCCACAGGACTGGTGTCCCCTATCTCACCCACCATGACTGCCTCCACAGACTCTTCTTATGCTGAAAATATGGCAGATATCATGGATATGCAGAAAGAGCTGGATCGGTTCGAAACCTATGCAGATGTTTTGACATTTCAGAAGCCACCTGTGTTACCACCACCGCCGACGATACCTGCCCCACCTCCCCCACCCCCGGGCACTCCAGCCCCACCCACTTTACCAGTGCCACCACCCCCACCTGGACCCCCACCACCATTATCAACTGATGAAATGCCACAACCACCAATAACAAATGTCAACAGACCTTTACCTGCCCCACCTGTTCTTCCTCCCCCTCCCACAATCCCTGCCCCGCCGACCCCTACCGGTATGGTCACAAGGAGACGACCCAATTCAATCAAAATCCAGAATGGGGACGTGAGACCCCCATCCAATGTGGAGGTGTTGTCCCCTACCATGCAGAAGAAGCTAAGCACCTTGATGTCTGGCCCCAGCGACGAGATGGTCCAGATGCGGGCCAAGAGAATCAGCACCATGTACAACCTGAACGACGAGTTTACGCACCGCCAGTCTCGAAACAGCATGATCGAGGAGGAAGAGGAGGAGGCAGACACTGTCCATGATTTCCTGGAGTACGCCAACAAATACTTCATAGACCACCCCAAGGACACAGGTGGGGGAACCATCATGAAAAACCTCAAGAGGAAGAGTGGGTCAGCGGTGAGTGTTTCTTAGTTTTCATTTGTCTCTATACACATTTTTCATACCAATACAAACATTGATTTGATGTATTGACCTAATGACTCTCTGATGTTTACAGAAGGAGATGCTAAGCAAGGAGGAGATGTTGGAGTTCTGTAAGAATGGACTGATCCCCGCCTCACACATCATGATCCATGACAACGAGAACCTCCACCTTGCCTGCTCCCTCTTCAAGGTCAGTCTGAGGTCAAACAAATGAGGTCAAACATACACAATGGGTGGAGCTTCCACCTCATTATGACTTATCTTTACCGTCCATGTTGAAAAATCAATGTTAAAATTGTGTAGAGAAATGTTGTGATAATTTTTAGATAGTTAAGCAATATTTTTGCTATGAGATATGATTCAATACAATTGATAGTTTGAGTTTATAAGGATACAAGAAGATAGATTACAACTTTATTGGAATTCTTGTTGGAATTGTTATATTTTGTAAAAATGTCAGCATTTCTTGTTCAGGAAATAACCAAGTATATAAAGGATGAGTGTAAGGATGATCTGGCCCTACAGACAGTACAGAAGTACGTCAAGGCGGGCATTGAGCGGATAGAGTTACGGGACGAGATCTTCTGTCAGCTGGTGAGACAGACGAGATCCAACCCCGAGAGACCCTGGCTCCTGACTACCTGGACACTGCTGTGTCTGTGTACTGCTTCCTTCAACCCCAGTAAAACTCTCAATAAGGTAACACTGCTTCCTTCAGCCCCAGTAAAACTCTCAATAAGGTAACACTGCTTCCTTCAACCCCAGTAAAACTCTCAATAAGGTAACACTGCTTCCTTCAACCCCAGTAAAACTCTCAATAAGGTAACACTGCTTCCTTCAGCCCCAGTAAAACTCTCAATAAGGTAACACTGCTTCCTTCAACCCCAGTAAAACTCTCAATAAGGTAACACTGCTTCCTTCAGCCCCAGTAAAACTCTGAATAAGGTAACACTGCTTCCTTCAACCCCAGTAAAACTCTCAATAAGGTAACACTGCTTTCTTCAACCCCAGTAAAACTCTCAATAAGGTAATACTTCTTCCTTCAGCCCCAGCCAAACTCTGAATAAGGTAACACTGCTTCCTTCAACCCCAGTAAAACTCTGAATAAGGTAACACTGCTTCCTTCAACCCCAGTAAAACTCTCAATAAGGTAACACTGCTTCCTTCAACCCCAGTAAAACTCTCAATAAGGTAATACTTCTTCCTTCAGACCCAGCCAAACTCTCAATAAGGTAACACTGCTTCCTTCAGACCCAGCCAAACTCTGAATAAGGTAACACTGCTTCCTTCAACCCCAGTAAAACTCTCAATAAGGTAACACTGCTTCCTTCAACCCCAGTAAAACTCTCAATAAGGTAACACTGCTTCCTTCAACCCCAGTAAAACTCTCAATAAGGTAACACTGCTTCCTTCAACCCCAGTAAAACTCTCAATAAGGTAATACTTCTTCCTTCAGACCCAGCCAAACTCTCAATAAGGTAACACTGCTTCCTTCAGACCCAGCCAAACTCTCAATAAGGTAACACTGCTTCCTTCAACCCCAGTAAAACTCTCAATAAGGTAATACTTCTTCCTTCAGACCCAGCCATACTATCAATAAGGTAACACTGCTTCCTTCAACCCCAGCAAAACTCTCAATAAGGTAATACTTCTTCCTTCAGACCCAGCCAAACTCTCAATAAGGTAACACTGCTTCCTTCAACCCCAGTAAAACTCTCAATAAGGTAACACTGCTTCCTTCAACCCCAGTAAAACTCTCAATAAGGTAACACTGCTTCCTTCAACCCCAGTAAAACTCTCAATAAGGTAATACTTCTTCCTTCAGCCCCAGCCAAACTCTGAATAAGGTAACACTGCTGCCTTCAGCCCCAGTAAAACTCTCAATAAGGTAATACTTCTTCCTTCAGCCCCAGCCAAACTCTCAATAAGGTAACACTGCTGCCTTCAGCCCCAGTAAAACTCTCAATAAGGTAACACTGCTTCCTTCAACCCCAGTAAAACTCTCAATAAGGTAACACTGCTTCCTTCAACCCCAGTAAAACTCTCAATAAGGTAATACTTCTTCCTTCAGACCCAGCCAAACTCTCAATAAGGTAACACTGCTTCCTTCAACCCCAGCAAAACTCTCAATAAGGTAATACTTCTTCCTTCAGACCCAGCCAAACTCTCAATAAGGTAACACTGCTTCCTTCAACCCCAGTAAAACTCTCAATAAGGTAACACTGCTTCCTTCAACCCCAGTAAAACTCTCAATAAGGTAACACTGCTTCCTTCAACCCCAGTAAAACTCTCAATAAGGTAATACTTCTTCCTTCAGCCCCAGCCAAACTCTGAATAAGGTAACACTGCTGCCTTCAGCCCCAGTAAAACTCTCAATAAGGTAATACTTCTTCCTTCAGCCCCAGCCAAACTCTCAATAAGGTAACACTGCTGCCTTCAGCCCCAGTAAAACTCTCAATAAGGTAACACTGCTTCCTTCAACCCCAGTAAAACTCTCAATAAGGTAACACTGCTTCCTTCAACTCCAGTAAAACTCTCAATAAGGTAATACTTCTTCCTTCAGCCCCAGCCAAACTCTCAATAAGGTAACACTGCTTCCTTCAGCCCCAGTAAAACTCTCAATAAGGTAACACTGCTTCCTTCAACCCCAGTAAAACTCTCAATAAGGTAACACTGCTTCCTTCAACCCCAGTAAAACTCTCAATAAGGTAATACTTCTTCCTTCAGCCCCAGCCAAACTCTGAATAAGGTAACACTGCTTCCTTCAACCCCAGTAAAACTCTGAATAAGGTAACACTGCTTCCTTCAACCCCAGTAAAACTCTCAATAAGGTAACACTGCTTCCTTCAACCCCAGTAAAACTCTCAATAAGGTAATACTTCTTCCTTCAGACCCAGCCAAACTCTCAATAAGGTAACACTGCTTCCTTCAGACCCAGCCAAACTCTGAATAAGGTAACACTGCTTCCTTCAACCCCAGTAAAACTCTCAATAAGGTAACACTGCTTCCTTCAACCCCAGTAAAACTCTCAATAAGGTAACACTGCTTCCTTCAACCCCAGTAAAACTCTCAATAAGGTAACACTGCTTCCTTCAACCCCAGTAAAACTCTCAATAAGGTAATACTTCTTCCTTCAGACCCAGCCAAACTCTCAATAAGGTAACACTGCTTCCTTCAGACCCAGCCAAACTCTCAATAAGGTAACACTGCTTCCTTCAACCCCAGTAAAACTCTCAATAAGGTAATACTTCTTCCTTCAGACCCAGCCATACTATCAATAAGGTAACACTGCTTCCTTCAACCCCAGTAAAACTCTCAATAAGGTAATACTGCTGCCTTCAGCCCCAGCAAAACTCTCAATAAGGTGAAAAGTGACACCAAGTAATTCAACAAGGGGACAGGCACATTGAGCTCAAATTTTCAAATAAAAGTACTGTTAAGGCTTAAAATTCAAAAAGCAGTAATAAACTCTTATATATTTAGCAAGACCTAGATAAAAAGATAGAAAAAAAGCATTTAAAAATTAAGGAGAAATTTTTTCAACAAGTTTTGAGTGTCAGTCCGATGCTGTATTTTCAATACTTGTGGAGTTCTTTGTTCCGAGGGTCAGTCTGATATTTTCCTATGTTTTTGTTTTTCAGTACCTGATGAGTTACATCAAGCAGAGCTGCAGTGACAGCATCGTGGGGAAGTACGCTCTCCAGTGTCATAAACACCTAACCAAAACCCGGGCCACCTCCCGTAAAAACCCGCCATCTATGTCAGAAATCATGGTAAGTTTAGATGGACAAATCAGACCCTCCTTGATGCCAGAGCTAAAAGTTTACAAGGTCAAATTTAAAATGAGATTAACAATTAACTATTATTAAGAGGTTTTATTAGCTCAACTTTTCACTGTAATTAACTAAGAAGATTGAATTATCAGTACAATCATGTCTTTACTGGTACATGTATTATAACAGATGCAGATACTAGTAGCCATTTGGTTAAGTTCAATTAAACAATTAAGAAGTGAAAAGTATGGTGGTATGGACTTTTGCAAATACCTGATTTTAGTCAGCTATGATCTGATGTAATTACAGAGCATGCGACACCTGAGCCCCATGATTTGTAAGATCTCATTCATGGATGGTAAGACCAAGGCCGTGGGGGTGATGCCGTGTGACACGTCCGAGGACGTCCTGGAGAGTGTCCGGAAAAAGATCACGCTACAGTCCGTGGAAGGCTGGGCGCTCTATGAGGTACCATTCGTAATGACCTTGACCTAGTTTATCTGTGGTGATTCTTTGTCTGGTAGCTATGGTAATGTGACATCTCTGATTTTACTGGGATGTTCTTTATTTAGGTTTCCACAGATTTGGATCGGTACATAAGAACTTATGAATTTGTGGCTGATGTTCTCTCTGGTTGGGAATTGTAAGTACTGTTGATGATACATTGATGAAACTGTTGATAATTGTGTGGAAGCTGTGACAAGACAGTGTACAGTCCATTTTACAATCCATTGATATTTCTGTGAAAAGTTCTGTTGATATTACTGTTTGCATCTATGTTAAAGGAGTGACAAGCTGGCCTCACAGCCAAGTAAATACGAGACCATATCAAAGAAAGGACCCAAGATGGCATTAGGAGGAACAGACGCTGTGATCATGCTGAGGAAGCGGGTGTTCAAACACATCACGGACATCCCTAATGACCCTGTGGAGTACCGGTTACTGTACGCGGAGGCTGTTCAACAAGTCATCTCTGTAAGTCACCGCAAAAGTCCCCACCACCTAATGTAGCACTATACAGTGTCACCACATTGACTTATAGCACCACACAATGTCACCACCACCTAATGTAGCATCATACAATGTCATCACATTGACTTATAGCACCACACAATGTCACCACCACCTAATGTACCAACACACACAAAATTAATTCTATGTAATGTCACAACATTGACACATTGACCTAAAGCACTACACAATATCAACTCGCTCCCATTAGATACAGTAGATACATCTGATTAATTAAATTACCTTGGAAACAAAGAAGGATTCTGTTGTATCATTGAAATTCATGGAAAAATCATTATGTAGAAAAGCAGGATTTCTTGCACAAGTACAGTACATGTTCAGAGAGCAGTTTCTCTCCATGGAACGAAAAATTCATATACTGGTAACCAGAAAAACTGATGACCCCAGAAACAAGTGAAGATTAGTGTGTTTTATGACATTATTGTTTTGACCTGATTTTAGGACAAGTTCCCAGTGTCTGACAAGGTGGCGCTCCAGCTGGCAGGGCTCCAGGCCCAGGTGGTATGTGGGGAGTACGAGGAGGGTAAAGACAACAGGTGAGATTACCTGAGTATTACCTGTAGTAAACCAGGTAATGTGTAGTGTGCCAGGTAATGTGTAGTCTGCCAGGTAATGTGTAGTGTGCCATGTAATGTGTAGTGTGCCAGGTAATGTGTAGTGTGCCAGGTAATGTGTAGTCTGCCAGGTAATGTGTAGTGTGCCAGGTAATGTGTAGTGTGCCAGGTAATGTGTAGTGTGCCAGGTAATGTGTAGTCTGCCAGGTAATGTGTAGTGTGCCAGGTAATGTGTAGTCTGCCAGGTAATGTGTAGTGTGCCAGGTAATGTGTAGTGTGCCAGGTAATGTGTAGTGTGCCAGGTAATGTGTAGTCTGCCAGGTAATGTGTAGTGTGCCAGGTAATGTGTAGTGTGCCAGGTAATGTGTAGTGTACCAGGTAATGTGTAGTGTGCCAGGTAATGTGTAGTGTGCCAGGTAATGTGTAGTGTACCAGGTAATGTGTAGTGTGTCAGGTAATGTGTAGTCTGCCAGGTAATGTGTAGTCTGCCAGGTAATGTGTAGTGTGCTTGTGGAGATAAAAAGTACCTGGTAATACTATCTACATGTAAATCTAGTAACACAACTTAACTATGTAAACACTGCATTCATGATTATATGTGAAGGAGGCTTTGATATAGTAAAACACTGTCTATTGATTTCAGGTGTAATTTGTGATTGTTTTACAGGTATTCTGAGGCAGAGCTGTTCCTGTGTAAGAGGATTTTAGCCCAGCCCGGGAGGGACTGGAATGAGGAGATTGCTGGGGCCCACAGAGTAAGTTACTGACCACGATAAAGTGTAATGGAATGGGTGGTCTCTTAGCATAGCAGCTGTGATGTGTAGTGAATACATGTATTCACAGATGTCTCTTTGTTGTTTATGACACAGCTTATGACAATGGGGCCATTGTTATGTAGCCCTCACTTTTACTCTCTGTTTTGTAGCTATTTGATGAATAAAAAGGAAACTGTAGGCCTAGTTGTGTACCTGACACTGTGTTTATGTTTTGTAGCATTACAGTAAAAACAAGAGCGAACTGTTCAAGCATTGAATGCTTATTTTTGGATGTCATCGGTCCTATGACACACCAATGGGGTGCAGACAAATTAAATACCGCGCATTGATAATTTGTCTGCACCGCATTGGTGTGTCATAGGACCGACAACATCCAAAAATAAGCATTCAATGCTTATATTTATATTCAAACTGATTTTTTTTGTTTGAAATATATGTGTATCATTGCTGTTAAGCCATTATATACGCTCTCAGTCAGGGATATTAAACATACATGGAACAGCCATATTAACATGTTTTTTAGTACACTTCCACTGCTAAAAATATAGTGCCATAAACTTTGTAGAGAAAAATCTTTTTAATTAAGGAGTAGATATACTTTAATGATTATTTTTCAAAAGTACATATCAAATTGGTTATGTAAGGTTGAACGTTTCATTTAATCTTAGAAAAATAAATACATGTATACTCAAAACATGTGGTGATGTTTATATTTGTGCTCATGGCACATGAAAAAGCAAGGTGTATTCATAGGAAATTGAACGTCGCAGATTTCCAATACAAACATAAGGGGAAATATACACTGAATGTAAATATAAGCCTATTATGGCCTAACACTGTTGATTTGTTTTGTAGCATTACGGTAAGAACAAGAGCGAGCTGGAGGCCATGGTGTGGTACCTGACCTGTGTCAAACAGTTCCCACTGTACGGCGGTACCTTGTTCCAGATCCAGAACAAGGGGATGTGGGCCCACACGGGTGACGTTCTCCTGGCCATCAACATGGACGGCCTCAAGTTTGTACGAGCCAAGGACAAGGTGGTGATGCACGGGTTCCTGTACTCGGAGATCGAGTCCATCACCATGGATCCCAACGACAACTACATGACCATGGAGCTCAAGAACGAGGTGGTCTGTCAACAGCGCTGCTTCATGTTCGAGACCAATCAGAAGGAGGATATTGGTCACCTGATTGCCAGTTACTCCCCGAACCACGCCTCCTGGCTCAAACCAGAGTACGAGAGTCTGAAGAAAAAAGTAAGATATAAGTATAATCTGGCAAATGAATGAACATTTTACAGATCTTTTAAACATCAATGTCTCTAGCGTAAGGGTTAAGATATGTTTAATTTTTTTTTTTGTCCTTATATTTTAAAACAAAAGTATGGAAAGGCACATTAGTGTTTTGTGAAGCATAATTAATTTAGATGTTTACTGTAAAGCAACTTTTATTCTTGATAGATTTATCATAAGAAGAAAACTTTGTATATTGCAAATAATATTTTTAACTGAGTCTAAGTCAATATTTTTAAACAGAACATAAGAACAGATTTTGTGAATCCCACAAAATTTAATCCCACACATATAAAAGATGGTCTACGGTATTTCATTTGATGTGTTTTTTTTCCCACCCACTCTTTTCAATGTTGTTTCTATTGAAGTACACTTATTTCTATATCCTAAAAGACTTTCCAATAGTAGTTCATAATGTCGTTCACAAATTAATCGTGTGTTAATCATGTAGTGTATGATGACCTTCATGGATGGGTGACCTGATTTTGTGTCGTCTTTCAGAACAAGATGACAGACGATGAGAAACTGAAGCTGTACGAGGAGTTGGTGCGATGTCGCCGCGCTCTGTCCGACTGTCGACTGTTACGGCCCGCCCAGTCTCATCACGGAGCCAACTTCCTGAAACAGTCCATCAGGAGGCAAGTACTATCATTCATACATTGATTAGACTACAAAATGTGACATTACAGTTTGGGGGAAAATAAAGTGAAGTCTTTTACCTGAGTGCATTGGCAAATCCTATGAAAATAAACCTTGTAAAGTAGTTTTGAGATTTAAGAAAAATATAATAGTTCGTAATTGACTTTTTCAATTTTTGCTTCAGTGATGATTAGAAAAAAGTTATTGTAAATATTTTACACTATGTCATTTATTATTCATAAATTTTACAAAATTTAATACCCAATTAATATTCATGATTTCTCAGCACTTAAGGGATTTTCTTTTAATACTTGATTTTGAGTTTTCTGCTGACTTGTGACATGGTTTCCAGCTTTAATACTTGATTTTGAGTTTTCTGCTGACTTGTGACATGGTTTCCAGCTTTAATACTTAATTTTGAGTTTTCTGCTGACTTGTGACTTTGTTAACAGGCTGACAAAGTCTAAGATGGAGCGACTGAGGAGCTCCACCATCGCGGCCGGCCAGTTTGACATCAGCTACTGGTCCTTCAGCAAGTCTTGTATCAAGCAAGCTCTCAGTGTCCTAGATCCTCAGATGGAGGAGCAGGCCCTCAAAATGTTCTCCTCAATCCTCGTCTACTCCGGTCTTGAAGAGCCAGGTGAGCTAGTGTTGGAGTTTCTCTGGAACTTCTGAACTTGTGTGTATGACTTATATAATTTTTCTTTTTGTAGGTGTCAAAAATGTATAATTTCACTTCCTTTAGTATTTACTTCGATATATATTTTCTAATGTTTCTTTGAAAATTCTTTGTTTTTCTTTACTTTTCATTTTAAAGAAATGGTGAGTTTATGATTGTTTCCCATTCTTCACTAAATATTTTTGTTTATTCAAGGAATTTGTATTTTTATTTATGACTGTATTGCAGCAAAACCATTTCATATTGGTAGCATATTTGACTCAGGTAATCAGAAGTTGCCATGGTAGCGCATTGTACTAATCTGTTGTTTAGGTGGTGGTAACTCTGGTAACTGTTGTTACTCGACAACACCTAGAGCTTAATATCCAGTAGCTGACCCCAAATGACCTGTATTGATAATGCTTGGCAATCAAGCTGTCATTAGCTTTTATTAATTAGAATTACACTGAATTTTAGTGGAGGTGATCCAACGAATCTTGTGTGGTAAGTAAGTGGTCAGGTCACATGACTTTATCACAGGGGAGATAACCCAGTGACTCATTGGGTCCTCCTAGTTTCTTTTTTCTGTCTTTGAAGTGAAATGATTAACCAATAACCATCTGTAATTAAATACAAGAATATTTGAATTAAAATATAAAAAGAGAGGATGAAAAATCTTAGTGGTTTGTACTGAAATTATCCAATTAATATTAGTCAAAGCTAACTCTGATATCAGTGGATGTGGTTGGGTGTCTGTGGAACTCTTTGGATTATGATAAATTAACAACATATGGGATAAAATGATATGATACCTTGTGAAGGGATGATGCATTTCTTCTATACATCTTTTCTTTTAAAACTCGAGTACACTATGCTTACCATGTATTACCGTATAATTGTTTTCATTTAACCTTATGATTAATCAGATATGGAGGTAGCTAGATACTATATAATCCAGTGTACCTATAAAAATAGGCTTCATTTTTAGCTTCCAGGGAAATATTTCAACGACAAAAAGATAAAAATTTAAAAACAAGCCTTTACACTTTTGAAGGAAATTTTTCTGTAGATGAACATTCAGTATTTTTGTTGTCAATGATTGAATTTCTGTAAAGTTTTAATTCACAACCTCTTTGTAAAGTTTTAATTTACAACCTCTTTGTTGTGCTGTTGAATTGAACTTACTGATACTTTAATAGTTTGTTGTATTTTTCATATAATTTCCTGATTAACTTGTAACTAATTACTTTTGGTAATATTTTTTTACTCTTCTCTTGAGCATTTGAATTTACTTTGGTGTCAGTTCTGTCACCTTTTTTCAGCAGTAAAGCTAACAACCTGGTTTTTTTATGTTTTCAGGTAAAGATGAGAAGCCAGACATGACTTCTCTGATTCAGAATGTCATCCACAAGTGCATGGACAGCGACCAGCTCTGTAATGAGTTTTACCTGCAGCTCATCAAACAGACCACTGATCACCCAGGTAACAAAGCTCATTTCTCAGGTAACAATAACAAAGTAATCACCCAGGTAACAAAGCTCATTTCTCAGGTAACAATAATATAGTAATCACCCAGGTAACAAAGTTCATTTCTCAGGTAACAATAGCAAAGTAATCACCCAGGTAACAAAGCTCATCACTCAGGTAATATAGTGATCACATGATCCTGTTTGTGTCCGGCCAGACCTTGGATTTTCCTTTGTAGACCCCAACAGCCTGGTCAATAAGAAGAACTGGCAGCTGATGGCGGTGGCCTGTAGCTGCCTGACCCCCACCCACAGTCGCCTACAGAAGTACCTCCTCTGTCACCTCCGCAAGTGTTCCCTGGACTCCACCTCAGAGGAGGGCCGCTTTGCCAGGTTCTGTCACAAAGTAGGTCATTTTTGTCATAAAGTAGGTCATTGTACTAATCCAAATCATGGAATAAACTACCCAGTCAGAACTCTAGATTTTTTCATATTAAATGCAACTTACACCTTGCGGTAAACATTTATAAGATTATCTTGATTTAAATTTTGTCCATGCAAAATAATCTATGTATCTCATCTATTGTTTATTTAAATTTGTTGCAAAAAATTTATACAAAGTACCTGGTATAATGTACATGAATATAAGTGGTCTTGAAAAAGAAACTTATTTGATGCCTGGTATACTGATGGTTAGAATTAAAATTTATCTTTGTTTCAGTGTTTGACCAGAACAGCAGAACAGAAGAGGAGAAAGTTCCCACCCTCTCAGAAGGAGATACAATGTCTGACAGAGAGGTTTGTACCCTACACAAGCTTACACCACGCTGGACTTCTTTGTGTCCAATATTTCACTCATCTGACTGTTAAACATAGTTGACAATGTTTTGATTTGGTGATGTTATGATGTTGTGTTATTACAGGCGGCCAATCTTTGAGAAGGTTTATTTCCTGAACATGGAGAACAGAAGTGTGGAATTTGACTCAGCCTCCACATGTGGAGAGGTGAGTGGATCCTCTTGGACTCAAACAATATACCAGTATATATAGTTCATAGGCCAAGTGGCTGACCATTTTCTGTGGGAAAAGGAATCCTGAATACATGTATTATTATAACCCCCGCAAAAAAATTTGGGGGGTATATGGGAATAACCTTGTCTATCCGTCTGTTTGTCTGTGCACTCGTGTCCGGTCCATATCTTTCTTATGCAGAAACATTGGAAGTTCATACCTCACACATAGATTGCTTATGTCATGAATTTTACCAAGGTTCAGTTGTGCAAGTTCAAGGTCGATTTAACAAAATGCATAATTACTGTCTTGGCTATATCTGGTAATGGAAAATGATTAGAAGCTAAAATTTGACACAAAGATTGCTTTTGACCTGTAAATATGTCCTGAATGTGAGCTTTGGTCATTTTTTGCAAGTCTAAGGTCACTATAAGAAAACTGTGCATCCTTTACTAGTTTCCAATAGAGTAATACTGGTACTTGAGTTATCATATTTTCTTAGCGGGGGGTACCATTTGTGAGCTTGCTCACAGTACCTCTAGTTATTCTTTGCTAGTTCTCTTAAGATTTTCCATGATATGTTTACTTTTGGTCTTTTACAGCTGATCAAAACGGTGAAAGCCAAGATAGGAATGCGATCAGACGCTGAGTGCTTCTCCCTGTATGAGATAGGACCTTCAGGTACCACAACTCAATCAGTCAATGATTAAACTCTCTCATTAAAGAAAGCAGTGAGCAATTATTTCTGACATTTTTCTGATTCATACAATGTTTGTAAATGATTTTGTAGAGAGGCATATGGCACACGATGAGAGGTTGTCAGATATGCTGAGTAAGTGGGAGAGGCTGGGAAGGGGCTTTGGGAAGGAGCAAAAAATGCTTTTTAAGGCAAGTAGTGCGATTGAAGATTGGAGATCTTTTAACTCTTTAACTCATCTGAAAGCTTTTTAAAATACATTCTGTACAATATTGAACGAAGTTGTCTTCCCTCTGCAGAAGCGGCTGTTCATTGACCCGTACATTAACCCCTTGGACCCGGTGGAGTGTGACCTGGTGTTTCATCAGCTGATGATTGACCTGGTCGAGAGCAAGATTCCCATCACTCAGCAGGAAGCTGTAAGTTCACACTCACGAACATAATTCTGTTGCTTTTAAATCAGCAATGACAAGCATATATTTTGTCTGTTGTTCTACTCACTATTTTAAGATTTGTTATACATTTTAAAGATAAAACTGTGCGCCTTGAAGATACAGTCAGAAATGGATCAGCTGAAATCTCCAGAAATAGACTACAGGTATAGATTAAGTCGTGTAAATCTCCAGAAATAGACTACAGGTATAGATTAAGTCGTTGTGTAAATCTCCAGAAATAGACTACAGGTATAGATTAAGTCGTTGTGTAAATCTCCAGAAATAGACTACAGATATAGATTAAGTCGTGTAAATCTCCAGAAATAGACTACAGATATAGATTAAGTCGTGTAAATCTCCAGAAATAGACTACAGATATAGATTAAGTTGTTGTGTAAATCTCCAGAAATAGACTACAGATATAGATTAAGTCATTGTGTAAATCTCCAGAAATAGACTACAGATATAGATTAAGTCGTGTAAATCTCCAGAAATAGACTACAGATATAGATTAAGTCGTGTAAATCTCCAGAAATAGACTACAGATATAGATTAAGTTGTTGTGTAAATCTCCAGAAATAGACTACAGGTATAGATTAAGTCGTGTAAATCTCCAGAAATAGACTACAGGTATAGATTAAGTCGTTGTGTAAATCTCCAGAAATAGACTACAGATATAGATTAAGTCATTGTGTAAATCTCCAGAAATAGACTACAGATATAGATTAAGTCATTGTGTAAATCTCCAGAAATAGACTACAGATATAGATTAAGTTGTTGTGTAAATCTCCAGAAATAGACTACAGGTATAGATTAAGTCATTGTGTAAATCTCCAGAAATAGACTACAGATATAGATTAAGTTGTTGTGTAAATCTCCAGAAATAGACTACAGGTATAGATTAAGTCATTGTGTAAATTCTAGACCAATGACCAGAGTCCTTTGATGACCTTTCTTTGACTGACACTTCTTGTTTTGTTGGATGTTTCAGTTCCTATTTGAGGATTTTACCACCCTACATGAAAGACTCTGTGAGAGTAGAGGACATTGTGTGTGTTCATAACTCCCTGATGGAGCTAACTCCTAACCAGGCCATACTGGCCTTCATCGAGGTCCTCAAGCAGTGGACTCTGTTTGGTGCTCAGGTCTTCAATGTCTCTGTAAGTATATGTATTCACCTCTCAGAAATTAGCTTATATTAATACAAGCTGTCCACCTCTCAGAAATAAGCTTTGCTGCATTAATACAAACAGTTCAGCCCTCAGAAATAAGCGTACTTTGATACAAGCTGTCCATTGCACATAAAGAAGCTAACAAGCTGTCCATCCCTCAGAAGTAAGCAAATTAACAACCCCTCAGAATAAAGCAAACAAGCTGGCAACCTCTTAAATCTAAGCTTATAATGCTGTTCACCCCCTCAAGAATTAGCTTACAAGCTGCCCACACCTCAGAAATAAGCAAAATTACTCAACAGCATGAATGTGTTTTAATTTTGAAGACCTTTATGACTTAACTTTTTTAACTTTCAGCAAAACTACACATCATCTCTCCCCAAAAGCCTGCTCTTAGCCATTCATCAGCAAGGAATAACTGTCATGGAGGTCAACACATTTGTAAGTCTCACAGATAATGAATGACCTATTAATGTAATGTCACATCCAATGTCTCAGATAACAAGTGACTTTTTAATGTAATGTCACATCCAATGTCTCAGACAACGAGTGACTCACTAATGTAATGTCACATCCAATGTCTCGGACAACGAGTGACTCACTAATGTAATGTCACATCCAATGTCTCATATAAGGAGTGACTTACTAATGTAATGTCACATCCAATGTCTCAGACAATGAGTGACTTACTAATGTAATGTCACATCCAATGTCTCAGACAATGAGTGACTTACTAATGTAATGTCACATCCAATGTCTCAGACAACAAGTGATTCACTAATGTAATGTCACATCCAATGTCTCATATAAGGAGTGACTCACTAATGTAATGTCACATCCAATGTCTCAGACAATGAGTGACTTACTAATGTAATGTCACATCCAATGTCTCAGATAACAAGTGACTTACTAATGTAATGTCACATCCAATGTCTCAGATGAGTGACTCACTAATGTAATGTCACATCCAATGTCTCAGACGAGTGACTCACTAATGTAATGTCACATCCAATGGCTCAGACAATGAGTGACTCACTAATGTAATGTCACATCCAATGTCTCATATAAGGAGTGACTTACTAATATAATGTCACATCCAATGCAATCTTGATATTTGTTGAATATTCTTTGGGTTTTTTTACTTTTTACCTCAGTATTTGGCCTTTTTTCCCTCTATGTACTTTCACTTTTGCTTTGCAGAGAACCCTGGCCTCCTACCAGTTTACTGAGGTAGTCCATTCTAGTCCTGCCATCACCAGCATTATGATCGTCGTGGGTCACGTTGCCAAGGGAATGAAGTACATGTTCACCACAAATCAGGTCCGTATTGTACTCAGGAAGTCGCCCTGAACCAAAATACATTACATCTGATTTTATTAACAAGAATTTTTCCTTTATTACTTGAGAAAAATCTTTAATGTTATAGAACCCTAACAACAATAAACAGTCATGTTTTGCTAAAAATCAATAAACCAAATGTATGACATTCCCTAATATGGAGAAGTGTCAAAGGTCAAGAATTGACTTGCTCTTCCATCTATATAATGTACTGGTCAATCCTAATACATTAAAAGTACTTTGAGACACATGTAGCAAACCTAATTATAGACTATTGTGTAAGCAATCAATGTGTCTCTGTTTCAGGCCTTTGAGATAGCTCACCTGATCAAGGATTACATCACCGAGCTTCAGTCACGGTTCCTGATTCCCGCCCCGCAAACCACCGACATCAACATGAACCGCGCATCAGCGGTGTTCTTTGATGATCCATCAAGTACTCTACAGACCCTGGTGTAGTTGTACTGATAGAATCCAGAATCCAGAATCACACTGTGTTCATTACGTAATTAACTCCGAAGTGAATAATATCATTGAGCTGTGACTGTTGTTTTGGTTCAGGGCTTGGAACAGTGTCTCCTTGCTCGCTCAGCCTTTACAGAGTCCACTTCCTGTGCAATCAACCATGTGATATCAATTGGAAGGGACGTCCTTCTGGTCATCGTGTTTTGTTTTCTCTGGTGTTTGCCATGACTCATTTTTTTTTCTCTGTATTTTTTTGTTGATTTTTTGTAAGAAATACTCCACCTAAAGTATACGTATGTTTTTTTTTCAAGTGGTCTTTTTAGCGTTTTTTTTCTTTCTATGCATACTATATGAAGAAGAATCTCATGAAATTACATCAGAAAGGGTTTTTAAAGGCAGACAGATGTTGAATAATGTACTATGTGTTTGATAATGTAACTAAGGCTGCCCCATATAATGATATGGAGGCACAAAATTTACAGAATGAGGACAAAATGTGTACATGTGAAATGATAGAGGTGCAATAGCTTGTGATACTGACCTGTGAACCATATGCATTTTTTGTTTTGTGCCTTATCTGACTGACCATGTCTAGAATCAGGGGTTTTTTTTCTATCAGAGATCGATAACAACTTCACATCAACAATAGCAAACATGTGACATTTGATAAGTTGACATCAGGGTTAGCAGTGCTCAGAGCTATTGCCTTTGTCACTCAACCTCAGGCCGTGCCACTCTTGGAAACCAATATTTGTATTGAAATTTTTTGACGTTTATTTTTACTCTTTATGAATGTTTTTTTATTCGTATATGTGTAATCGTCATTTATGCAGATATCAAGCCAAACACTGACAGTGGATCAGCTGAGGGTGGGAGGAGTGTAGTAACTCTGTTGTTTATTGATCAAGCCTTGCTACAGTGTCCAAGTTTCATGAATACATAAATCTTTTTTCATTTATGTGAAGTAACAGTTGATCAATTTTGCTTTAGTGGTATGTGCATCAGATGCTTTAAACTAATCCAAAATCTTCTACACTTTGATCTGTTAGCTCCTTCACAATGTGGGCCGAGACCCTTCCACACTGCACCACTGTACTGTCTCAGGCATCAATCCTTGGTTCAAAACCAACCACATTTCATGTCCTTATTGGTGACCAATTTTTTTATTAACAGAACAATTTTTTTTTTATCCATATTGTATCTAGTCATATTTAAATGCCAAATATTATCTCTGCTCCATCCCCGGCCTGGGGACTTGTTATTTGTGTATTGGCCATTTTTACAATTGCTTTGAACTATTATAAACATATATGAAGTGTAAATGTGTACTTTGAATGACTCATCTCGGACTGACACATCATAGCATGGTGGCTGATCTAGTGAGACTGTCAGGCAGGCTTTCCTCCAGATCAGCTGAGTAATCTAATTGACTTCTGTGTGTAGCCAAGAACCACTTGGTGGTGCCTCTTGTGTCCAGACACCACTGCCAGTCTCCTGTAACACTAGGTGGCTGCTCTCACTGGACCCCGCCATGATGCGATGGTGTCCCTTGTTTCTCCCAAGGCAAATCTTATGGATTTTTAATTTAGTTTTTTGGGGGAAGGGAAAAACTTATAACATCAGATTAACATCAAAGTTGGAGATCTGAAATGAAGCTGTTGTCTTCCAGGCTTTTTATGACCAATGTTTTTCCATTACACTAAATGTCTTTATTTATTGTTGTTTGTACTTATTTATGCAATGGAGTTTGTTTTGTTAACTGTATGGATATGGTCCTCTGTAATGTCAGGCTTCACAAAATCTCAATGAAACAGCTGATCCAGCAGGCTTACTACTTACCTAAAACGTTAGGCAGAGGGAAGCTTACCTATGGGAGGGATAATACATACCTCTGGGAGGGATGAATATGGAATCAAACAAAACAATAGTTTTCCATTGCAGTCAACTTGATTTAGTAACAAATTCGATAGAAGAAAAACTAACTATGAAAAAAGTAGAACATACATTATTTATTAAAAGAGATGTTTTTGATCTATTCTCTGGATATGAAGCTGTTGTAAGATCTGTCTGTAGTCCAGAGCTGTACACATTACAGGGGGCACCTGTTGGCTATGAGTATTGTGCAATAACTAAAGATATTGTGACAGAACTGTCGTCTGCAAGTAATAAATATATTTTCCTATGAGGTCTATCATATTCTTTTTACTGAAAGCTCAAGTGAGATTTTCTGGTCACCATTTGTCTGTTCCACGTCTGTTTGTCTGTCTGTCTGTAAACTTTTCACATTTTTTACTTCTTCCCTAGAACCAATGGGTCAAATTTAACTAAACTTGGTACAAAGCATCATTATGGGACGGGGATTTTGAATTGTTAGAATGAAGGGCAAACCCTTTTCAAAAAGGGTGATAATCACAAGACTGTGAAAATAGTGACACCCAAACCAATACTGGTGCTAAGGGGTTTAAGTTCAACATGGAGATATATTAGGAGATCATGTTTAAAAATCTTCTCCTTAAGAATTACAATGCTGAAACAGTGCTAGTTCTAATATAGGAAACACAGTTTGGGAGATTACTATGCAAGCATTCTTGGTTAGTGTCATTTCTAAATTGTTAAAACCAAGACCCCTGGACCAATACTTGGACCCCAAGAGGGGTTCAAGAATTAACATAGAAGTATATAGGGAAAATGTTTTAAAATCTTTTGAAGAACTAACATGCTACAATTTGTGAGATAATTTGCATTATCATCCTCAGATCGTGTAGATTCTAAATTGTTAAAATCACGACCCTCGGACTACGGTAATACTGGTGCCCCAAGAGGGGTTGAAAGTTTAACATAGAAATATATATAGGGAATCTGTTTAAAAATCTTCTCAAGGACTACAATGCTACAATTTGTTAGATTACTATGCAAGCATCCATTAATGGGGCCCAAGAGGGGCTCAAACTTCAACATAGAAAAATATATAGTGAAAATATTTTTAAAATCTTCTTCTCAAGAACTACAATGCTACAATTTGTGAAATACTATGCAAGCATTCTCAGATACTGTAGATTCTAAATTGTTAAAACTGTTACCCCAGGCCAATACTAGGGCCTCAAGAGGGGTTCAATGGGCACCATAGAAACATAGAGAAAAGTTTAAAAATCCTCTTCTCAAGAACTGAAAGGCTACAATTGGTGAGATTACTGCTGTATACAGGGTTATTTTTGCCCGGTGTTACTTATGCCCTTCTTCACTAGTATATTGCTATGCAATGTAATTCCAATGCTCTGTTATTTAAATTTTAATAGCATAGCATCGGAATTACATTATATACCATTGGAATCATATAGCATATAATTTGATTCTCATTCATCATAGCATAGCATACCACATCATTAATTATAGCATAGGAATCATAAAGCATTTCATATTAATTTGTTTTAACAAATTATTTTTAGCATAGAAATCTCATAGCATTGCATAGAAATCTCATAGCATTGCCTTTTATTGTATTCTTTGATAAATTGAAATGAAATGCTTTATGATGATATGATTTGATAAGATATGATATGATGAAAGAATCAAATGATATGCTATGATATTTCAATGTTTTGTAATCAGATTTCAATGCTATGCTATGAGATTTATATCTTATGCTTTGCTATGTTGTAACAGATAGCTTGAAGTGACCGTCATTTTATGCATATCTATTACAATCTTATGCTATGCTGTGCTATGAGATTACAAGTAATGCTTTGAGATTCCTAATGATAAGCAATGATATGAGATTCCTATGCAATGCTGTAGAATTCCTATGCCATGCTATTTTGAATTGAAATGAACCGCTTAATGATGCGGTATGCTACGCAATAATGAATACGAGTCAAATTATATGCTATAAGATTCCAATGTTATATAATGTAATTCCAATTCTCTGGTATGAAATTTAAATTACATAGCATTGGAATTACATTGCATAGCATTGGAATCTTATAGCATATCATTTGATCATCATTCATCAAAGCATAACAAAACCTAGCATAGCATACCATGTCATGTAATATCATATCATATTAAAGCATTTCATTTACGTTTATCAAAGAATAGCACAAAAAAGCAATGCTATGAGATTTCTACGGAAGCGTATTAGGGCCGCAGCAGTATTTTTTATCAATTTGTTATAACAAATTATCAATTTGTTATAACAGATTAGTAATTTGTTATAACAGATTATCAATTTGTTATAACAGATTAGTAATTTGTTATAACAGATTAGTAATTTGTTATAACAAATTATCAATTTGTTATAACAGATTATTAATTTGTTATAACAAATTAGTAATTTGTTATAACAGATTATCAATCTGTTATAACAGATTATTAATTTGTTATAACAGATTAGTAATTTGTTATAACAAATTACTAATTTGTTATAACAGATTAGTAATTTGTTTTAACAAATTATCAATTTGTTATAACAGATTATTAATTTGTTATAACAAATTAGTAATTTGTTATAACAGATTAATAATTTGTTAAAACAAATTACTAATCTGTTATAACAGATTAGTAATTTGTTATAACAGATTATCAATTTGTTATAACAGATTAGTAATCTGTTATAACAGATTAGTAATTTGTTATAACAAATTACTAATTTGTTATAACAGATTAGTAATTTGTTTTAACAAATTATCAATTTGTTATAACAGATAATTAATTTGTTATAACAAATTAATAATTTGTTATAACAGATTAATTATTTGTTAAAACAAATTACTAATCTGTTATAACAGAATAAAAATTTGTTATAACAGATTTTCAATTTGTTATAACAAATTATCAATTTGTTATAACAAATTACTAATTTGTTATAACAAATTACTAATTTGTTATAACAAATTAATAATCTGTTAAAACAAATTGATAATTTGTTATAACAAATTACTAATTTGTTATAACAAGTTATCAATTTGTTATAACAAATTATTAATTTGTTTTAACAAATAATGAATAGCATAGAAAATACCATAGCACTCCATAGAAATCTCATGCATTGCTTTTTTGTGCTATTCTTTGATAAACGTAAATGAAATGCTTTAATATGATATGATATTACATGATATGGTATGCTATGCTAGGTTTTGTTATGCTTTGATGAATGATGATCAAATGATATGCTATAAGATTCCAATGCTATGCAATGTAATTCCAATGCTATGTAATTTAAATTTCATACCAGAGCATTGGAATTACATTATATAACATTGGAATCTTATAGCATATAATTTGACTCGTATTCATTATTGCGTAGCATACCGCATCATTAAGCGGTTCATTTCAATTCAAAATAGCATGGCATAGGAATTCTACAGCATTGCATAGGAATCTCATATCATTGCTTATCATTAGGAATCTCAAAGCATTACTTGTAATCTCATAGCACAGCATAGCATAAGATCGTAATAGATATGCATAAAATGACGGTCACTTCATGCTATCTGTTACAACATAGCAAAGCATAAGATATAAATCTCATAGCATAGCATTGAAATCTGATTACAAAACATTGAAATATCATAGCATATCATTTGATTCTTTCATCATATCATATCTTATCAAATCATATCATCATAAAGCATTTCATTTCAATTTATCAAAGAATACAATAAAAGGCAATGCTATGAGATTTCTATGCAATGCTATGAGATTTCTATGCTAAAAATAATTTGTTAAAACAAATTAATATGAAATGCTTTATGATTCCTATGCTATAATTAATGATGTGGTATGCTATGCTATGATGAATGAGAATCAAATTATATGCTATATGATTCCAATGGTATATAATGTAATTCCGATGCAATGCTATTAAAATTTAAATAACATAGCATTGGAATTACATTGCATAGCATTGGAATCTTATAGCATATTCTTTGATTATCATTTATCATAGCATAACAAAACCTAGCATAGCATACCATATCATGTAATATCATATCATCATATCAAAGCATTTCATTTAGGTTTATCAAAGAATAGCATAAAAATGCAATGCTATGATATTTCTATGCAGTGCTATGGTATTTTTTTATGCTATTCATAATTTGTTAAAAGAAATTAATAATTTGTTATAACAAATTGATAACTTGTTATAACAAATTACTAATTTGTTATATCAAATTAGTAATTTGTTATAACAAATTGATAATCTGTTTTAACAAATTAATAATTTGTTATAACAAAATAATAATCTGTTATAACAAATTGATAATCTGTTATAACAAATTACTTATCTGTTAAAACAAATTGATAATCTGTTATAACAAATTACTTATCTGTTATAACAAATTACTAATTTGTTATATTAAATCGATAATTTGTTATAACAAATTAATAATCTGTTATAACAAATTGATAATTTGTTATAACAAATTAATAATTTGTTATAACAAATTGATAATCTGTTATAACAAATTAATAATCTGTTATAACAAATTAGTAATTTGTTATAACAAACTGATAATTTGTTATAACAAATTGATAATTTGTTATAACAAATTAATAATCTGTTATAACAAATTGATAATTTGTTATAACAAATTACTAATTTGTTATAACAAATTACTAATCTGTTATAACAAATTGATGATCTGTTATAACAAATTGATAATCTGTTATAACAAATTACTAATCTGTTATAACAAATTACTAATCTGTTATAACAAATTGAAAATTTGTTATAACAAATTGATAATCTGTTATAACAAATTGATAATCTGTTATAACAAATTACTAATCTGTTATAACAAATTACTAATCTGTTATAACAAATTGATAATTTGTTATAACAAATTGATAATCTGTTATAACAAATTGATAATTTGTTATAACAAATTACTAATCTGTTATAACAAATTGATAATTTGTTATAACAAATTGATAAAAAATACTGCTGCGGCCCTAATACGCTTCCGTAGATTTCTATGGAGTGCTATGGTATTTTCTATGCTATTCATTATGTGTTAAAACAAATTAATAATTTGTTATAACAAATTGATAACTTGTTATAACAAATTAGTAATTTGTTATAACAAATTATCAATTTGTTTTAACAGATTATTAATTTGTTATAACAAATTACTAATTTGTTATAACAAATTAGTAATTTGTTATAACAAATTGATAATTTGTTATAACAAATTGATAATCTGTTATAACAAATTATTAATCTGTTATAACAAATTATCAATTTCTTTTAACAGATTATTAATTTGTTATAACAAATTACTAATTTGTTATAACAAATTAGTAATTTGTTATAACAAATTATCAATTTGTTATAACAAATTATTAATCTGTTATAACAAATTAGTAATTTGTTATAACAAATTAATAATCTGTTATAACAAATTGATAATTTGTTAAAACAAATTACTAATCTGTTATAACAGATTATCAATTTGTTATAACAAATTATCAATTTGTTATAACAAATTACTAATTTGTTATAACAAATTAGTAATTTGTTATAACAAATTAATAATCTGTTAAAACAAATTAAAAGAAATTACTAATCTGTTATAACAAATTGATAATCTGTTATAACAAATTACTAATCTGTTATAACAAATTACTAATTTGTTATAACAAATTAATAATCTGTTATAACAAATTGATAATTTGTTATAACAAATTGATAAAAAATGCTGCTGCGGCCCTAATACGCTTCCGTAGAAAACCCCTCCTGGATTTTATACGAAACTGTGTTTAGCTACCTCTGTATAATATGAGTCATGCCCATGATCGATAAACATTTTCATCGCTGACTCTTTGCATCGAAAGTAGTTTTTAAAAATATTTTACGTAATTAAATTTTCATTTAAAATCGCATCCTTTTACGCTAAATTCATTGTTTCGTCAATGAGTTATATCCCTTAGTGCGCTCTCTAAGTAACTATGAAGCAAGATGGCTGACTCCAGCATGACCGACACAGCAAACGCACAAATCGGGAACGGAGACTCCGCCGAGAGTCTTAGTGATGAAGTTAAGAAGAAAGCAGAAGAACTTAAAGATAAAGCAAATGAATACTTTAAAAGTAAGACTTTTCTGTCCTGTATTTCTGACTAAAACAGCTTGCCAACAAGTGTGTATTGTACAGTTGTAATACACACGTTTTCTGAAATTGGCATCTAGAATAATCTCATTGACTCTAGGTCACTTCTATCGAGTAATGACTGATGCAATGAAATACATCCTCAATTTTCACGCTAAGAAGGAAACATACGTGAAGTATATGTTATTAATTACTTTTGATCTGTTGATAGATTATTGAAATCAAGTGACCATTTCCTTCCCCTTATTCAGACATGTTCTATTTGACAAAAATATCTTTATATCCACAAACAACACACACACATACCACCACTGAAGCCTGCTTTCTTATCTGTATCTGTATGATATTAAACAGGCCGGGACATCACGATATAGCCTGTTTCAATTTTGGGCATAAGTAGCAGGAAGAAATATAAAAGTAGAAGGGGGGTCTAGCATATAGCTATAGTCTGTCCCAAGTTATTGCTTCCATCACTTTTTGATGATTTTTAATAAAAATACACATACCTGTGAAAGAAATAATGTTGAAATCGATAAAAGGGAAAATATCCAAGATATCTTCATTGACAAATTATCATTTTTCACTCATAAAAGTTCACAGGAACGAAAACAAATTTCTTACGGAGATTTATAATGGGAAATGTTTACATCTTTTCTCCATTCGGAAGTTCTCGGGACACCTCGCGCAATTTTTCAACGTTATCATCCGGGCTTAATAATGGCTGATGCAATGCTAAATCTCCGTAGACTTTCTATTTTGGGATGTGTATTGAAACCTGAAGCGGTAGAGGGGGCGTTTCAAAACAGATAATCTGGACATTTTTCATATTAGTGGAGGAACATAGTTTGAGCATAAAGGTATTTATGATTATCGAAATATCAAGCAAAAAGCGGTGGAAGCAAAAACTCGGGACAGAGTATAGATTGTGTTATAAATGCAATAATGGGTAATTATGTCATTTTAGGTGGGGGAATTCCCCAACCCCTGGGTCTTAGAGTAGTTAGAGACAACCCTGAATTTGCATCAGGGATTTCCAATCAACTCAAACAAATATTGACTCACCTGAGCTGATGATTCGAGAGATCTTCTTAATATATTAAAATATGTCAGGCCAAAATTAAAAATATCTATGTTTCCCCTAACGCGACCGACCCAATTAAATCCCGCCGACTGAATTGTTTTTTTCACCACATTGAAAAGACATTTTTTTTTTAAAAAAACCTAATTTTACCTAAATTCGTTTTTAGAAGACCCACATCTTTTTCGTTTTACAATCATTTTGATAGCCTCGATCATCAATATGGGCGAAATACTCGCTTTACGATCGGTAACTTCGCCGGAATTTCCTCCGAAAGAGAAGTTGAAGTCGCCCTGTATTCTGAGTTCATAATCGTGTAAATTAACCCCAGAGACATTAAAATGATAACCATTTTATTCAAAAGACGATTCCACAGCCTCAGTTAACCACTGTTGTGATTAATCGATTGTCTTATCTTTTATGGGTATAAATAAGAGTGATGCAACATGTAGCCTACTGTGCATTGAAAATTACAACCGATGTTTATTACTTTTAGTGTTGATATTAAAATTAGTTGGTAACTTGTAATTAGTTAATAACTCTGCCAAATTAATGCTAAAATAATCATAAAACCATCTGCCAACAGTTATCAGTTATCAATTAAAATGATCCTCTACACAATGGTTGTAATTGGGTCAAAAGGTTGGACTAATATCTCCAAAATACACAGAAGTACAGAGACTGATTTTATTTGTCATTTAGCTAACACAATTACACAAAACATGTCATCTATAAAATGTATGAATACATCAAATAAATTAAATTTAATAGATTGGATAAGTTTTTAAAACTTTTAGAAGCTGTTTTATTTTTTATTAACTTGCTTAAATTTTAATCCAATTTTAATTAAGGTTGAATCTGTGTATATCATCAATCCTGTAGGTTGTGATGTATCAAATATATTGACAGTCTCCCTGATGTCAAACTTCTTTCTACTTTTCTGTTAGGGAGAAATAATTCTCCCAAAAATTAGGTTGGTACCTGTGAAATGAAAGACTCTTTATGTTTTGAAAAATTTAAACAATTTTCTTAACTTCGTCAAATTTCAAATCAACAGAAACAAAAGAGTTGGTTTTGGTTATGACTATAATTAAAGTGAAATTGGGTAAATTTACAAAAATCTTTCGTATCTAAATATTTTTTTCTTCCGTAGCATTATGTTTCGTTAGGTTAAAATTTCCTTATCAAAGAAGGACATTCTCTGCAAGTGTAGTGATTTTGTGTAACCTTACTATTGTAGAATCATTAAATATTATTTCACAAATATTTACATTTATTATAATACCTTAAGTTTATCAAATATTATTGTTTTAATATACTTTTAGACATTTTATAAACCAAATTTTGAAAAATTAATTGATACTTTGAAGTAGGTACATTATGATCATTAAAATGATATTTAATTAAAGGTTAACATGTACATCAACATACAAATAATAATGAATGTATTCATGCACATCTAGTCATTGAATCAAACATGTTTAAATTTTAAAAGATGAACAATATCAAATTGTGAAGTCGATATTAAATTTGTTTACATTCCATCAGGACAAGTATAAAAATTTGTTTTACAACTGGTCATATTTTTTTAGTTTTGTAATTAATTAAAGAATTGATTTATTGTTTTCATTTTTAATCTATAATGTATCTTATATTATGCCCTGGCAGAAAAAAAATTATTTACCTACCTACCTACCCAACTTCAAAATTAAGGGTCGGGTTAGGGGAAACATAGATATTTTTAATGATGGCCTCAGCCTTGTCCGGGTCTGTGATTGTCATTGGTCATGTTATGTGTGTTTGCAGTAGCATTTTCAATTAAAAAAAGATTAAAATCAGTCAAATATGTGCTTTTTTCTTACAATTTTTGGAGTGGGAAATATAGAGTGCAGCTTTTAACAATCAACAAGCAACATTTTTCTGTCAGTTATACATGTAAGTCTTAAATGGTTAAGTCTTCAATAAAGATATTTTGTTTGTTCAAATCTGCACTCAGTAATTTTTTTAAAGAAAAACTACTTTAAAATAAGCTGTTTTTATGCAAAACCAACCCATTTCAAATGTCAAGAGAAGGTTGACTTTATGATGTCATATTGCGAAAATTAGTGGATGATTTACTGATTTTTTTAATAAATTATTATTTGAAACTTAAGTTGTGAACGTAAAGTTCTATTTATGAACATGTACTTTTATGTTTTATAAGTATGTACTTTTTTATGATATAACTTTTTGATGGATCCGTACAGTTGTTTAACTGTCCTCGTTCATGCTTCAGATGGCGATTACTCCCAGGCCATTACCTACTACTCTCAAGCAATAGAACAAAATCCCTATGTTGCGGCTTACTACGGCAATCGGAGCTTTGCCCACATCAAGACAGAAAGCTTCGGCTATGCATTGAGTGATGCCTCCAAAGCCCTACAGCTGGACAAAAATTATGTCAAGGTAGGTTATAAAACCAAATAAACATAATTATGTCAAGGTAAGCTTTTAAATCAGATAAAAATAATTTTGTCAAGGTCACATAATCTTGTGATGCTTTGTGATGGAAACTATGTCAAGGTCAGGTTAAACTGTAGCTTTACAGAATTTGTGTAAAATAAATCTCATAGCCAAATAAAACTTTGTCAAGTTGAGTCTTATAGCTACATAGTTATGAATTTAATTAAGACTTGTTCTGGCTAGTTTCTAGATAATTTTAATGTACCAGGTACATCGGCAGTTTTAGGCACTTGTTTCTGCGAAAAAGTTGACCCCAAAGTATAATAACAATACAAGGTATCTAACTCTAAATTAGACTTGGAATATGTAGAGTACCCCTTTTCGTGAACTGCAATCAGTTTTGCTTTCAGTGGAAAAGCAGCAGACAAGTGTTTATTACCATTCTCTTGTAGGATAATATATCTACAAAACCAGATATAACATATATAACCATATATAATCATTTATTTAACCATATAGTATAACATGTTTGCCTTTATTTACTTCTTTCTGCATAAGCAGGGCCCAAACATTGCTCACCCACTGGAAAAGTTGTTTCACATCACGAAGAGTAAAGAAATTAAAATCAATTGAAATTGTTTAAAAAAGAATACTCTTTGTTAAAATTTTGCATAAACTAAGCATGGTAATCATCAACCAAAAAATCAGAAAACTACAACTTATTTAACAGATTAAAGCTTTAATTTGTTTTACACATCATAATATACAATATTTTTAGCTTTCCCAAAATCCCAAATTTGATACATAATAAAATGACCCACAGTTATTTATTCCAAGACAAATACATGTTTGAGCCTTGAGGTGAGAAACGACTTTTCCAGTTGGCGAGCAATGTTTGGGTGCTGCTTGTGCAGTTAAAAGTAAATAAATGTAAGCATGCTAGATAGGATTTTGTAGGTATCCTATTATTAACAAGATTAACATTCCTTTATTAATAAGAATGTTAAAGATACCTTGTTATTTTAAATGCCAGATATTAAAGTTAAGGAGTATACACATTAAATTGTTTGATGAGAATTCTGTATTGTTTTCCAGGCTTACTACAGGAGAGCATCAGCGAACATGGCTCTCGGAAAGTTCAAAGTGGCACTCAAAGATTTTGAATCAGTAAGGACATAAGTTACATTACATTGTAGGACATAATTTAATCTAAGTGACTATGACTTATTACTGAAAAGAATAAAACCTTGTCTTTTTAATGTCAGGTTGTAAAAGTGCGGCCAAACGACAAGGATGCCCGGGCCAAGTTCAACGAGTGTAAGAAGATCGTCCAGATGCAGGCTTTTCAGAAAGCGATCGCTGTGGAGGAGAACCACAAGTCGGTGGCGGACAGCATCGACCTGGCCTCCATGAGTAAGAGTGGTTCTGCGGGGTTCTGTATGGCTCCATGTCTTGTTTTGTCGGATGACACCACCTTTAAAAATTGTTTGTTTGCCCTCTCCTGGCTCAATCTTTAAACTTTTGGGTTGGTAGGAAGGGAAATTATTATTGTTTTTGAATTTGTGCAAAAATTAGATAAAATTATAAAGCAAAGTTAACATAGATGAAAACAGATTTGCAAACAGCTAGATTTTCAAAGGCACAATATACCAATTATGCTCAGATTATTAATAAAAATTATAATCCGAGTTGAGTATTTTTTACCATTTCATTTGGAGAGTGCAAACAAACAATTTTTCAAAAGTTGCCTGACTCCCTGTTGTGAAAGTTAATTTCATGGAACTCTGTCTAGGTATTGAAGATGACTACCAAGGCCCACGATTTGAAGATGGAGGAGTCACTCTTAAGTTTGTGACGGATCTCATGAAAACCTTCAAGGAGCAGAAGAAACTTCACAGAAAATATGCTTATCAGGTAAGAATAATATATATACCTCTTCTCTACCTGCATCATGGAAAACCTGTGTATTATCTGTTTATTACCTTTAATTAAATAAGCCATTTGTAGGTGCAAAATTACCTGAGTGTGCTAAATGAAATTTAGTTCATCCTATTTCTTTTTTATACAGATCCTGGTTGAAATAAAGAACTTCTTTATAAAACAGCCCAGTTTAGTGGACATAACTGTGCCAAAGGTAGGAGCCAAGCGGGTTCTATATCATTCTAAATTTTAGTGTGGTGCAAATTGTTTAACCAGCATTTTAAAATACTGCATGTAATACTATGCCAGTTTGCCATAATGACAGTTGAAGCTAAGGCCATTGCAAGTTTTTTCTTTGTTTAGCGTCCTGGGCACCCAAAACTCAAAAACCTCTCTTTCTATCAGGATAAAAAACACAAACCTTAGAAAAAACACTTAACTTTAAGGGTTCAACAAAATAAAATTAAGGTCTTCCGTTTCCAACGGAAGACCTTTATATTATTGTGCAGATTAAGATTATTCTTATTTTTCTTTTTTTTTTTTTTTTCCTAGACGTGAACTTTGAGGCTTCATATGTTGCTCATTTCTGAACGGTTTTTGCTCAAATTTTCAGGGCTTATAGACTTTACAAAACACTATCTAAACCATTTCATAAATTTTAAAAATCCTCTTCCGTTAACGAGTTATTCCCCTTTTTAAAAAATTTAGGGCCTTTCGTTTCCAGACAAAGGCTCCGAGACTATGATAGCAGGGAATGGGAATCCAACGAATTTGAATAACAGAGACATTGAAGTTTTGCACATCGGTTTTTGTTTTTGGATTACTTTCTTTATTTAGAAAAAGGTAGGGGGTCAAAAAACAGGGTTCCAAAAAGTGTGAAAATTTAGACATATTTTCCTTTGTATCTTTTAAACGAAAAATATTTTGTTAAGACATGTAGAATAAAAGTTGTGCAGAATGTCAAGGACTTTCATTTGACACCAATAAAAAAGGGCTGGCCCCTTAAATTAAGGGCCAAGGGCCCTTGAAAGTTTTTGCTAAATAACTAAAAAACGGCTAGGATTTTGATATAGCTGTCGCTGAAAAAGTTGTTTGTTGGGATCCTATAAATGTCGTTACAATGTTATTTTGTTGGTGAGTTGTGTAGTATGAGTGTAAAAAGCTTTACATATTAACATGTACCTGTGTTTATTTGGCAAGTTAACGAAAGTCATTGTGCGTACAACTGACATTAAATTACGACAGACAGTATGCCTGTTTAAAAAGGAGGCTTTAATTCACACACACAAAAAAAAAAAAAAAAAAAAAAAAAAAAAAAAAAAATTTAGGATACATGCTTTTATGTGAGGAGTTAAAGTCATCTTCGTAAATTCTGCACAATCCTAAAAAACGAGAAACAGAAAATATAAACATTCTTTTTCTTTTCTAGTAAATCACACAAACTACCTGAAAAAAATAAATCTATGTGATACATTTTAGTTATCATGCTGCGTGCATTTAAATATATCTGGAATCAGAGCTTTGTGTGTGAACCATTACGTAAGCTATCCCTCGCTTGCGGCCGAGAAAGTCGGTCGCCATGGTCGCGGCTGGACTACCTAGCGGTCAGCGGTTATCTAATACACCGGAGTCACGTCTCTCAATTTATGAGTTCATTTAGCCGAAAACAAGAATTGTTTTAATTTTGACCACACATAGACGTTTATTCTTCTCAAATTGAATTAAATGATAGAGTGTCAATTGAGAAAACGTTCTGTTAATTAATAAAAGAAATGTCATTCTCAATCGGAAGGAATATCAGGCATAGATCAATTGTGGATTTTAAGTAAAAAAAAAAAATAACAACTTCTATTTGGTAGATTTTAGTCATTATTATACTGCAAACATTTCAAATCTTCCTGGGTTCTGAGCTGTGTGTGTTGTAACTTTACGTAACCTATTCCTCGCCCGCGGCCGAGGAGATCGCGGGCTCCTTGGCCGCGGGTGCACTACCAAGCGGTCAGCGGTTACCTAATACACCAGATTCACGTCTTTCATGTACTTGTTTTGAGTTTATATAGCCGCAAATACAGGAACTGTTTTAATTTTAAGTTATTAATGTTTTATTTAAAATGAAAATTAAGAAGTCATTCTGAAAATTATAAAATCCGATATTATTCCTAATCCAAAACATCGTCAGACATAAATCAATGGTGGGTTTGTATAAGAACTGTACTTATAATGTTTTAGATCAACAACAAAAACCCACAAAGATTACCCCTTTAAATGATGATCATCCCTCGCACGCTCGCACATGGCCGAGAAGATCGCGCGCGAGGGGACATCTACATGTACATGTACCTTATCACACGTGTATGTTTATTGATATTTTGTACGAACACAAAACTATTTGTTTATTTTATTTTCATTTATATTGGTTTTAGATGAAAGATGAATTTATCTCCCTTATTCAGTTCATTTAGCGTTGATTTAAACGTCAGGGCGAAAAATCTTATAAAAACCTATCATTAATTGAATAAAAGTAATCTATCAATTCGATTCTAAATATGCAAGGCCGATTGTATAAATAAAAGATTAAATATAATGAAATTCCGAGATATTTACCGGCATATGTAAAATTGATATGTGTTTAACTTACATGTAAGATTAATATACTGCATCGTCGGAACCCACGGGTTTTCTATCCGTTACACTGATTTCAAGCAATTTAACGGATGGAAAACCCGTGGGGTCCGACGATGAATAGACTGTAGTTACTCATGATCATTTCCGTTAATTATTGCTTTTTTTTTTACTTTTTACAGACTTTAACACTTTTACGACAATATTCAAACTTTCCTGGCCATCGAGTCATATATGCACATATACTGGTGTAAGAATTAATATTCGACCAACACAAAAATTAAATAGTGTAGAAAGTAAAATAAGTTTTCTTAAGAGTTGTACTAAATTTTAAGAGGGTTGACATAGTAAAAAAATCATTAATTTTCGAAGCGTTCTAGGAAGTTTAAAAACAGTCATCTCTGTGCTGCTCCCCCCCCCCCCTCCAGTGATCGGCGAAAATCAATTTTTGGTGACTCCTTATTTGTTAACGTACTTCCTAATGTGTTTCACTTTGCAATCTGTGTGTTAATTCGGCCAGTCTGCGTGTTAATTCAATCACCCCGTGCGACCGAAAAATAAGCACCGCCTTCAAATTTACCTGGTCAGTGTAACCCTTGTTAATCAACTAAATCGAGGCCCCAGTTTGGATGTTAGAAAATGATTGGCATTTGTTTACTCGTCCTGTGTATACCATGCCCAGCGCTCGCGACGACGGTGCAATAAACTTTTTTCTTTTGATTTGATGCATACCGAGACGATAAATCGCTATCTTTTAGCACTTTAAACAAAAGAAATATTAAAAGATATGAATTAAAAATTTACTCGTACTTGGTTATGTGCCACACTAAATGCGTTGATCACCAATCATGTGGTGCCGATCATGTATCCATGAAAGACGTCGTTTATCAATAAAGATGTTTGTGAATAATTGAGAATAAATAATTAAATCAAATCAAATATTGCGTTCACGATTTATATCGTTAGTTATCACATTTCTTTGAGAAATTTCACGAGCTGAAACCGGAATAGAAACAAGTACAGACAGCTCTGGTGCATGCGCAGCTGGTATAATTATTGTGCACTTTAATTTAGCAGCTGATCGGAAAAGAATTACAAGCGTTGGTTGCAAAGTTGCATTAGTATTTGAGTACGGTGGGGTAATTGTATAATTCACAAAACATCAGGATATATTCTCAGTTAATCCCAAAAGAAACTTGTTCAATCAAACGAAAGATTTTGCACATGTCGCACGCGGTTTTTCATGCGTTTATATTCATTTCAACGAAGAACAATTTGTTTTATAAGTACATATACATGTAAATACGATATTCTTTTTAAATAAACGGAAAAACTCTTTTGAGAGCACTTTAATACTCCGTGTATATAGACATGTATACACAAGCGAGCGTGTTTCCCTCGGGGTTTCACACCTCTTTCAATATAGGCTCCACCCCCACCTGAACTTACCTAAGGTAAACAGACCGGTTAAAAACCTCGGCCTTTAAGTGCACACAACCCTGGACACAGATAGCCATAGGTAATTTATGGATGCAGATCATCAATTGTTATGTAATTAAAATACACTTGGAAGTGAGCTATCACTGTAGTGGTCAATTGTTGAATATAAGTTTAAAGTTTTAAGTCAAAGATGTTAAATAATAATTATTTGTTCTCACGTTTAGAAGTTATGAAATACGTTATTCAATGCAGTCGGTCGCCATAGAAATCATCAGAGTACTGCAAGTGTTGACAGTTTCTTATTTCTTTAAAAGACCTTAGGACATAATTCACTTGACTTACAGACTAGCGACACAGTTGCCTCCCAAAAATGTATGCACTTCTCAAAGTTACAATTAAATGGTATAGATATGTGTTGTTCAACGGATTTTATTAATTGTTGCATGCGGTCCGCCCCCCCCCCCCCCCCCCCCCCGAAAAATGAGAAGTTATTAAATTTACATAGTGAAATCGCAAATACGACTCGGACCCCCCCCCCCTGGAAAACACCTATATGTTTTGGAAAGGCGTCGGAAGCGGAAATATTGAGAGTGATATTGAAAAAAATGCAGTTATAAGCATATTCGCAGCCCCACCTCCCCACGGAATAGGCATATCATGAATCGGATTAGGCATATCATGAATATGGGAGAAAAAAATTTTGACAGGTACAATTTTTTCAAGTTATAGGCATATAACTACATGTATTTGAAAAAAAATGAAGTTAGAGATGCCTCACAACCCCTACCACTGCCGCGGATTATGATTTTGAAGATTTGTGAATTTCTTTTACTTGCTTGTGAAGATTTCAGATAAATATACTCTTCCTTTAAAAAACAAAACTGAGGCCTGTATGGCCAAACATTATACGGATAGTTATCCCTACCACTGAGCACCTCAGTCTCGTATACTAATAGCGCACCCTCAGATGGGAGAAGGCATTATTGTTTATTTACAATTGGTGTTCTTTTAACACTGCACTTTACATAAACTATTCCATGTTTTAGCGGTAGAGGTTTAAGTATGAATATAGGGAATCAAAATGTTTATGAAACATAACACTTTTTTCCATGCATCAGCGCAGTGGATTTTGTGTTTTTACACTATGATATAGGCATACCAGTAGTTTGAATCCTGTCATCAGTTGTACATACATGTAAACGTATTTATCGATTTTCTGGTTGGAATAATTAAATACATGTACATATAAGTGATGTGTTTTAAGTTATCATAAATTGATATAACCGTGAAATGAGTTAAAAGGAGAGTTTGTCTGGTAGGAAAATAATACTTTGAAAGCGAGCCTCGTTTTCTGAACTTACTATTATCATATTGACAATCCAGTTTAATGACAGCCCACCCTTTTTTCCTTACACTCAACGGAGTCGGATAGGTATCAATAAGAGGTCACCTTTCTATGACCTTTAAATTTGCATACAATCTAAATATATACCCCTAGCTTATTACAGACATGCCTTTATCTGTTTTATGAGAAGTGTAACTCTTCAATACTATGCAGTCTGGAGGTTGCAGTAATATATAGAAAATATGCATGAATTAATTTTTCTGTCTCCTTTTGAAGAGTTCAAATTGATTTTCTAAAGCCCTGATTGGTCAGAAGTTAAGGTAGTGTGAAGATGACCTCATATCAATAACTGTCAGACCCTGACAAGTGTAAGAAGAAGAGGGGTGGTTTTATTAAGACTGAATGACAATCCTTTCTTGACTTGCAATCTGATTAAAATTTCTATGGTCGCTATACGATGATTTGAAGAAACCCCACTTGAGGTCACCTCCTGGATAACTTTGCTTTGACCAATGAAATCGTCGGTTCCATTCCTCAGTTACATGATTTAGAAGTTATGCCAATACATTTTTTAGATTCCCTAAGGGCGTCTAATATCAACTTATGCTCCATCTCTTACTTGCTGATACCGAAAGATTCACGAACATGTGACATCATTTCGTCGTACAACTCCATTTTTGTTTGTAACCCGAAATTACCGTTTCTAACACTTGCTCTGATTGCTAGAATAACTCATGTATATTTATAAACAAACGTTTAACAGGGGGTGATCTCAAGAGGGGTTTCTTCAGATCCTCTTGTAGCGAAAATAGAAAAACAAGGAGGGGATCAAGGATATGGTTTTAATCAGATTGTCTCGACTTGAAGCTGTAACGGAAGACCTTCTCGTTGCTTGCAACGAGCTCGGCTCTAGTTTACTATATATTTTGAAGTATTTTCTTTATTTTGTAACAAAACTACAAAAATAACAAATAACCACAGTGACTATGGTTTCCATTTTGAATGTTGTTATAATTAATATTTGATTTCCGATCCCGATTTAAAAATGCGATCCCGAGCCCGACATATAAAAAAGCGATCTAATTTTAAGAACAACCATTGTGGTTTTTTTTTTAATTTTACATCTCAAAACCAATCTGTCCGCAGACACTAAACATAGAAAAAACTTGGAATGGCCTAATTGCTATTAAACTTGTACATTATTTAAAATATTTCTATAATCATTAAATCTTCAATTAAAAAAAGTTCATATGAATTTATTTATCATTAGTTGGTATACCGGGGGTAAATTAAATGACTGATGAAATTGAATGTGCATTGTTGCCAATTATAGGGAATAGAGAAAATTCTGATAAATTTGATACTGTCTAAATATTGTTAAAATGGAGTGAGAAAATTTCTGTACTCATCCTTGACATAAAGTTTTGTTTTATCAGTGGTAGTTTGCATTTTAATTCTGATATTTTAGGTAACAGTATCTTGATTTAAGCATTGAAGTCTGTTGTTCAGCAACATTTATTGGTATAAGAAATGTGTCCAAGATATCAGGTCTGTGATTGAAGTATTTTCTTGTTTTACAGGGTGAGAAGTTCACAGTGTGTGGAGATATCCATGGCCAGTTCTATGACCTGTTAAATATATTTGAGTTAAATGGATTACCTTCAGAATCTAACCCTTATGTATCCTTTGATATTCAGTGTTCTTCAATGAATATTTTATCAATTTGTTCGTTATCATACTCTACATGTATAACTATTAATTAAAGATATTTAAGTGTAGTATTTCTAAAATGAGCATGTAATTCTGTGTCAGGAATAATCACCGAGCATGCCTCTATGTATAATGTCATGGCTTTCCAATGAGTGAACCAGTGACCTTGACCTTTGTGAGTTATTTAATGGAGACTTTGTGGACCGAGGCTCGTTCTCAGTGGAGTGTGTCATCGTCCTGTTCTGTTTTAAACTCCTGTTTCCCAATCATTTCTTCATGGCAAGAGGTAGTCATAACTAATGCATTCTTAAGTGTATGATTTGAGTTTTTTCCAATTCAGATGATATTTCTGTTCCAGATGGAATTGTTTGGCTATTAAATGCAAATGAAAAATGTGGAAACAAGAGTTTGGTATCCAAAAATAAAAAAAAAAACATATATTTGCAACCTACAAGATGCAGGCATTGAAATTACATGTACGGTATTATAAATTGATTTTGTGTCTTTACAGGTAACCACGAGAGCGTCACAATGAATCAGATGTACGGCTTTGAGGGAGAAGTCAAATCAAAGTATCCTTAACTTCACACTCAGTTATCAACCTACACTTCACTGAATCTTTACCTTTGGCTATTGAAGTATTGATTATACTTAAAAAAATTGGTAGGATATACTGAATTGTCTTACTCTTGTTATAGGTAGGAATATTAAAGTTGTATTAAATATAAAGTCAAATACTTTTTTAATAAAATAGGCTCTACTATATTTTGAAATGATGAACTCTTCAGAGCTATTTTGTATTTACTGCATTTGACACAATGTCATAGTGGCTTTGGTACATTAAAAGAGTTATACACGTATTTCTTGAACAGTCTCCATTCATAAATTATAAAAATTTGTCAGGAATTGGAAGAAAATCCATGTCTCAATATTCTTTCCTTAATGTGTGTAGATACACGTCACAGATGGCGGATCTGTTCACAGAGATCTTCAACTGGTTACCGCTAGCCCACTGTATAAACAACAAAATACTAGTAAGTCGGCCATCTCTTCTAGGAGGTGGGCATTTATGTCTGTGGACATACTTGTATTTAAATCAGTGGCGTTGGAAGCAAATTGAAAGTGGGGGGGGGGGGGGGGCTAGACTTATCAAAAACCTTGACAAGCAAAAAAAAAAAAAAGGAAAAAAAGGGTCTTCAGTTAAGTTTATGATGTATAACTTTGCCAAAAATGTTGGGAAATGACGTAATAGGATAAAAAATTGGATGAAGTTCCTTTTTTGCATTCAATTTCGCATAATACCAATGACAAAAAAGTGAAGGAAGTTAACTATATTCTATGGAATGGGATTTGTGATGGTGTTGAAACACATAGTTTTCGTTATTATGTGTGGGAAATAGCTTGGTACCCAAGTACCGATAATTTGTTCAATATACCGTAATAACAATACTAGTTTTCGCCATTATGTGTGGGAAATAGCTTGGTACCCAAGTACCGCTAATTTGTTCAATAATATGCCGTAATAACAGTACTGGACATAAACAGCACGACATAGCAGTTTGTTTTTATTATAAAATATGTATTTTATTTATTAATGAATGAATGAATGAATAAATCAATTAGATATTTGATTTTATTTTACGTTAATTCACGTAGTCGATGACTGATCCAATGATTCGTCATAAATCGGCGAAAACGGTGTTCTAAGGAGCACTTAAATAGTTGTACTATATTTTATATATTAAAATAACTTAACATAAAGAAAGATCAGGAGTTAACCATTTACACTGTCAAGTTTTAAGCAGAAATATTTAGCTATAAATTAAATATGAGGAAAAAAACCCGTAAATTTTAGCTGATAACTGGTACATTAACAGTATAGACAAGTTTGAAAATTTATTTCATTGTAAAATATTGTACAATTCTATTATTTCAAAACAGTGATTTATGGTTTAAGTTTATTTAAAAGTTTGATGTACTTTCACCCAAATTAAATGGGTATGTAAAGGTGTCTCATAATACATTTGTGAAATGTCTAAACACAGGTGTAAACCAATGACAAGGCCTTACATGTACATGTAGATATTGATTGCAGGATATGGCCTCCAGGTGTAAACCAATGACAAGGCCTTACATGTAGATATTGATTGCAGGATATGGCCTCCATGTTTACAGATTTACCAGTAAATAAGACTATGATTCATCTTTTGTAGGTCATGCATGGTGGTTTATTTAAAGATGACAATGTGACTTTGGATGATCTCAGGAAAATCGACAGAAACCGACAACCGCCTGAATCAGGTTAATATTGCACTAAAGGCTGATAATGCAAGGGATCTTTATCAAAATGTACAAAGCTGATAATGCAAGAAATCTTTATCAAAATGTACAAAGCTGATAATGCAAGAGATCTTTATCAAAATGTTCACCTTTGTGTGTTTATTGTACAGTAATACATTAGTGCAAGTGAGTCTTGTAAATAAAATGCACAGGACCAATATTTTTTACACTAATATAATATGTATATTTGCATTCATGAGACATTTTGAAACATGAATATCTATCAAGTCTCCACATGTATTTCCAGACGGACCTGTGTTCTGTGTTTTGCAGGTCTTATGTGTGAGCTGTTGTGGTCGGACCCTCAACCCATGCCAGGTCGAGCGGAGAGTAAGCGAGGGGTGGGGACCATGTTTGGACCGGACATCACCAGTAAATTCTTACAACGAAACGACCTGGAGTACATAATACGAAGTCACGAGGTGAAACCAGAGGGGTACGAGGTCATGCATGACGGGAAGTGTATAACGGTCTTCTCCGCCCCTAACTACTGGTGAGTTGTCTAGACTCATTTCACTGATGCCATCTGTATTCATTAAATTATGTGAGGAAGTCTGCTTTTAATTTTCAACTTTAATAATTAGATACATCTTTTGGAGTCAGATTTGAAAAAAAATATGTGTCCACCAGTTACTAGCTAGTTTTGCATTAGTATTTCTTGTTTAAAGAACAAGTGCACTTAAGCTATAGAGAATGGGCCCTTTTTCAGTGGCGTTTTTGTGTAGAAAATATCAACAAATTGCTTTTTCCCGTTATATTTAAGCACTGGTGGATACTTCTGATTTATATGCACGCTTAAATTTACCAAAATTAGCATACAGTTTAAAAAATTGAGGATTTTTAAATGCCTATAAATAATCTAAATCCGGAAAAATCGAACCGAACCTACTTGAATTGTGTCTATTTAAATCAGAGGAGGAGACATTTAACTCAACATTATTCTGTTGGTGGATCGATTGGCGCGTTTGCTGAATAATACTTTAAGTGTTATTTTACGTCTGAAAAAAAAATCGAACAAATTAAGCTTTGAAGTTGCATATTATCATTGTGATCAAACAAACATTTCTAACCATACAAAGTTGATTGAAAGCGATATAAAGGTGTCAATGTTTTACAGTGAGCACATTTGACAAATGTTTACCTGGATAGAACCCACGTGATTGTTTGAAATAATTTATTCCATGCGTGGGTTCAAACATGGGTCATGCAGGTAATATAGGAAAAACCTTGAAATTTTCATCTGTTTTTCATTTTTTAGGTACCAGCCTAATGTAGTACAAACTTCTTATTTTCACAGGAGTTTTCGAAATGTATGATGCGTCTTTTGTCTTTTCCACAAGTTTGTACTCGGTTAGGCTGACAGTAAACAAAGGCTTTGAAATGAATGCCCGTCCTCGATTTACTATACAAAATCCCGAGTGTCGACTGACCCCTACTATATTGTAAAGCTTCGTGCTTTTTATATACAGTAAATTCAGCGCTATAACTTGTTGATTCTTATAGATTAGATATCAAAAGGTGATGTTAGGTAAAAAAATTATGCTAAATTTGAATCTTTATTTTTTTCACTTTTTACCGGGGCCCGTAAGTGCACTCGTCCTTTGGCATAATAAGGAACAATATACATGTGTTGTAAAATATTGTAAGCATGCAAAATTGACTTGTAATGCCATTTACAAGTCATGTTGGAGAAGTATTTACCATCAGACTAACTAATTTATGTATTACGTGTGTATATGATATTTTAAAGAGGAACATGACTGTTTTTGTAAAGAAATTACATGTTTTCTCCCGGCTTATTGTATAAAACATTGAATCTAATCAAATCCACACTGTCACAGTGTTTTTATCCGAACTTCATTCAAATTATTTTTCATGACACCACGCTAACAGCCAATTATTATCCCCTTGCGCAACTTGTTGCTAAGGGAATATAGCATCACTGCTGTGCGTGTGTGTGTATGTATGTATGTGTGTCCATTTCAGCCTTTTTAGCAAGATTCAAAGAAAACCCTCGCATGCATGTTTATCAAACTTCGTACACTTCATAAGCATGGTTAAAGGACAAACCCTATTAATTTTCAAGAAATTCTGTTACATATATTTTAAAATATCGTTAATATAACACTTAGAAATTTTATGTACGACTTCCAGTTCGTGAAAGTAAACATTTCAAATCAACAACTTCATATTTTTAGCTCACCTGAGCTGAAAGCTCAAGTGAGCTTTTCTGATCAAAATTTGTCCGTTGTCTGTCGGCGTTGGCGTCGGCATTGGCGTCAGCGTTATCGTTGTAAACTTTTCACATTTTCATCTTCTTCTCCAGAACCACTGGGCAGATTTCAACCAAACTTGGCACAAAGCATCACTGGGTAAAGGGGATTCAAGTTTGTTCAAATGAAGGGCCACACCCTCTTTAAAGGGGAGATAATTTAGAATTATTTAAAATTTGTAGGTATTTTTCAAAAATCTTCTTCTCAAAAACTATTAGGCCAGAAATTTTGTAACTTGTATGGAAGCATCCTCAGGTAGTGTAGATTCAAGTTTGTTCAAATCATAGTCCCCGGGGGTAGGGTGGGGCCACAATGGGGGGGGGGGTGAATTTTTACAAAGGAATATATAGAGAAAATCTTTAAAAATCTTCTTCTCAAAAACTATTAGGCCAGAAAAGCTCAAATTGGAGTGGAAGCATCCTCAGATAGTGTAGATTCAAGTTTGTTTAAATCATGGTCCCCAGGGGTAGGGTGGGGCCACCATGGGATGGGGGGGGGGAGTGAATTTTTACAAAGGAATATATAGAGAAAATCTTTAAAAATCTTCTTCTCAAAAACTATTAGGCCAGAAAAGCTCAAATTTGAGTGGAAGCATCCTCAGATAGTGTAGATTCAAGTTTATTTAAATCATGGTCCCGGGGGGTAGGGTGGGGCCACAATGGGGGATGAATTTTTACATAGGAATATATAGAGAAAATCTTTAAAAATCTTTTTCTTAAAAACTATTGGGCCAGAAAAGCTCAAATTAAAGTGGTAGCATCCTCAGATAGTGTAGATTCAAGTTTGTTTAAATCATGGTCCCCAGGTGTAGGGTGGGGCCACAATTGGGGGATGAATTTTTACATAGGAATATATAGAGAAAATCTTTAAGAATCTTCTTCTCAAAAACTATTAGGCCAGAAAAGCTCAAATTGGAGTGGAAGCATCCTCAGATATTGTAGATTCAAGTTTGATTAAATCATGGTCCCTGGGGGAAAGGGTGGGACCACAATGGGGGATGAATTTTTACATAGGAATATATAGAGAAAATCTTTAAAAATCTTCTTCTTAAAAACTATTGGGCCAGAAAAGCTCAAATTAAAGTGGTAGCATCCTCAGATAGTGTAGATTCAAGTTTATTTATATCATGGTCCCCGGGGGTAGGGTGGGGCCACAATGGGGGATGAATTTTTACATAGGAATATATAGAGAAAATCTTTAAAAATCTTCTTCTCAAAAACTATTGGGCCAGAAAAGCTCAAATTAAAGTGGAAGCATCCTCAGATAGTGTAGATTCAAGTTTGTTTAAATCATGGTCCCCGGGGGTAGGGTGGGGCCACAATGGGGGGATGAATTTTTACATAGGAATTTATAGAGAAAATCTTTAAAAATCTTCTTCTCAAAAACTATTAGGCCAGAAATGCTCCAATTTGAGCACAGGCATCCTCAGATAGTGTAGATTCAAGTTTGATTAAATCATGGTCACCAGGTGTAGGGTGGGGCCACAATTGGGGGATGAATTTTTACATAGGAATATATAGAGAAAATCTTTAAGAATCTTCTTCTCAAAAACTATTAGACCAGAAAAGCTCAAATTGGAGTGGAAGCATCCTCAGATATTGTAGATTCAAGTTTGATTAAATCATGGTCCCCGGGGGGAAGGGTGGGGCCACAATTGGGGGATGAATTTTTACATAGGAATATATAGAGAAAATCTTTAAGAATCTTCTTTTCAAAAACTATTAGGCCGGAAAAGCTCCAATTTGAGCGGAAGCATCCTCAGATAGTGTAGATTCAATTTTGTTTAAATAATGGTCCCTGGGGGTTAGGATGGGGCCACCATGGGGGGATAAATTTTTACATAGGAATATATAGAGAAAATCTTTAGGAATCTTCTTCTCAAAAACTATTAGGCCAGAAAAGCTCAAACTTTTGTGGAGGCATCCTCAGATAGTGTAGATTCAAGTTTGTTTACATCATGGTCCCCGGGGGTAGGGCGGGGCTACAATGGGGGGATGAATTTTTACAAAGGAACATATAGAGAAAATCTTTAAAAATATTCTGGGAAAGTTTTCAGTCCAAAAAGTAGTAACTGGTGTGAAAGCACGGGTTGTGCAGATTAAAGTTTGATCAAACCATGATTCCCTAGAGAAAAGTGGGGGGGGGGGGGGGGTTATATAGGAATAGAGAAAAATCTTCTTACAGGTACAACAACAAAAGGGGCTATGTATTTACCATAAAAATATGTGGATAAAAATAGGCAGATGTTTTAAATATTTTGAGCAAGATCTACTGTTCTTAGTTGTCAAGATATTTTGATTTTGATACTGTAATGCTAATTTGATCAGATATAAGGCTATTGTTCCTCAGGTGAGCGATGTGGCCCCTGGGCCTCTTGTTTTTTTTAATGTTTTTTGGATGTAGGCCCTTTAAAGGTAAGAAGCAAACATTTATGAAAAATGGAGAGTTGGATAGATGTCCAAAGTAAAAAAGTGTAGCAAGCAGGAGATTAAGTTCGCTGTAAGTGGCCCCTGAGCCGAATTTCGGGCTATATTTAACGAAGAACAGGTTCATAATTCAGAAGAGACTAACGATATCGTGAACATTATTAACTGGGAATTCATTTCATGTAAATCGTTAAATGTAAAAATGAAGATACGTTACTCTTTTTTAAAATATTGGGTTAAAATTACGACATGTTAACTCGAATTTTCCAATAGAGCAGACTACAGTAAAACACGCTTATAACGAAGTCCCAGGGACGTGTAATTTTATTTTGTTATAAGCTTAATTCATTATATCCGTCTAGTTTACAACATTTAATAAAATCATAGGAAAAGAAAAACGCTTCGCTGTATAAGCGTGTTCGCTATAACCGTGTTTTACTGTATAAATCGCCAGTCTGAGATCTTAGCTACGTTTCATTTTCAATGTCAATATGATTAACCGGGAATTCAGTTCATGTAAATCGTTAAATGTAAAAATGTATACGTTACTCTTTTTGAAATATTAGGGTTAAAATTACGACCTGTTGACTCGAATTTTCCCATAGAGCAGACTATATAAATCGCCAGTCTGAGATCTTAGCTACGTTTCATTTTCAATATGAAACTTTTTTTGCCTGCACTAACTGTCTAAATGGGTAATGTAATATATCACTGGATAAACATGATAAAGCGAATTTATAAAACTATATTACTAGAATTTAACACGTTTGTGGTGTGTTTTCGCTTTTAATGGGAGGAATTGTACAACCACTTAAATGCACTCACCCCAATGGATACACCACAGAGCGTGCATGGGGACAGGAATAAACAAACAAGTTAAATATTTGGTCTCTTCAATTACATGTTTATTCTTAAATAATGCATTTCCCCGCAAAATATTTTCATTTCGCGAGGGGATGCTCCGCTTTGCAGTGCCCTTGTTATAATTTTGTTATTGACACTTACTGTTGTTGTAAATAAATCAATCAATGTAATGGCCCCAGACTGATTCTTTTAATTTATGAGTGCATTTTCAATCGACAGTGATACAATGGGAAACAAAGGAGCCTTTCTGACAATTACTGGAGATGATTTGACGCCAAAGTTTACATCATTTGAATCCGTGGTAGGTACACTATAGGGTTTGAGTACAGGTCATAGCAAAGACATTAAAACAACTGTCAAAGGAAGATGACTTCACTTCTGATTAAATAGTGTCACATGTAGAAAAAAGACCAAATTCAACCACTTTTCAAACTTCCCAGGGTAAAGAGCATTCAAATATGTTCAATCATATTTTAGTGTATTTTTATCATGTACAAGCACTGAAGTTCTCTGTTTTATTAATTAATTGGACGGATAAATCTTTATATATTTTTCATTTTGTTTCAGCCACATCCGAACGTGAAACCTATGGCCTATGCAAACAGTTTGTTTGGAATGTTTTAGTCAGCAGGAGTGTGACTTTAAGCCTGTAAAATGAACACTGTATAACCACCATGTGACAGAGAAATCACGGGGACCACTAATGGGAGGAACCGCCAATCACCCAATTCATGAAAACCCTGGATACCAGAACTCAATATCATCCTATATACATGTAATCTGATTATGTGACCTACTTTGTTGTATGTACTGACGGTACATAGTGATGTGTACACCTTAAGTAGCACCACCATGGTTCAGTGGTTGTTATATCGTGGTGGTGTCATAACCTACTCAGTGTGTACCAGTCTCAAGTGTGGACCTGTCTTGGACTTGAATGTAGATGCTACTATGTCAGTACTGTTTGTGGCAGCTGATGTTTTATTGTCAGAAACTGAAAGTTTTAAATAATAAACTAATAAAATGATTTTTTTTTCTTTTAAAATAATTGGATAGTGTTATACATATAATGTTTAATATGCATGACAGAAATCTGTATTAAATCTTAAAGGGGGATCAATTTTGTCTTTTTTAAACTGTTGACGGCATGTGCTCAGAACTATTTTTACGAAATCCAAACATTGTCTACATCGCACACATGTAAATATGTACATGTATAATACTATTCAGCATCGTCATATACAATACCTATCTTCATTCATACATCGTACAATCATATTGTAATTTTTTAACTAATCGAGTGAAAGTAAAACACGACAGAACTCTCAACAGACTCATATTCAAATAATAAAAGGGACTTCAATACCAAAAGTTAGTTACCCCCCCCCACCCCCGCCCACAACAAAATACCTTACTCTTTGTTTGAATTAAATTTGGATCCAGTTGTCATATTGTAAATTTTCGATTTAAACTCGCCTATTGAAATTTCAAAATTTACAATATGAAACAAAAATATATGGTTATTTTAATGATATAGAAATTCATAATAAGTCCGTGTAGCATTTTGGGTAGAACCCCACCCCCGCCCTCCATCAAACCGCCTGTGGCTGAAAACCCAAAACATCGATCTCGCACAACAGTAAACACTTACATTGGCCTAATTGCCTGCGTGGATGTAGCCCCCCCCCCCCCCCACACAAAAAAATAAATAAATAAATAAATAAAAAGATAAAAAAAAACCAAACAAAGACTAAAAGATAACATTTAGTACTCCTTCTTGATAACACGATCCTTTGTTTGTAGGTAATAGAATACGGATAAGTTCGCAAGTTATATGACGAGGAAAGCCCTGTCTGTAGCACTTTTCATTCCGCTTCCTTTAAGCAGCCGGTATCCCATAAGCAATCACGCAAAAATCACGCATTTGTTAAAAAAAATATACAAATTCATGCAAGTTCTTATGCGATAATTACCTATTTCACTTGTGTATAAAGACAATCATGTGAAAGTGTGTATGCATTCGCTTCTGTTTTTTTTTTAATCTAAGTTTCATTTGGGGTTTTTTTCATTCGAAAGTGTGTTCAATGTACATGGTATCAATATTATCAAACATTTTGTTAAAATGTGTTTAAAATATGGATTTATTAATAACGGTACTAGTATTTCAGCTAACATCACAATTTAATTTTTCATGTAAAGGATGACTGCACTTGAGGACATGCGATATTTGCGAGAAAATAAACTTTTAAAAGAATAATTTTTCTTTCAATTGCAGAAATGGTCCACATCTAAACTGTAACTTTACGTAATTGCGTTAAATAAAAGTATGTTGTTACCAAGTACGAATTTGTTTTCATAGGCGGGGGTCATCACGATTTCTTGAATCTCCATACGATAATGAGGACGCCCACTTTTATTCTGACTTCGTACATAGTCAGCGCATGTTTGTCTATTGTTCTCCGTTTAACAGTAGTTGTATATTTGCATTATCAAAGTTATGTCAATAGGAGATTAATAGACAAACATGCGCTCATGGTTAAAATGAGAAAAAACTGCTTCTTCTTACTTTCGCTTTCTCAGTTGTAACCAAGGGTTGATGCATGTTGAATATTATAATTCACCACGTGATTTCTCACCTCAGGTAACTTTGTGAATACAAAATTCTATCACGTGGCGTGTAAGGTAGCGTGTTATGTGCTAACTAGGACAATGTTTTCGAACACGTTAAGTTGTCAAGCATTGATTTAAAGACTTCTGTACTTTCATGGGCGTGGTCAAATTGTTGAAACCATAGTAAATAATATACTTGTACCATGTAGAATAGATAGGGTTATGATGAAAGAGTGATCACATAAACTTTTATACATAGCATTGTTTTTCATGCTAGTCTAATTTTAGTACCATTCTGATAATGTCAACTCCACCTCTCATGCATATTAATATCGATCTAATGTTTGGTCAAGGGCAGACAAGCAAAAATTCTCCTTTTTTCGAAAGTTGTAAGGAGAAAAACATAGAATGAGCTTATTGTATCACAGTCTAAAATCTTAATTCGTGTTGGAAATAGACTAGACTCTTTAAAAAATTGACAAAAGTGATATTAGGTTAAGAAATAAACGCAACAGAAGCGACCGAAAAGGGCCCAAAACCCGGCGCTAAGTGCAGTCATCCTTTAAGAGAAATGTTTGTTGAAATATTAGACCGTTCTTGTTTATAAACACATTACGTAAAATGATTAGATTATACTATGTCTACATACATAATTTTCTTATACTAGTATTGATACAGTATGGATACACAACTAAGTAATTTATTACTATTCTTTATTTGCTCAAGATAAATAATATTGCTTTATTAACAACAGTGTTATTTCATTCATTTTTGTGATCGGCTTCGGCCGATCACAGTTGTGTCCATATGATGCATCCGGCAAATTTTACTATTTGCGCACGCATTGCGCCTTGCACTACGTTATTTACTATGCAATGAAAACCTCAATTAAATTTTTAAAAATACGTAGACTACTAAAAACGTTATTGTTATTCGTTTGCCTTGAAAATAAAACATTTATACAGTTACATACATAATGATTTAAATCATGTTTTTCTTCACATATGCGTAAGAATATTTATCGGAAGTATAATTCGCCTACTAAAAGTAAAGCTTATTCATTATTCATGACTTGCTATTTCGGAAATCAACAAAACGGTGCTATGTATAGCATAATGCATGTAGCGTTATGCTTTTACTATCACATGAACAGAGCTGACCATTGATATTAAATGCCGATCATTCCTTTAAAAGGAATACTTGTTACAATTTTGTATCATTAAAGGGTACAACTGCAACGCTTAATGATATAAAGTTTGTATCATTAGCGATTGAGGGTGTCGATATTTGCTTGTTTCATTAAGCGTTAAGGCTGCTGAGCATCTGTGCCGCTTAATGATACAATTCTATCATTAAGCGGCGATTTATCATCAACAGTTGGACATGTCAACTGTTAATGCTATATAAATAGTGCCTGTTTGGGAGGGTACCAGTTGAAATTGACACCCCGAGAAAACCATTGTCAACCGACGCGAAGCGGAGGTTGACAATGGTTTTCGAGGGGTGTCAATTTCAACTGGTACCCTACCAAACAGGCACTATATATTTTATTATACTGAATGTCTTAATTTTATGGCAAATTTTACTGCTTTTATATAGAAAAGACGTGAGTTCTACGGCGAACCGTACGCGCATAACTTACGCGCATGTAACAATTTGTTCTATCGGCCCGTTGCCAAGTGTGTTGCTAACGCTGAGGGTATTAGAACGGATTGTCATCTTCGTCTTAACCAATCAGATTTCAGTATTTAACATGAAAGTATAATAAAAGAATTTATAGCATTAAGCGTTGCAATTGCAACGCTTAATGCTATTTATATCATTAAACGGCGTTGTATCATTAACGGTTGTTACAAAGGTGCGATAGAGACGCAGTGACATCCTGAAAGACTCTGTTTAAGAGCAGGCAACTATAACAACTGTGTCTTTAATGTGATTATCTGCGTTACTTGAGCGCGTTAACGTAGTTCTAGTGGCACTGTTGGAGACCTTATTGCGCTGTACATGTGGCGGCGACCCCACTTTATTTCTACTTCGTGTTTATTAGATCGCAGAGCCACGGCGCGTGCTTTGTGTATGCTTAAAGTTGGGGCCGTTGCATGGCGTTCTAGGCGACTTGAAGATACCGCTGTGTTGCTTATCTAGAGTCGTGATGATATTTCTGATAAAAAATTACGAAGATTAAAGTTTTATCTATTTGCTATTTTTATTGAGCGTGGTTCATGTATTTCATCCCACTTCAATTTTAGTCAATTCGACTGATAAATTCTTTGTGACCGGTAGAGGTTAGTCTTTCAGCAATACATTTTCATGATATTACATGATTTTACATTGAAAAAAAATTAATTTGATTTCACGAACATCATAAATAAAAGGGTAATGTAACTAAATATTTATTTTTCCATATATACAAATTCATAATCTGCTACACTGTCAGTGGTGATAATATCAAACAGTATTCATCAATTCAAAACATGAAACATCAAAACAAATGGAACATCGAAACATAGCTTATTTCTTCTTTGTTATTTGGTATCAAATAACCCAAATTTAACAACTTCATTCCAATTAAATGGGGAGGGGGTATACACAGTCTTCGCGTTTCATTAATTTTTTGCCTTACTTGATTATAACATTTATCTGCCAGTGTCTCTTAACAATAATTATATTACATTTGCATACATTTACAGAAAAGCGCAGGGGTCAGCTTCCTTAATTTTTTTTATAGATGCCCCTAGTAGGAACAGAACTCACAGACTTGTGACATCATTTTACAGTGACACCTATTCCAAATTACTGGCACTCCTGTGTTTATTGCTGTGGTATTGATTGTACCATGTCCTGTATTCTCATCTGTGTAACAGTTTGTATTCTGTGGTGTGGATCCTGTGCGAGTGACTGTTTGAATGAGTATAGAGCAGCCTTGAGGTTCCCTGTGATCTGTTGACAGATCCCCAGGATCTCCCAGGAGATGTCTCTGTACCTATAACGTACATACAGTCCCTGATCATGGTGGACTAGGACCTGTAGCTCATTTAGAGCTGTTTGTGATAATGTTGTATCAATGTGTCTGAAACACAAGAAACGTAGAAAGTGTAACATTACAAACACTGGGATATGAAAAAGAGAAATTTTGTTCTGCAAGGCAGACTGTTGTTCAAGTATTAGTTCACTGATATAACAGATTTTATTGTAAAGTACGATATCCCGTGCTACAGCTTGTCTTATCTTTGTAGACCAGGACTGCCCCCTACAGCCTCAGTATACCTCTCTCCGACTACATGCATATACATCAGATATGGCTGTGCTAAATTGATCTTTATTATCTCTATAACAGATAAAGCTTCTCTACATCTGTTTGTCTTGTAATAATACATGGCAATGTAAAACATATCAGAAACACACCCAATCTTGGCTACCAATTTCAGCATGTGACAGAACTGCTTGTTTGCAATATACACCTGTTTGTTAGCATCTTTGTAAGTGTTCATGTTTTGTAATAAAAAAGATGTTTGCTGAAGGGTGTAAGCTGTAAGTTTCTGTAACACTATAACTTGATAGTGTTAAAGAGGGAACTCTACCAGCTGTTCTATTGTGTTTATGTATTGATAATTCGACACAAGTCATTAAGATATCTGTTTAAGCTCATATATTCTGAGGACTCCGCGACCAGTTCCGCATCATAATGAACTTCAGCCCTCATTATACTCTCATCTGTACAAATAAAACGTTTAGGATTGTACAGGACATCAATTATGTAGGACTTGATAGAAGAACTCTGTAACAGACAGCCCAGACCTTTCCTGTACAATTCATGTAACTGTAGGAACAATCTGTTTTGTGCTGAGCCATGAATCTTTGTCAGAAATAGGTTGTTTTGTGGGATAAAAAAGTTGGGACAGATCCCCTCATAAACCCATTTAAGGAAGAGTTTAAAGCAGACCCAGAAACCGTCCAGGAGATTTTGTGGACACCAATGAGGTAGTGTGTTTTGTTGAATCGCCCAGAAAACTGTTGTCTTCATGTGATAGGAACACAACAGCTTATTTGTTTCCTCTAATTCTTGATTCACAACTTCTTTTAGGAAGAGTTTTAACAATCCATAAATCAAAAACTGACTGTGGTTCATTGAATACACAAGTTTATATTCTGCCTGAGAAAAAGAAATTCTCCATTCTTCATTTCCATAGGGTCCTAATGGGTGTCCTATTGCTACAAAGTGACATCCATTTCTGACAATGTCATCAACAACATCAGGATCAGGCCATGAAGAGGCAGACGGAGGCCAAAAGTCAGAAGCAAAACAGTGTGCAATGTCATATTCTTTTCCATCTCTAACACCACTAGCACAGGGTCCATGTTCAGTAATAAGTGAGAATATACTAAGGAACATGCCAACTGTCTGTAAATAAAACTAGATATATAGAGTCTGTCATTCATTGTGACGGTTGCTGATTGGACGGTTATGTTTGTTGTTGGAGTCAGTAACTGAAGTAGAGTGAATCCTGGTAGACTCTCAGAACTGTCAGAGAGAATCAAGGTTGTATTGGCTGTGTTGTAATACTCAGAATGAGACATGTCCATGATCATAGGTGGTTGTTTCGCCAGAACATGTAGTCCGCATCTGATCCTTCCAGTCTGAATCCTTCTCTCATACTTCCACTTAACATCTGAACGACCCCATCTTTAGGTGTGGTTCGTCTGTCGACCACCTCTCTGATGTCTACCGTCTCTCCTAATGACTAGCTCTTGTGAGGTCCCGACTATATCACACATCGTCACAAACACTGACTCTGATAAGTGCTGCATTCCATCACATCTGTCACATAAATTATATTAAATATGTATATTTATTACTTATCATTTTGTTTCTAATTCGCATCATTTACATATCATCAAATAAAAATGTATTTTCATATTGCCTATATTTAAAAAAAATGTGAGATCGATTTAAAACACTTACGTTTGTGAGTTGAGAAGCTCCATTTTGAAAGAAATTGAATATGAGAGGAAATTTTTTCCTGCTATTGTGTAAGGTGCTGTTATTTTCGCATATAAGTCCTTAAATAAAATTAAAGGAAATCAGCAATTTGTGTGCAACTGTATAAAAAATATTAGTTGTTCTTGGTATGTATGAAAAAAAAAGAAAAACATTTATGGAAAGTCAATTAGTATTAAATTTAAATAAATTTGGGATGGCAATCTCTAATCGGTTAATAACGTTTATCATCTCTGGATAAACCAGGTTATTTTTTTGCAAGATCCATAACTCTTGTTAAGTGTCATTATTGTAAGATGCATTGCCCTTGTTTAATACATCTATGTGACTGGGCATGCGCAGATGCTACTTCCTTTTCCTGCTCAATCGAAAGTTGATAGGTGGTACAAATTTGTCTCAGAAATCCCCTCCCACCCATCCCTTGCTAAGTTTTAGTTATTTAATAATGAAGATTTGGTGGTACATATTTTACTAGATGTGAAGGACAGTTTGGCATTAAAAGGATGTTTGTTTAACAATTTAAAAAGTTTTCATTTGTCAATAATTGTAAGTCTGACAATTTTGTATGAAATATATGTGTATGCTTAGAACAGTTTTTGGCTTTTGTTTTTATTTCTACTTTCAGCGCCATGTTCTCCAACTTTTATTAACAGCAGTTGTTAAGACAGAAGATTATATGCGCGGGTCTTTTACAATACAAATAATGGCAGAATTTTGCAAAGAATGCCACCTCCATGGGGAACTGTATTTCTAGGTCCCTTGGGTCAAAGTAGTATTTCTTGTGCTTTGACTTGTCTTTGGGTATGCTGCCATATCGATTTGATGATCTGCGATCTGCTCTGTTTATGCTAATTATGTTAATACTTCATTTTTATTAGTGTCTTAAAATAACTGATTACTCGGTCGGAACGATGGTAACCGGTTACAAAATCAGTTATCGGTTAGTCGTATAAATGAAAATAATATAACATATATTAACGGCAATTTCAAAACAAATTGATTTTTTTTCTTTCGAGACTTTTATCTAATAATGTTAAACTGGAGACCGTTAAGACCCCAGGGCTGAGCTCGTGGTAGAAAATTGGTAATTAGGTGTTCTTAAAACAATATGTCAATGCCTTGTCTGTTCAGCTTTTCATAAATCATTAATGAATGATACTATTTTTACTGTTGAGTACCGTTAATTGTACTTACGTTCAATGTTTTCCTTTAATTAATTAACATCAATTACATAGAAAATGCAATTGTATAGCGGGTAAACATGCTAAAAGGAATTACATGTTATGAATTCTCATGCATATGTTCTAAATTTATAAATTAAAAATGTATCTAAAAATTTTTTAATGAAATTCTTCAAAATAAACAAATTACGTCGTCCGTTTGTCCGTCCGTCTGTTCGTGCAATCTTGTTCAGGCTATATCTCTGCTGGAGAATCATTTGAAAGTATCTACCTAAAGTACAAAGAACGCCCACGATTTGATTTTATTCTCTGATGTGTTTACGATAATTAAGCAGTACTTACTCTTTTTCAATTGAATATGTTTCCTGAGTTTGTGCTTGGTATAACTGGCGCATCACTTACATAATTCACTTACATTTATGTATCGTGCACGTTAATTGCTACGTCACTAAAGGACCCTCGTGTACCCTAAAATGGCCTAAATAACAGATATAAATTTTATGCAATTAAATGCTTTTACAGGTTTACGTCTTTTTTTTAAACGAAAAGTTTTATTTTTATTTTCAATTAAATATTAAAATAATTTCAGTCTTTCATTTAAAAGAAGTAAAAAAATTTGCAAATGCAAACTAGCACACAGGGTTCTAACAAACGAAAATAATGCTTTAAGCTGCCCAACTATACAACAAGAGACAACATTTTAATATTCAGTAAAAAATGAAAGATTTATTGACAAATTATTGATAAAATAAAATTGCAATTGAAATTAGAAAATGCGGCAATACGTCAATTATCACTTCTATCTTCATTCATAAAAGTGTTTATTTTTATCTAATGACACTGACATCTACATTTTGAATTCTAAATTAGTAGAGTCGACAGAATATTAACTTAACTTAAAGTGATAACTCTTTTTCAAACTTTCGTATAACTACAAATTTTGTACAAATAAAAGCTTATATTTTAAAAAATGTTAGTAAGTTTGATTTAAATAATCATAGAAAAAATGAAGTATTTGCATTTTAAATTCTTTGTTTTCATTATTTAAAGACATATTATAAATAAACATTGCAAGAATATGAAATTAAAAGTATATGTAGAATCGATGACAAAAACTATTCTAAAATGCTAAGAATTTTTTTTTGTTTGCTATGGCATAATTTTCAAAATAATGTATTTCTAAATCACTGCAAATTGAAAACAGGCAGAACAAATGTCGAACTAGCATTCAGAGAACGACGACAAAAAAGAGGTTGGATAAGGTCCTATATTACATTTAAGAGACTTTCTTTTCATGCCTATGACAAACTACGTCTATTTCAGCAAAACAGTTAAAAAACAAGTAAAATGGTAGTCAATTAGCATATATATTATTTACATCATATATATGCAACTTTAGGGTTTTTTTGCTTAAAAAACAAATATGTCCGCTTGATGTTGTTTATAAATATGTAAACAAGTTAAAACACTTTTCCACATAATCAATTGTACTTCTTACCCTTACTTTTTAAATCCCACCTAGCGAAGCAAAAACTTCTACAGTTTTTTATCCTATTATTGCATCCAGTCGATAAAAATCCAGAATTAGATATGAAAGATTTAAAAATCAAGGTATTGTACAGTTTTTATCTTAAATTGGTTGCTTTTGAAAGGAGTCAAAATTTATTGCCCGTCATTATGTATCTTATATATTGCAGAATATTGCCATCAATGGTCCGCCATTAGGCTTTCTGTGGGGATAATCTGGCTCTAAGAAATGAAAAAAACTAGTATATAGCCAGCACTCCGTAGGAAGGGGGGGTCTATATACTCATTGTTCCGGGGGGGGGGGGAGGACTGCTATATAACCATTTTCAGGGAGGATGGCTAGGGGTAAAAGGTACATTCAATCCTAACACAACCCATTTTCAGACAAGTTATTTATGTACTTATCGTGCATTCATGTAACAGGAACGACAAGTCTGTACCAGGAAAACTGAGTATTTTACAACAGAAATGTATCTCCTGTAACACATTTAGATACGCAAGGGCATGCTCTTCGTATGAACGGTTTCTAAGACGAGGCAAGCTACTGACAAACAAGTTGATAAAACAGGACTATCAACAGTCTCGTTTAAAGTCATCTTTTCGTAAGTTCTATGGTCGATACGACGACCTTGTCAGCAAATACAATCTTCCACTGAGTCGCATGCTGACTGAGGTTTTTCATACTAATTGTTAGACCATAATTAATTACCTAATTGTCTACGGACTTTTGCGGTTTTTATTTTCCCGATTACGACAAAGAGCACACGGCGGGTGTGACCGGTGTCGTATAATTTAAGGTCCGCCCCGTAAAATGGTCCGGGGCGGACCTTTAATGTTAATATTTAAGGTCCGTCTTTGCTCTAAAAGGGTCCGGCCCGTATAAGAAAAGGTCCGCCTAACATAAAAGGTCCGGGGTATATTTTTCATTTCTATCTTTTTAATTTCGAGTATTTTGTTACAAAATAGTTTATATTATTTTGTAATTCGTTTAATTGAAGGAGTAAATATCCAGCACAGAATGTAAATGATAAAACATATAGCCTGGTCAACACAAATAAATTACAATAATTATTGCAGTTTAAAACTGTTTTTTCATTTACTTTTAATTTTGCAGGGCGACCTTATATAAACAGGAAATAAAGCTGAGTGGTGTCATTAATTAAACAATGGCTTGAACCAGGTGTATATACACACACCAACCTGCAGGTGTGAAAGGTTCACACCTTCTGGTGTTCGACCGTTTGAAAATTTCAAGTAAACAATGGACATTTTACACGTCCTCTTTTGCACATCTTTCCAATATGATACACGTTTAAAACTTAAACCATTTTTTCATCCAATATTCTTTACAATTCAATTATAACGATACCTGTAAGCAGTATTATTGCTAATTTTTATTTGCCCTATGGCACATTTGTAAGTTATGCTTATTATTATAAAAAGTTCAGTCCTTCGATCCTTCTTTTCCATAATTATATTTTTGGATCGAACCTTCGTCTTTGTTATAATCAAAGAAGGGGAGTATCTAAAGGAATTAATTTGTTTATAAGAAATTAAATACATGTAAGATTAGTAAAGAACCCTATTCCTCATATTCCTTCGGTTGTACATGTATTACACATGTAGCATATTGCATCTGGCACAGAATTTAAGGGGATTCTTTTTCTTAAAAAGAAAATATTCGTGTGAAAAGGGCAAATGTTGACACCCCGGTAAAATTTTATTCTAAATTCTTGCCTGCTACACCCACATGTACATGTATCATTAATTATTTTTTTTCACAAATATCATATAAACATCATGACATGCATTTCTTGGCCCCTTCCCCAATAAGAAGAATAAGAAGGTCACTATATGAAAATCAATACCGTCAGACATATATGACAAATCTACCTTACTTTATGATTATTTCAACGAGACGGACAGTCGTTTGCATGGGATTCCAGGCCTTTGTCACATTTTTTAAAAATCGTCTCATAAAACTCAATTATAAATATGTTTTACTACTTCTCTTACTTAAAATTACACTAATTTTACGGTCTTTTAAGGACACAATACACATGCATGTCTCATTCCTTTAATTGAAATATTTTACGATGAAAATCAATTATATAAATATTATTATAAATAAGGTGTAACTACTTTGAATACATTAAAATAAAAACTACGCTGATCAGAAGTCAATTTCATGTCGACTCCAACATGAAGAAGATCAACTGAAAAAATATCATTAGAAGAATCTTTGTTAAACTCACTACATCCATGTATGACCAGTTCTTTCAACGAGGCGGACCTTTTCTTGGGTTATAATATTGGGTCCTACCTCCGAAATGAAAGGTCATCAGGTTAAAATACTGTGGATTGATTGCATACAGCATTTCAATGGGGCGGACCTTTTTTGTACTATGATATGGGGTCCTACCCCCTTGAATCAAAATGTGATTTAGATGAACATCAATACATGTACCAATATGTATCAACTACTAGTACTTCCTTGTTTAACTACATGTATTAACATGTTTTTTTTTCAAAGGGCGGACCTTTTATTGAGCCGTATTGTTAGGTCCTACCCCTAAATTAAAAGATAATCAGGTTAAATCAAAAGAAGTATCAATATGAATATTAATGATCTGCATCCAGTATTTCAACGGGCGGACCTTTTCTTGAGCCATAATATTAGGTCCTACTCCTAAATTAAAAGATCATCGGGTTAAATCAAAACAAGTATCAATATGAAAATAAATATCTGCATCCAGTATTTCAACGAGGCGGATCTTTTCTTGAACTATAATATTGGGTCCTACCCACTGAATCAAAAGATCACCATTAGATGAAAGTCAATACAAGTATCAATTTGTTTAACTATTTTCCTAGTTAACCATTATACCAGTATTTCATCGGGGCTGATCTTATCTTTGGATATGAAATTAGGCGCCTCTCCAACATGAAAGTCAGAGAGAGAGAGAGAGAGAGAGAGAGAGAGAGAGAGAGAGAGAGAGAGAGAGAGAGAGAGAGAGAGAGAGAGTAATTAATCAATAACAATAAAAGACTGCTTCTCTTGGACACTATCCCTTTAGAAAAGGACGTCAATATTTTACTCCATGGTGATACATATTTTTCTAAAATTAGCAAGGAAATTATTTTTTGGGCAGTTTACAAATATATTTCTGCATCAAAACGCTTTGACTTTGTAACATTTTATCCCAAATTATATACATGTACCTTGCAACCTTGCATCTTATTTTCTACCTCAACGCAATTTTTGTAAGTACGCTGTTAGTTCAGCCTTTAATTTTTCATAAATGTGCTTACAGAGAAATTCTAACTTGGACACATCAAACATTTGAAATTTGTATATTATATCGGATTCATATTTTAAGTGTTTACTTGTTTTCAAATCCTTGCTTAATTATGCATCATTATATACATGTATAAATATTGTACGTTGTATTTAAGGAATAGGGAATCATTCTTTGTGAATTATGAGGCGATCAAATATGATCGGGAATAAAAACAGAGAGAGAGAGAGAGAGAGAGAGAGAGAGAGAGAGAGAGAGAGAGAGAGAGAGAGAGAGAGAGAGAGAGAGAGAAAGAGAGAGAGATTAACTTACCACATTATCAGACTTTTATGACTTTTTTAAACACTTTACCTATAGTCAATCAAGACATGCTTTTTAATCATAGGTACATGTATCATCTAATTAATTTCTTTTGTCTTTTCACACCCTTATAGTTACCACAGTTACGTATACACTATATTGTCAACGTATACCCTCTATCCAGGTAATGCACATATGCGACATTTTATTAATTATCTTAAAATATTGATAAATCTACTTAGAGACGTATAAATTGTTAGTATATTATCATACTTTCCTGATCTACTGAAAATTAAACAAAGCGCAAGCTAAAAAAACAATCTTAGTTGTGTAGAACACTACAGCGGAGACATTTTTTCCTTCTCGGTTCAGGGGTGTATTCTGATTAGCACAGGTGTGAATGCCTGCAGGGCTTCATTTACCCGAGTTTACATGTCGTGAAATCCTCTGCTAATATGTATACACCGGAAGAGATTTAAAAACAAAGGGACTAAATGGCGTGTGCAAATTATTGTCAAAATACTCATGGTTTTCCTTCTTTCAGATTCTTAAACAATTGCACAAAATCTAATCCGCGATCAATATTTAATATTCCACAAAGTAATTTAGTGATACGGTCATACATGTACCATACGCAAATGGCCGACTGGATTACAGTGTATGTAAACAAAGACATCTTTTAGATACATGTACATGATAACTCTAAGAAAAAATTTAATAACTGACTACGGGTAGGACCTTTTCTTATAGGGGAAAGCCGGACCTTAAATGTTAACATTAAAGGTCCGGCCGGAGCATTTTACGGGGCGGACCTTAAATTATACGACACCGGTCAGCAGAGAATGCTCACTCCTCCATGGCACCTGATCCTACCTCTATCTTGGAGGTCCGTGTTGCTCTGCTTTGAATTTGTATTTCGTTTTATGGATTTTTAAGATGGTTGACGGTTTGTTATTGTCATTTTTTCATTTAGAGATTTAGTGCCATATCATATATGTACAGGTTTTTGTCAGTACTTAATGCTGTGTATAATTTTATTTTCATGACTGAATATGTTCTCTACGTTAAGAATTAAGCTTTATAGATATAAAACAACGTTACTTCATATTTCAATGAATAAGGCATAATAAACCAAACTCAAAGAAAACGAAACAAAATTAACAACCCTTTGTGTTTTATCACAAAACACAATTAAACAACACAAGTTATATAAGTATCATTTCAACGTTTTTTTTGTATGAATTACATGTATCAATATGGACCAAAACATTTTAATTACCAATCAACAGTCATTAGAATTGGTATGAAAATTCAGCTTGCGCACATTTGATAAAAAATGACAGTAATGGTTAAGAGAAAAAACTGCATATTCTGTCAAATATTGGACGTCTGATGATCTTTAGAGCAAAGTACTGTACACTATGACTGAAAAGACAGTTTGAGGCTTACAACGTACTTAAATCATTTTGTCTTTGCATTGGTCATGGACAGTTTTTACAATCTTTCTGCTTCATTTCATTTAGTACTTGATACTAATTTGACCAGCATTTTTTGCACATTAAATTCAGATAATTTCAGTGAAATTGGAGAAACCAGTATTTGCTGAGGGGATGTTTGTTGTGTTTATCATACTTTTTGTTAGGCCAATATCAATCACCGAATTGTCTACGGATTTTCCCGTTTTCCCGATTACGACAAAGAGCATACGGCGGGTGTGACCGGTCAGCAGAGGATGTTTACTCCTCCATGGCGCCTCATCCTTCCTCTATTTTTTGTAGAGATCCGTATTTTCTCTGCTCCTGTTTTGTATTTTAACTTTGGACTTTTGATTTAGAACATTGTTCATTATCGATACATTTCACTTTTTACATAACTTATCGTAAAGTGTTTAGAACAATAAGATCAAAATTAGTCTAACAAAAGATGATGTCAAAAAAAGTTGTAATATTTTAAATAAAAGTTTCGGGACACCCAATCCTAAGACAGTTTATTTATGTACAAATGACTACGACAATCCCGTACCAGGAAACACAGTATTTTACAGAAATATCTCTCCTGTAACCAATGTAGAGATTGTAGCAGGTCAGTGCTATATCATATATACAGGTTTTTGTGACTGGATGATCTCAGGAAAATTGCTTCATTTCATTTTGTACTTGGCACTTCTATATCCAATATTATACCAATTTCACAGGAATACATTTGTATTGCTCTTAGAATTCAGAGAATTTTAGTTAAATTGGAGAAACCAGTATTTGTTAGAAGGAGTTTTGTGCTTGTGTTTACCCTTATTATATGCCAATTAGGTGTCTAGTATTTCAACTGTAGCCATCCAAAATTAGAACCTACCAAAATCATGTAATCTGAGGCCAATAATTAAAATTCTGTTCATTGTAATTTTGTCAGACAACTTCATACGTGCCTTATGTAATGCTTGTTGCTTGTCTTCCTAAAATGTGTTGTTCAGCAATTTGTTGTCCTTTTTATCATTTGCACTTGATGTCATCATACTAGTACGAATATTTCCAATGTTCCTAGACTTCTTAATTATTAAATGAATATCTAGGCAATTTTGATAATTTTATTTACTTTAAAATCGGATTAGCATTTGTTTCAAGGCATTTACAAAATTTCATTAGTCTTTGCTGTGCCACATTAAACGCTGGCGTCGCCATTTAACTATGAGTTCACAATTCAACTGGTCACAAAATGCACTATAAAATCTTTAAAACATTCATTGTAACCAAATTATTTATTGGGTAACAAATCTAAATGTATTTTTAAAAAAATATGTTTATTAAGAAAAAGTAATCATCATCGTGAATTTTATTTCTTTATGCTGATTTTAACTTTTCTTTTTTGAAATTTTGCCGCATGTCGAATTTATGAACAAGTATGCTTCCATTTAACCAATTTAATCTCATACAATATTTGATATCAAAACATAATCTTTATACAAATTACTTAAACCCTTTGTAGCACAAGTTTCATCGTTCTGTGTCTTTAACAAATTCAATGTCAACTTTCTGTTCAATGTTTACTTTGTTAGTTTAAATGTTCATATTAGAGCGGGGTTATCACTAACGAGCATTGGCTCACAGATATCTTGTTATTAATAAATTAATAAATATCAAATCCTAAGACAACTTATTTATATATCTATGGTGCATGTATGTAACAGGAACGATAAGCCCGTACCAGTAGAGACAGTATTTTACAGAAATATCTTTCCTATTACAAATTTAGAGATTGTAGCAGGTCAGTGCCATATCATATATACAGGCTTTTGTTAGTACTTTATGACATTAAATATATTTTTTTCTTTCGATGAATTTGTCCTCAACGTTATAAACTTAGTTTACATATATGAAAACAACTTAAGTCAAGATATAGATTAATAAGGCACAATAAATTAGTCTCAAAGTTAATAAAACAATATTGATAACCATTTGAAAATTTATTGCACAAAAACACAAACAAACAAATTAAACACTGATGTACAGTGGAGACTCAAGAAAAAAGTAGATAGTTAAACAAGCTGTAACCCTCCCCAAGATACACGACTGTATACATTTGTATAGGAAACATATCAATATATTAAACTGTCGTCAAAGTAATTGGTTATTCCGAATAAGTGGGGGTACCAAACTAAGAGAATATCAAAATACATGTACTAAAAGTAAAGAATAAATACAAAATCCTAATCTACCTCAGAATATTAAAAAATAAATACTGCATCAGTTTCACAGTTTTAATATGTACTAAACACAGAAAGGCTTGCTGCAAATAAAAAGTAATAAATATGTTCAAATCAAACCCAGTCAATAAAATGGAGGTAAAAGTATTTTAACCTCTAACTAAGTGTAACAGGAAAGAACAGAAGAAAATGTAACAAGGAAAACTTTTTACACGTATTTCAAGCCAAAGTTATACCAAAGAAAAGTTGAAGAAAAAAATAAGTTATCGCAAAGAAAATGAATCAGGAAAGATAATAGGCGGAGTAAATTATTTAACTGGTTTTTTCTTTTTCTATGAGTAATATTGTTAAAGTTTTGAAAACAGTCAGCTTCTTGGTCTTAGTTCCTATGAAGAAGAGTTTTTCTAAAACACCTCAACCTATTTTTAGGTCACATAAGTCATCCAGGAGACATATTGCTATTTGCCTATAAAAAACGTAAAATGCTCCGACCCAGGTTATACAACTTAGGTAGACATTAAGTTCATTCCTTATAATTTAATTTTCTGTAATTTACTGTACAAATTGAGTGCGTTTCACTTTTAAAATAATATTAACAGTTTCACAATTCAAACGTTACGTCAAGCGGATTAATACGTTTTTGACGTTGATGCATTGTGACAGACGTGCAAACCAGGTTATACAAATTTAACTTCTATCCAATGAAATGCCGCCTTACGACCAGAATTAAATAATTATAATATAACTGAAATCTTTACCGATGGATTTAATACACCAGAGCGTTCGTCGTTACATTCTGTCGTCTCTGGAAGCGATAATTTATTTTTTAATCTTTAATATTTGTAAGTTTTATTAGCTCATCTGAGCTGAAAGCTCAGGCGAGCTAATAAAAAAAGACAGGAAAGGCAGGAAAAGCCAGGAAAGGTGAAACTTGTGTGGAAGCATCCTCAGATAATGTAGATTCAAAGTTGTGAAAATCATGACCCCCAGGGGTAAGGTGGGGCCACAATGGGGGAGGGTCAAATTTTAACATAGGAATATATATAGTAAATCTTTTTTTTTTTTTTTTTTTTTTTTTTTTTTTTTTTATTGAATTTTTCACTTTCACAACACATACATGTATACATGTGACATATCTCGTACATTAGTTTATACATTCATATAAGAAGATCTTTAGCTATTTTGTTATTTTATACTGTACAGTTCATGTATAGTGAAAGTATATTTTGGAAAGGAGAGAGAGAGAGAGGGGGGGGGGCATTGTTTACATAAATACGTAAATATAGTAAATCTTTAATAATCTTTTTCTTAGAAACTAATTATCCAGGAAAGCTGAAACTTGTGTGGAAGCATCCTACAATAGTGTTAATTCAAAGTTGTAAAAATCATGACCCCCGGGGGTAGGATGGGGCCACAATGGGGAAGGGTCAAATTTTTACATAGGAATATATAGAGTAAACCTTTAAAAATATTCTTCTCACAAACTAATTAGCCAGGAAAGCTGAAATTTGTATAAAAGCATCATCTAGTAGTGTAGATTAAAAGTTGTGAAAATCATGACCCCCGGGGGTAGGGTAGGGCCACAATGGGGTGGTGTCAAAGTTTTACATAGGAATATATATAGAGAAAATCTTTAAAAATCTTCTTCTCAGAAACTTATCAGCCAGGTGATTCTTTAAAATTGTTTAGACTTTGGCTCCTTGAGGATTTTTGGGCCTCACAAGGGGGTCAGAGTTTGATGTATGTTTATATCCCATACATTAACAATTGTTTAGGATCTTTTTGAAAACTGCAATGCTCAACATGTGTTATGACTATAAAACCATCCTGTTAGAAAAGGAACTAATGATAAGAAAAATAAGAATATCTAGGGGGAAAAACGGATTTTCATTTATACAGGATCTACATGCATTAAACTACATTGTCCAGATAATTTGTGACTCCTTTAAGCTGATTTTATCATATCTATTGTATGGTTAGCGATGTGGCCCAAAGGCTTCATGTATAGGTTTGATATCTAATGCAGAATATGCATTTTTAAAATTAAAATTGATTAATGCATATGCTAGCTTTTTTTCCTTTAAATTTCCCAGCGACGGTCCCCGTGAATTGATAAATAGTTTCTCATCAGGTACATGTATCATGAAAAAGAAGACCTTCATGAAAAAATGACAATAACAATCCGTCAACCATTTCAAAAATCCATAAAACGAAATACAAATTCAAAGCAGAGCAACACGGACCTCCAAAAAGATGGAGGTAGGATCAGGTGCCTAGGAGGAGTGAGCATCCTCTGCTGACCGCCGTGTGCTCTTTGTCGTAATCGGGAAAATAAAAACCGCAAAAGTCCTTAGACAATTAGGTAATTAATTGTGGTCTAACAATGAGTATGAAAAACGTCAGTCAGCATACCTTATCAGAGTGGGTTAAAAGCATCAGATGTATATTAAAATCTCGTATTAAACGACTGAGAGGTCAAATAAAAACCATATATCATTCTGTTTATAATAATGCAGAATTGAGAAAAGAACTAGGTAGATTGCATGATCAGTATGTACTGGTCCCTGCTGATAAGGCAAGTAACAACATTGTCTTTGTTTGTAAGGCACATTATATTAATTGCATTTTCAAAGAACTAGGTTTCGATTCTACACATGGTAATCCTACTTACACCCATAGCAGCCTTTCCAAGCAGGAAATACTTCAAAATCATAAATCGGTTATGAATTAATATTAACTTACCCTTAGGATAAAATAGGAATTTTAAGGTATGAATCACATTTGCAGACAAGACAAGAAGTTAAAAAAAATGTAAATATAAGCATTAAATAATGATTTTTTGAAGTATACACTCTCATAACTGCAACAATGTGTGCATACAAATTTTCATAACGCGCTGACGCGCGTTACTCAATTTGTATGCACACACCGCTGCAGTTATGAGACTGTATACTTCAAAAAATCATGATTCAATGCTACAGTATTCTCCTCTGTGTAGCAGTTTGTATGTTGTGGTATGGAACCTGTGCGAGTGACTGTTGGTATGAGCATAAAGCAGCCTGGAGGTTCCCTGAGATCTGTTGACAGATCCCAAGAATCTCCCAGGTGATGTCTCTAAATGGATGACATATACACCCCTGATCATGGCGAACTTGGACCTGAAGCTTATCTAGAGGTGCTTGTGACAATGTTGTATCAATATGTTTGTAACACAAAAACTCTAGAAAGTGTAACATTTCAAACACTGGGATAAATATACCATTATGATAGTTCTGTTGAGAAGACTGTTGTTCTGGTATAAGTTCCCTGATATAACAGATATTGTTAAAAAGTCTATTATCACATACAACAGCCTGTCTCATCTTTGTATGTATTTAAATGTATCTTTGATACAAGTTTAGATATTGGAAAATCTATATTGCGTTATCTATATTCACTGTATATTTCCTTCATGTTGCAGTTATTTAGAAATCCATGACTTTCATGATACAATGTCACGTCAAACCTGATCATAGTGTATTAAAGGGGAATGATCATTATTTTGGTAAAATTTTGGTCAAAGTTTATTTTTCCGTTTTTAATGTTTACAATACTTCAGTAGGACAATTCTAGTAGTCAATTAAAATTTTAGTGTCAGTCGTTGAGTTATATGAGCGTGATACAGAGCTCACAATTATTTATATATCACTATGTAAACAAAGCTCAAGCAATGTTTTTGTATACATATTAAGTGTTGAAAAGAAAATTCAAGGTTTCGACCTAAAATGAATGTGACAAACGCTAGGTACTATTTATTTATGTCCAAAACGAGCTAGCAGATAGAATCAAAGTACTGAATGTATGAAAGACGGGGTCTTGAATGTTTAATGCACAACGAATAAATAAAGTATGCTTGAAAATGTATGGTTCAGTACATTGAGTTAAACACTTGACATTGTTTAATGTAGCTAATTTAAAAAAAAATCATCGTATAAGAAAATTACATATAATTTTTCTTTCCACCAGCTACCTGATGTCCGTTGTCTCCCTCCGAATAATCAGTTCTTGTATGGGGAGGGTGGCAACTCGATGGCTTGAGATAAAGGTGAGAATCAGTGGGTTCCGTATGGAGACTAAATTTTTTTTCACCATCTTCCAGGGTTGATGTAGTATCCAAAAATACATTTTTGGAACTAGATATGTCCACTGTGAATTTAATTGAATTGTGGAAGATAATGAAGTCATTTAGGCAGTCTCGGTTTTCGATCCATTTCATCTCAATATCATCTATGAACCGCAACCAGCTCAAAGGTTTGAAAGGAGCTCTAAGAAGCAGGTTGCGTTCCAATCTTCCCATATATATATTGGCGTAAGAGGGAGCCATTTTGGTGCCCATAGCTTTATCACTTATGTTCAAGGAGCTTGAGTAGAGATTCGGTTGACGGCTGATGAATCATTCTACTGTTCCAAACCTCCCTGCAGGCCTCGATACCTTCATCGTGTGGGATATTCGTGTACAAGGACGTGACATCCATAGTAACGAGAAGAGTATGGTCTTGAAGGCCAGAGGAAGGTGTTTTATTGAGGTAATCTGTAGTGTCCTTGAGGTATGATGGCAAATCTTCTACATGTGGACGTAGGTGTAGGTCTAAAAATTCAAAAATTTTCTCCGTAAGATGACCAATGGCACTAACTATAGGGCGTCCAGGCATTCCTTCCTTGTGGATTTTTGGGAGCAGATAAAATTGACCCGGTCTACAGTTGGTTGGGCGAAGCGTTTCGTAAACATTGACACCAATTTCATCATTTTCATACATTTCGTCCAGGGTGTCGGTGATGAGAGCTGAAAACTCTTCAGTGGGATCAGCGTCCAGTTTCTTGTGGAAACGTTTGTCTGTCAGTTGTCTGTTGACTTCAGCTACATACGCTTGTCTGTCTAAGATAACCACTGTGGATCCGGTTTTTTTCCTGCTTTTTTAATGACTATGTCGTCTCTGTTTTTCAGCCTCTGTAAAGCAGATCTTTCTTCTTTCGTAAGATTGTCAGGGACGACTTGTTGGTTGGCAAGAAGTTTCTCAATGTCTGACTCAACAGCATCAATGTAAGACTCAAGTGCTCCACATTTGCCCGGTGCTGATTCCCAAGTACTTTTGGGTCGGTACAACTTATGTTCCTTAAATTGTGCAAGGGTGGCGGAGGGTCATCTGCGATATCTTTGCTGGAGTCTTTTCGCGAGAAGTGTTCCTTTAATCTCAGCATTCGGAAGAATGCTCTGGTATCCTCTCTAATCTTTTTGTCATCGACCTCATGCAGTGTTGGACAGAAATTGAGACCTTTAGATAGAAGTGACATCTCAACGTCTGTGAGAGGAACCGTAGACGCACTTAGAACTGGGCAAGTGGCGGTGTCGTTCAAGGACTCGCCTTCACTTGTTGGCTTTTTACGCTTGAAGCGTCGTGAGCGCCTAGTTTTAGCCGAAGGTCGAGGTTTGGAAAACAACACATTGGGCCCAGTTCTGTGTGCTTCGGGAACATCATCCTCATTGTTCTTCTAATGAAATCTTTGAAGAACAGAGCAGAATATTAAAATCCCATCTGTGTAATCGTGGCTATAAAGCCCACACAGTGCAATCTGCAATTGATGAGATTGTTACAAAAGACAGGAAAACCCTTTTGCAATACAAAGAGAAAACAGACAAAAGTAGGGTTCCACTTGTCACTTCCTATCACCCCACCCTTAAGAACCTCAACAGCATCCTTAAAAAAAATCTGCCCATTCTTTACACTAACGAAAGAATGGCCGATCTTTTTAAGGATCCGCCAACGGCTGCGTTTAAACGCCCAAGAAACTTAAAGGACATGGTAGTGAGGGCGAGATTAGACAACCCGTTGCCAAATGGTGGTTTTAAAACATGTTCCGATGCCAGATGCCTTTTGCAAGCACAGCACCAACGCGGACAGTTTTAAAAGCCCCATCACAGGTCGCACCTACAAGACATTTGGCAACACGTCTTGCCGCACAGACAACTGCATATATCTCATCAGTTGCAAAGTTTGCTCTAAGCAATACGTTGGTGAAACAGGTGACCTCCGCAGAAGGATCAATAACCACCGCTCTACCATAAAGACCAAAAAATCAAGGAGCCCGTCGGGGAACATTTTAATACGAGTGGCCACAAATGGGAAGACATGACAGTATTGGTTATTGACCATAATCCTCATTGGACAGACGCGGAGAGGAAAATCAAGGAAAAGTTCTGGATGCACAGACTCAAATCATTCAGACCTGATGGCATGAAAAAACAAATGGACTTCCTTAAAATGAACGTTTCATAGCCTTACATCACCTGACACCCATATAGTAATTTTCATCAAATCTGTCAACTACGCCTCTTTCAGTTATTAGTTTCCTTTGCTACCTTTTATTTATTAATAACTATTTTTATAATTTCTTCATTTTAAAATCTTTTATTTATTTTTTCTCTTTTTAATCAAACTCTTCCCCATTATAAACTTAATTGAAAAATTCGGGTCTAAATCATAAGTGCCGTACGAGTTAACAACAGCGGTTGAAGTATTCATTTATTAACACGGACGTCAATTTTAATTAGCTAATTAACTCAATCAGGCGTGAAGATGGCAGTCGATTGATTACTTTAGAGAAATCGGCCGCATTATCAACACCTTCTTTAAGAATGTAAACTCAAACTGTTTATAATGTAGTTGTTCTTTATATAGTTTCTGTAGTTTTACTAGTAGCGCTAGATTTTGTTTTCTTTGTATTTTCTTTGTATTTCTTTTGTCCTGAAGAAGGGACTGTCCCGAAAATTTGACAATTTCAATTGTTCGTGTCGTTAGCCATTTTCAGTGCTTTATATATTCATTTTACTGGCTTAGTATCTATACATTAGATCCGACACTTTAAAGATGCCTAGTGTTGTTGATTTTGTTCAGTGCTTTATATATATATATATATATATATATATATATATATATATATATATATATATATACATGTATATATATACCTCTCATGAGGTGAGAAGGTCATGGAAACTTCTACCAGTATAGGTCGTGGAAGTTTGTGTATAAATGTCCAAACTTCTATGTGGAAAATACTTCAAATGAGAGTAAAATATGTATAGCAAATTCAAAATACCAATATTGCAGTTAGAAGAGCATGGCCAACCTCTTAGCATGAAATTCAGGAATCAAAATGAACAATACAAATACCCCTATAAACCAATCATATGACCAAATCTATGTGACCAATCAAATAAATGCTGTAGATAGAGTCTCCAAAGAGGAGTAACCAATGTAAATAAAAACAAAGACAAAATATCAATTTTAATTAATTCAACTAAATAATTTATTTATTCATCACTGATAAATCATTTTCTTTTATGTAATTAAATAAATCAAAGTATGTAATAGTAAAATTTCTGAAAAGTAACAAATTGATTAGAACATGTCAATAATGATAAGGAAATCAATATTCTGAAATTAAGATATTAAAAACCTAAAATATTTCACTCTACTACACTAGTACATGTATTTATATGTCCAAATATGTAACATATTATAGTTTGAAATAATGTCATGTACTGAATCCAATAAAGCAGAATGATCATATTTATTTTTGTCTGGTTTAGGTTCTCCGATCCTCAGCCTCAATTTTTTTTTCATCATAAGATTGATATTTTTCTTTCAACCTTTATAAATGCAATGATATAAAATGAAGTTTTTAGAGAGTATCCATGCATTTTACAAAGTTATTGCAAATTTACCTACGATGGATATAATGGAATAAAGAAACAAGTTAAGTTTAACAAAAAATTCCGGTGCATCGATGGCTCGAACTCTATACCAAGATGTCTATAAATGGGAGAGCTCCGTGGATCCACTATGCCATGCATGTCGTTCTCTGGCTTTTGATTATTCTAGCAGTAGAATACTAAATTAAAATGGTCTGTACAAAAGTCAGATTTATGGTACGAATAAAAAAATCCGGATAATTTAGAGTTATCGAACTTAGCTGAGGATCGGAGATCGTTAAAGTCTTACTATAACATAATCACATTTATCTGGTTTTATAGCCTACCCTGACATAGTTTTTGTCTAGTTGTAGGGCTTTAGAGGCATCACTCAATGCATAGCAGAAGCTCTCTGTCTTGATGTGGGTAAAGCTCCTATTGCTGTAGTATGCAGCCACATTATATGTTTTGTTATATTGCTTGAGAGCAGTAGGTAATGGCCTGGGAGTAATCCCAATCTGAAGCATGAACGGAGGAGTTAAACAACCGTAAGGATCCATCAATAAGTTACACATTACTAATTCATGAATAAAAGACCATAAATACATAAATAACTGTTTCAAATATTATAAACAAGTCCCTAACATGTTTGAAAATCAATAACACATATGCAACATATCAACTCTCATCCATACAAACGTGCACCATCTTCTGTGTTGATAATTAGGAAATATAATTAAAAGATGGATAAAGTGTTTTAGAACTAAGGAACTTAATAGACAATGTTATCAAAACTTTAACAGATTTCATGAGGAAAAGAAAAAAAACTTTACACAGTAGAGTCACTTTTTAACTCTGCTTATTGTCTTTCCTGTCACTTCATTTTCTTTGCGAATTAGTATAACTTTGGCTTGAAATGTAAGCAAAATGTTTCATTGTTGCTTTTTCTGTTCTTTTCTGTAACACTGTTAGCGATCAAAATACTTTATAAGGACTTGATTTGATTTGAACACATTTGATTAATTTTTATAAATTGGTACATATTTAGTAAACATTAGTGTGTTAGTACAATGTCATATTAAAAAAACTCTGAAATTGATGAAAATATACTTTTTAATTTCTGTGGTAAATCAGAATTTTGTTTTTATACTTTTTTAATACGTAAATGTATTTTGATTTACTGTCGTTTATTCTCATAGTTTGGTAATCCCCACTTATTCGGTATAGCCTTTAACGACAGTTTTCTATTGTTTTTTTTCCTATACAAATGTAAACAGTCGTGTATCTGAGGAGGGAGACAGTATGTTAAATTAGCTATGTTTCTCTGAATCTTCAATTTTTCAATTTGATAATCTTGTGTCATTTAGTTTAAGTTTGTTTTCTTATGCCTAATTCATTAATTTTTGACTAAAGTTGTTTTCATATAAGTAAAGCTTAAATCTTACGAAAAGGACAAAGTCAGTCATCAAAACAAAATCATACCCAACATGAAGTACTGACAAAATCCGGTATATACGGCGCTGACCTGCTACAATCTCTATTTGTAAAACAAAAGACATTTTTTTATTTTAAAAAATACTGTCTTTCCTGGTACGGGCTTGTCGTTCCTGTTACATGCATGCACCATAGGTATATAAATAAGTTGCCTTAGGGTTTGATTCACCGGTTCTTTTTTTTTTTTGGAAAATTAAACATTTTTGTGACATCATATTTTGTAAAACCACTCTTTTATAATATTCAACATTCATTTACAATGCACACAAACATAATATGCACAGGAAATTAAAGAAGATTTTCTTTTAAAAAGATAGAAGAGGACATTATGGACATGACAATGCATTTAATTTATTTATATATTATTTATGTATGCATATTGGCCCCGCCCTAGAAACTGGAACCTCAACCGAGGGGCCATGAATTTCACAATTTGGGGCGATGTAGTTTTCAAGAAGAAGTTAGAACTGTAAAATTGTTCTGTTTTGTTTTTGGTTTTTGCTGTTCATTGCATTTTTTAAAAATTGATTCTTTATTTTTAAGAACAAAGTATTACAACAACTTCAAGCAAGAAAATCAGCGTACAGACATATTGTTTAATTCCTTAATTTTATATTAATGCTGCATATAAATGTACACGCTCTCATCGTGAATTATTTTTTGAAGACTTTTTTTCTAATAAGTTGTCTAAAAAGCTGCATATTGTCACATACCGAAAAATAATAATGTTTAATTTTGGTACATAATTTCAAATAGGCTATGAAATAAAAATACAGAGGACCCATAATGTTTGTATTATATAACACAAAAGATCACTGGTGTGTAAATCAAGTAAAAACTGGAATATATATCTGTTCAATTATAGATAGGGCAATGCTAGCAATAGATAGAGATATAAGTAAATGTACATGTAATACCATGCCATGCCATTTTATATCATTTAAAAATTCTTCACATACTCTCTCAGACTTTGAGAGGTCTCATTTTTTATTTTCAAATGTACATAACATTTTAAATTTGTAAATTATATATGCGAAATTAGATGTAATATTATTTAACGATTGCACCTTACAATTGTTTTCATAATAGAAACCTATAGTTATATGTTTACACATAATATCTAATTTCACAATCGTACACAATTTTGACGATATGTTTTTTGACATTGTCACATTCAAAAATTAGTTGTTCAAAATTTCTGTGTTTCTTGAAAATAATCATAACAAATGTTTAGCCTTAGCTTCTCTCATGACTGTGAAAGTACAGGAGAAAATATTATAAATCTATATACATTTTCACTATGTGGTAACATATGCCATGCTCTTCGTATGAACAGTTTCTAAGGCGAGGCAAGCTACTGACAAACAAATTGATAAAACAGTACTATCAACAGTCTCGTTTGAAGTTATCTTTTCGTAAGTTCTATGGTCGATACAACTACCTTTTCAGCAAATACAATTTTCCATTGGGTCGCATGCTGACTAACGTTTTTCATACTAATTGTTAGACCATAATTAATCACCTTATTTTATTGTCTACGGACTTTTCCGTTTTTTTTCCGATTACAACAAAGAGCACACGACAGGTGTGACCGGTCAGCGGAGGATGCTCACTCCGCCATGGCACCTGATCCTACATCTATTTGTTTTTATGAGATCCCTGTTTGCTCTGCTCCTGCTATGTAATTTTTCTTTAGATTTTTTAACTTGAACACTGTTCGTTTTCACCACATGTCATTATTTACAATGTTAAAGTCAAATAAATCACCTGGACTTGATGGTTAATCGGGGAAATTTTGGCCAGAACTTAGATCTCGCTTATACAGTTGTCTGCTCCAAACCGTTAATCATAAAGATATGACTTCTTTACAAAAGCTCTCCTTAATTAAGCTTATATTTTTAAAAAAAGGGGGGGGGGCAAAACAAATCTTGCAGATTATCAACCTATTAGCCTTACAAACACGAATTATAAAATATCTGCTATTGTATATCAAATGGATTTCTAAAAGTAATATACCATCTTATAAGTAATTATCAATCTGCTTATATCAAAGGGAGATAGATTGGGATAAATGCTCGAACCATACTAGATATTCTGTGGAATCATCATTGCTCGTGAGGGACAAATATTCGTGCGTGGGTAACCCTTGCCCACGAATTTACATCCCCACGAATCTTCCACAATCACTTGTTTCATTCTTATTAAAATTATCCCGATTACACTTCGAACGAAATTACGTCCCCATGAACCAGGACAATTTTGGCTAACCACGAACATTGACCCCCATGAATAAAAATGATTCCACAGTATTTGGTAATTGCGAAAATAAAAATTACAATGGAATCCTTCTTTTCCTTGATTTTAAAAAAGCGTTTGATTCTGTTGAATGGAATTCTATTTGTGAAATTCTCAAAAGATTTAACTTTGGTTAAACTTCCTCAGCTGGATATTTATACTATATAACAAACCAAAATTTAGATTAAAAAAATATGATTGGATTACAAAAACATGTTCTATGAAAAGAGGCATTAGGCAGGGATGTCCTGTCTCCACTATATTTTTTCTTTTTGTAACAGAAATATTATCTTTAAACATTATGGAAAACAAAGAAATTGCTTGTATCAAAACTCAATATATGACAAAAGAATTAAAATTGATTCAACGCGAAGACGACACTATATTACCGATTAAAGACAAGCAATCGCTAAAGGCTGCTCTAAAATGAATTAATAGTTTTGGTACGATTTCTGGCATGTCGTTAAATATAGATAAAACAGAATGTATGCTTCTTGGTGATTTGAAAGGAATAGTAAACACGATACATGGAATTAAGATTAACTCTGATTGTACAAAAGTACTAGGTACATACATTAGACACAATAAAGAAAAGTGTATTGAAAAAAATGTGGGAAATAAACTTAAAGAATTAGAGAGACTATTTGAAGCATGAAAAAAGAAAATACAACTATATTCGAAAAAGATGTATTTTTAATAGTCTAGCTATCTCCAGATTGATTAACAATATATTACAATATTACCATTCCCAAGTTCTGATGAACATGTTGATTTTCAATATTATCTGGAATAAAAAGGTTCAAGTTAAACGCAAAACACTTATCGGAGATGCACAATATGGTGAAATAGGAATAGTAGATATAAAAAATAAATACCAAAGCTATCAAATCACCTTGGATATCTTATTCATTAAACGGTGAAAATAACTTGTTTTATTTTTTGGAAAATATGCGTTTGAAAGATGATGATATATTATATATATGAAATAGACTTACAAAAACACTTTCTCCTAAAATAGCTAACAATATTTTACAAAGAGATATTGGAATCATTTAGTTCTTCCAAAACCACTTAAGAAGTAAATGCTATGTCAACTCCTGAATTTCTACAAAAACATATTTAAAGTCTCTACTTATAAGTGAGTCGTTAAAATGTTTGAAAAAAATCGCAGATTTTAACTATAAACTTTTAAACAACATAATTATAAGTAGAGACTATCTCAGTAGATGGAAAAATGATTCTAGTACATGTTTGTATTATAAGCATCCTAACAGAACAATTAGACATTTACTATTTGATTGTAAAAGTGTGAAAAAAATATGGAATATTGTTAGCATTATTTTACATTTGTTGTTTCATGGAAACATGTAATTGTTGGACTATATAAAGAAATCAATAACAAAATTATCATTTATAACAATGTAATATCGTATGTAGCGCTTGGAATTTATAAATACAAGATGTGTTGTAGATTAAATAATGATATTGAAAAATTAGAAGACAGACATAATTTTGCATGTGAAAATGTCCACAAAAATGTTTTATCTAGGCTTGAAAAAATTAAAATTCAGTAATTTTTAAATAGATATGTTTAGGCTTTTATATTTGAGAAGCTGTAATGTTATTTTTCAATTATGTTCAATAATGTATCACAATCTCGATATGAAGTGGTTAATGTTGAATGAAAAAATGACAATAACAAACCGTCAACCATCTCAAAAATCCATAAAACGAAATACAAATTCAAAGCAGAGCAACACGGACCTCGGAAAAGATAGAGGTAGAATCAGGTGCCATGGAGGAGTGAGCATCCTCTGCTGACCGGTCACACCCACCGTGTGCTGTTTGTCGTAATCGGGAAAAAACGGAAATATATCTCCTGGAATTCTAGTCTTTACGGATCTTTTTTTACCGATTCATTTTCAAATTGTACAAAAAATTTCATAATTCGCTACTAGAGGGTGTCTGTCTCTCTAGTGGAGCTGCTATAGGGGAAACCGAGAACTCTGTTTTGTGTGAAATGTGATATCCCCTGTAGCAGCAAAGGGAATATGAAAATATATGTATATTAGATTATATGTACGTCATTATTTAATACAAACCTTCAAGGGCGAAAACATCCACCATATCATATTTGTGTAAACAAGATAGTTTCTTTGGTTACATACGTGTATTTATATACTTTCTATATTATGTATTTCAAACATACTTAGAATGTCATACTTACATTATATATCTTTCTTTTTGTTCTATTGTTTTTATCATAAATACATTGAATGTGTCATCCTGCGAGATGATATAGAAACACTATTACTTTTCTGTATTAGGTTGGAGCTTAGTCAGGGCCCCATACCTGGCAGCTGCCATTAAGATTAGTTAGGGTAAAATATTTGATATAGTTATAGGTCTGGGACAGTAAATACTGTAAATTTTTTTTTTAAAAGTATTATAACTTCACTGCAATTATAAATAATATATAACCATTTTTTAAAAACAATTTCAATATTTGCTTATTGCAGGAAACAAAGATAAACTATTTATACACTGTTAATATATATCAAAAATGTAAATCCTGATAGACTGCAAATACTTAGCAAAAGGCCCCGTCACACCAGGCTGTGTTTCAACAGTGTTATCACGCCTATAAAATATTTGGGATCGCCGTGCAATCACAATGAGATTTCGAAAACTTGTTCAAAAACATTTACCATGAATGTTTTACAAGGTGAAGATGTAAGTCGTTTTACGAAACTCCCGTGGCGTGTACCTGTTTTCTTTGGAGTTCTACTTGATGTTGACTGTAATGTAATCTAGCCAATTGCGCTTAAATGGGGCATCTGTCGATATTGATATAGATAAAAGTATATTTTAGTTGAAATACTTTCGCCAATTTAGAATATTCTTTTAAATTAATATTTGACTCAAAGGTAGATGTATGTTCAAAATATTTTGGGAAAGGTAAAAATTATAAAAACTCCAGAAGGATTCGAACTCATGACTTGTAAATTCAAAGTTAATGCTCACCCCATTGCGCTAAGTTGTTAGGTAACAATTATGGAAAAGAGGGAAAAAATGTAAAATTTAATGCTCGTTTTTATTGTTTCTTTTATGGAGATTGGTACCTGAAATAATAGTAATGTCAATCATCCGAAAACCACTTGGATATAAAGATGGGGAGCTAAAATGTTCATTTATTTCATTTGTGACCCATGTCACATGCCATTTTTTGGAAAAATAGGGCCTAAAAAGAAATGATAATTTTTCCTGAAATTTTTGCTAATCAAACAAATTAGATGAAAAATGACAATAACGAACCCTCAACCATCTCAAAAATCCATAAAACGAAATCTCAAAAAAAGATAGAAGTAGGATCAGGTTCCATGGAGGAGTGAGGATCCTCTGCTGACCGGTCACACCCGCTGTGTGCTCTTTGTCGTAATCGGGGAAAAAACCCGGAAAAGTCCGTAAAGCCACGACTCAAAGAGAGGGCCATTGCATGGCGTTCTAGGCGACTTGAAGATACCACTATGTTGCTTATTTAGTGTCGTGATGAGATTTTCTGATTGAAAATTACAAATAGTCTAGTTTTATCTTTTTGATTTTTCTATTGAGCGTGGCTGATGTATTTAATTCCCCTTCATTTTTAGTCAATATGACACATTCATATGATGTTACATTATTTTCTTTAATTTAACTTCAAGTACATCAGAAATTTTTTCATAGATACAAAGTTCATAATCTGCTTTAATGTTAATGGTGATAATATGAAACATAATTTATCCATTCAAAACATGGGACATCAAAACTAATGGAACATATTAAAACATATGGAACATAAAATAACAAAGTACATCAAAACAACTGGTACATCAAAACAAAGCACATTCCCTATTTGTTATCAAATAGTGTCTTACATTGATTAAAATAAAAGTAGTTTGTTTCCTTGAGCTATTTCTTACTTACTGGTAACAAATAAACCATATCTAACAACTCCGGGAAACGCTAATTAGAGATGGCCATGGTATAGATAATTTAATTTCAATCATACGGGTGGGGTATATACAATCTTTGATTTTTCATTCATTATTTGCTTTATGATTAATGTAATATCATTTATGTGCTAATAGTTTTTTTTACATCATTTAAATAACTTATATCATATTCATATCAATTTGAATACATTTACAAAAATATGAAGGCGCCAACTTCCTTTGAAAAACTACATCTGAATACGTTTATCTATGATAAAAATTTGATTTGCTTCCAGAATAGATAGTCTGCTATGAGATGGACATGGTAAAGAGAAGATTATATATAACAAACTTCATGCACGCACGCACGCGTATAAAAAGTACGACTTGTATGACAAATTTTTTTTCATATATATATATATATATATATATATATATGTGTGTGTGTGTGTGTGTGTGTGTGTGTGTGTGTGCGTGTGTGTGTGTTTAATTTTGTTTAGAATTTTGATACGCAAAATAAGTTGTAAATGGTTAAGGCAATTGTTGACACCTGTTAATTGCTATGTTTTTGCTGAGGACCCTAGTAGGGACAGATCCCCCAGACATTTAAATTTTAGAGCTTTTAAGAGGAAACGTAAGCGTAAAATTAGCCTCAATATTGACTATTTTGCTTATGTAAAAATCAAATAATTTGCAATTTTTTAGTTTTTTTTCTTCCTAAAAACGTTGCACAATCGATTACAGTATCAACTTTTGAATGGAATCTGGTTACTATACGATTGTTTGCTTGTATTTAAGGGTTCTGAACACCCTTTGGAAAAAAAATTGTCATACAAGTCGTACTTTTTTATTCTTTAAAGATCTGAAATTTAAGCATGCATTTGACTTGAAAATGACGGGGGAAATGTTCAAGTTTGGGGAAAAAACAACTTTTAAAAATGAATTGATTTTCATAAAAACAAAATTCCCTGTTATATCCGAACTCGGGAAATGCAGGTTAGTGGACCGAAGTTATATCCACTGCGCTACAGAGAAAGACACCAAATTTTGGTGACATAAACAGTTATATAATGAGTTGAAATCGCAATGTTGTGACGTAAGTAAAAGTCACAGGGTGTCGAGAATCCTTAAGGTTTAAGCTATGATGATTTCACAAAAAAGAATACTTTATCTGAACCTGCCTTTAGCTTTCCAATAAAATCAAATACACTTATTTCAAATGACTGGTACTCGTGTGTTTATTTGTGTGGTGTTGACTGAACCGTATTCTGTATTCTCATCCATGTGGCGGTTTGCATTGCGTGCGTTGGAAACTGTGCGAGTGACTGTTGGTATGAGTAAAGAGCTGCCTGGAGGTTCCCTGCCATCTGTTGACAGATCCCCAGGATCTCCCAGGAGATGTCACTGTATGGAAAACATTTCTTACACCCCAGATTATGGTGCACTTGGACCTGAAGCTCATCGAGAGCTACTTGTGATAATGTTGTATCAATATGTTTGTAACACAAAAACTCTAGAAAGTGTAACATTACAAACACTGGGATATATAACCAAGGATAATTCTGTTGAGAAGACTGTTGTTCTGGTATTAGTTCACTGATATAACAGATTTTTTTGAGAAGTCTGATATCCCATACTACAGCCTGTCTCATCTTTGTAGACCAGGACTGTCCGCCTACAGCCTCAGTATACCTCTCTTTGTCTACTTTTCCCCGATACATCAGATATGAATGTGCTAATTTGACCTTTGTCTTCTCTATAACATATAAAGCTTTCCTGTATCTGTCTGTCTTGTTATAATAAATTGCAATGTACAACATGTCAGAAATACACCCAAACTTGGCTGTTAGTTTCAGCATGTGACAGTACATTTTGTCTGCATTATATATCTGTTTGTTGGCACTTTTGCTAGTGTGTTTATCTTTTAATACAAAAGCAAAAGCCTGAAGAATAAAGGCTGTATTTTTCTGTAACACTACAACCTGATAGTGTGACAGGGGTAACCATACCAACTGTTCTACTATGTTCATGAATTTGGTAATTCGACGCAAGTCTTTATAAAATAAACCCGTGTTAACAAAAAGTGAGGACTCCATGACCAGTTCTATATCATGCTCAACTTCAGACCTCATTATTCTCACATCTGTACAAATAGAAAGCCTAGGATTGTACAGGACATCAATGATGCAGGACCTGATAGAGGAACTCTGTAACAGACAGGTCAGACCTTTCTTGTACAATTCATGTAACTGTAGGAACAATCTGTTTTGGGATGATCCATAGACCTTTGTTAGAAACAGGTTGTTTTGTGGGATGAAAAAATTAGGACATATTCCTTTATATACCCATTTAAGGAGGAGTTTAAAGCAGACCCAAAAACCGGCCAAGAGATTACGAGGACACCAGTGAGGTAGTGTGTTTTGTTGAATTGCCCAGAAAAGTATTGTCTTCATGTGATAGGAACACAACAGTTTATTATTTTCTTCGGATCGTTGATTTATAACTTCCTTTAAAAAAAGTTTTAACAGCCCATATGTTATAAACTGGCTGTGGTTCATTGAATACACAAGTTTATATTCTGCCCGAGAAAAAGAAATTCTCCATTCTTCATTTTTATGGGGCCCTAATGGGTGTCCGATTGCCACGTAGTGACATCCATTTCTCATGATGTCATTGACAACTTCAATATCAGGCCATGAGTGACATCTGTTTATCCATGAGGAGGCAGACACAGGCCAAAAGTCACAAACAAAACAGTAGGTATGGTCATGTTCTTTTCCTCCTCTAACACCACTACTACAGGGTCCATGTACAGTAAAATCAGGATAAACTAATGAACAAGTTAAATATCTGTATGTAGAACTAGATATATAGACTCTGCCATTCATTCTGACACATGCTGATTGGACATTTCTCTCTGTTGCTGGAGTCAGTAACTGAAGTAATGTGAATCCTGGTGGACTCTCAGAACTGTCAGAGAGAATCAAGGTTGTATTTGTTGTGTTGTAATACGTAGACTGAGACATGTCCATGATCACTCGATGGTTGTTTAGCCAGTACATACCGTCAATATCTGAACCCTTCAGTCTGAATCCTTCTCTCATACTTCCACTCAACATCATAGTAAAATCTTTATAATGTATTAATTGTGTCTCCAACATCTCCCTGATGTCCGTCGTCTCCCTCCGAATAATCAGTTCTTGTGAGGTCCCCAATATATCACACAGCCCCATGAACACCGACTCTGACATGTGATGCAATCCCTCACATCTGTAATATATATATAATAGAGCTTGTTTCAAAATATCGTCGATTTTCCCACTTGGTGAGAGTCAAAGTTTACGTCAGCAGCTCGCTAGACTCAGTCGGCCGGTCGCTTCGCCGGCATCAAATACATGCCGCCGCCATAACAACGCATGCGGTTAAAACAGTGCAACTTCATTAAAAATAGTGTACTGCAGATCGAAAAACATCAATTTCCTTATATATACTAATATTTGGAATTTTTCTTGTGTTTGGAATGACTTTATTTAAATATATGCCGAGAGAGAGAGAGAGAGAGAGAGAGAGAGAGAGAGAGAGAGAGAGAGAGAGAGAGAGAGAGAGAGAGGGAGAGAGAGAGAGAGAACTTAGCTGGCTAAGCGAAATAGGGCTTCATCAGGCCCCGCCGTCACCAATTTTTCTGAAGTCAATACTCAGCCTCAAGTCTGAGTATTGACCTAAAATTTATGCACTTTAAAAAAAAAGGATTTGAGTTGGGGGATGAGTTGAGTGAATAAGATTTTGGTGAAGGTGGAGCCAGATTTTCAAAAAAGTTTCTATTTTTTTTTTTAAATGCACACTGAATATTTTATGTTGTTAATTATAGTTGCAGCCGATTGTGCTAATTAGAATGCACTATTAAGTATCGAGATCTTTCTGGGTTTACCCCTGAACCCCATACAGGTCACTGAACTACGTACTTGAGTGTAAGCTTCGCTGATGAATATGTTGACTGACCCTTGTCCAATTAGATCGTAGTAGGTGGAGTTAAGACATTTACTGCTTGTGACTTGAATGAGAGAGAGAGAAGAGATAGAGAGTATAAGGAAATGTATCGATACAATTCAAAAATGTAAATAATCTGTGACCTACGGTACGTGTTCAGGAAATCAATATATAAACAACATTTGTCAGTAAACGCATATTTATATGCATGCATTATATTTATCTATGTGAATAAATACTAAACAGTCCACCTTTTAAAAGTCATGTAGAATTATCGTTAAGATGGCGGCATTTCTTTGATGCCGGCATAGCGATTCAGCCAGCTCTAATGCGGTCGTACTACGTGGGTGTTCGGCGGCATGTATTTAATGCCGAATGCCGGTGTAAAGAAGAATAATGACCGGGTAGAATAATGACCGGGGGTCATTTTTTGACGTAGAATAATGAACATAATCCCCTTTGCTGTAGAATAATTGGATTTTTCTGAAGAAAAAAGACCCAGGGGTTATTTTTCTTCATGTTAAACGTGAAGAGAAGTGACCCCAGTAGAAAAATGACCCCCGCTGTAAACAAGAATAGAAATGGATTACCCCATATCCAAGATATCTTACTTTGAAATTACTTGAATTTTCACTCCGTTCAGCTGATTTTGAAGGTATAAACACCGAAATTGTTAAGAAATCGCTGTCCGTAGCAAACACACACAAACACACTTACATTGCCACAAATTGATTGTTAACAGTTACATCTCTTCTCTCGTCGACATATGGCGGGAAAATGACGCTGCACTTGTGTAGAAATCTGCTGAACTGTACTTGATACTGTAGCAGTCTCGTTTTTTAAGATTTGATTACATGCATATGTATGTTACACATACATCATTTCATTTTGATATTTTTATGATTTTTTGAATGCATATATATTGAATTCTATATTATTCAATCGATCTTAAAATATATTAGTGTGCATTTATTCATGACAACTTAATTTGTAGAAAGGCCCAGATTTGCCTTTAGGGCAATAATTATATTTTGGTCAAAGTTAAGTTGTGTCTTTTATTTTCATTGGTGTTTTAGTTTGTTTCTTGCTTGTCTCTTGGTCGGTGGAGTTCCCTCCAAATATCACTAATATTAAAATCATTTCTTATTTTTCTATTAAATGTCAGATCAGTATTTAATCATATTTATAATTCTCTCGCTCTTTTTCTGATTGAATGGATAGTGAGAGAGAGAGACTTTTGAAATAATAGATTAAAGTGTAAATAGTTATTACTTAAGTTTATGGTTTCGCTTCATACATCATTTTTTTCATGTACTTTTTTGCTTTAGTTTTAATATTATCAGACGATATTGAAACCAATCCCGGCCCTACTTATGAAAGTGTAGTTGAAATTATTCATTTAAACGTTCGAAGTATTAGAAACAAGATAGATTCCCTTAAAGCCATAGTTAGTGATTTCGATATTGCGTGTTTTACAGAAACGCATCTTGACCACAAAATTTCAAATAATGACATACTGCTAGACGGTTTTTATATCGTTTTATTAAAAGATCTAAATTCTTATGGGGGTGGGGTAATTATCTATACTAGTAACAATATTCGATCTCGAAGACGTATTGATCTCAAACCAGGTAATACTGAATGTATTTGGATAGAAATTGATAATCTCAACTCGCGACTACTCTTATGTTGCGTTTACCTCCACCGCATGCCGATTCCGCTTGTTTTTGGAGAAACTTCTCGTGGTCTTTAGACAAAGCCACTGAAATGTTCGATAAACTCATAGTAGTTGGTGATATAAACGTCGACCTTCTTACTATTCCTAACACACACATTTTATACGATGTAATATCCAACACTCACTTAGTCAACAAAATCCATGAACCTACGAGAATCACGAACTTCCCACGAACACTACTAGTAATTGACCCAGTTTTTACAACAGAACACAGTGACGTAACTGAATCCGGAACTTTAAACGTAGAGGCGCGGCTTAGCAATCACAAGGCAACATATGTGTGTGTTACTATGAATTACAAATATTAAGTTAATCGTGCATACAAACGTAATGTCTGGCGATACAAAGATGCAGATTTTGATAAACTTAAGAAACTAATTAATGACTGCGACTGGCGCAACATGATACACAAACACATAAACACCTGGGATTACTTTTTTGTCAGAACCTTTGCTGGTCTGAGTATATCGATAATATTGTTAATCAAAGTACTGAAAGTACTGAGAAGCGCTATTGGCTGTACCTACATGGACAAAAAATTGCATTATACATGTATCATGATGAATGAATTTAAAACTTTACATACGTCATATATATAGCCTAGAGTTTGCATTTTTGTATAAATTGAACTACAAATAAATATACAGGACTGCGTTCATAACCGAGATTCGTGCATAGCCGCTAGATTATAGATATCTAGGTCTATTGAATGATAAGCTAGCCTAGCCTCTAGTTCATTGATTTAAAGTTTAAATTATCAACATATGAATTACTTCACCGACATGATTTGGTAATTTCATGCAGAAATATATGTGTTAAAATTCATAATAAATTATCAAACGAATGAAATAGCATTAAATAATATAAATTTTGTGTTTGTTGCAACTTGGTAACTGAGGCAGCCATCTTGAATTTGATGCTTATTCATAAAATTTAGGCTAGGTATGTCTACATGTACCTAGCGGCTAGCTAGCTAATCGTTAATCAACCTAGTTGCTACCAAGCCACTACAATCATGAACGCAGAATAAAGCGAGATTCGAAATCTAGGATCTGTGTTTTACAATCTTATAGCCACTCGACTAAAGCGTTAATTGAAGAAGTTGGTTGAAAAGATGATTTTAACAGATTTAAATGACGTTTCAAACTGAGTTCCGAAATATTGGTGTCGGTGTAGCTTTCTCCTATTTCAAATTTTTGAATGTATATATCAAAATTAGAAATAATTGAATAATATTTGGGAACACATAAGCAATTTTATGTTTTTATTTCAGAAGGAAAAAAATACTAGCTCTGAACAAGTTTTAATGCAATACCTGTAGAAAAGTGCCAATAAAAACATATATTCTGAATTATAGAAATGTACTTTTATAAAATAATATGTAGGGATTTTTCTTTCAGTGAAATAAATGTTTGAATAATAGGGGATAATGAGAACACCCTTATGAATTTTGAAAGAATAAAATGGTGAAGTATATAAGACTAATAACAACATTGTATGATTTGAGAATGTACATTTCAAAATTTTAATTAGAAAAAATTGGTTAATTGTTTAACGTTATAACCTATATGAAGCCTTGATTTACAACAAAACTATACAATAAGAAACATTTACATTACTTAATTTAAAGTATGAAATAAATGCAAGCAAAATCTGTAAGTACAAATTACACTCTCTAGTGCTATTTTTGTACTACTAATTGTAATTTAAAACATTCAATAACCATGAGTTGATATAACAATAAAAGGACAAGCAAATTTAGTAAATTACAACAGAAATGAAAAGTCAGTTCCCATTTATAACACATTTGTATGGATCATTATGCCATTTTTCTTAAAGTGTCAAAATATAGATTATCATTAGAGTATTCATTTATCTTTAAATAGTAGATAGATGGGAAACTTTTTAATACCTATGTACCGGTAATATTTAGTCGAAGATTTACAAAAATTTTCTAATTTTATTAGAGATAAAACAAAATATCCCTTCCAAAATGAGAAATAAATGGCTATAAGGAGTTTGTTATGAGATAAAAGTACATTCACACATTGATCAGTGAAGGGAATGTGAAGAATATTTATACAAAAAAGCATTACATGTACTATTACTACTAACATACAAAAGTTCTAATGCTGACTAGTGTAAAACTGCATACAACAGAATATTTCATTGTCATATGCAAGGAGTAGCCTCAGAATTTGCGTTAAATCATAACACTATAGTCTCTCCACATGTGCAATGTAAACAAATAACAGAAAAGTTTTTATGCCTATACCATACACTTAAAACAATTTTTTTTCTTCCGACACTAAGTTACAGTTTATTTCCTTATGAAATGCTTTACTGTTGATCAATTTTATATTCTAAAATTTTGAAAGTCTGGAATTCTGTTCATATTTCCCAATAGTACTTGTACTACTCTCGAAATACATAAAACACTATGCTATCCATCTGGTATTGTCAGTTCTGTTCTAGGAATTATTTTGCCTTTTTACCGACATCACAGCCCGTGTACTTTTGTATGAAACCCAATTGCAACATACTGTTTACAAAACTACGTAATACTATGCTCTTTGACCTTTGAATGCACTGAAAAATATTCTTTTATTTTAAATCTTTGATGTTTAAGAAAAACTTATTGTGATAATTTGTACGCTGCTGCAAATAATTTGGTACCGGACTATTTAAAAAATATTTTTCCTTCTACCAGGACTTAAGAATCGAATTACAATACACGCAATCGAGAAGACTATACTATTCCAAAATGTAGACTAGAAATATTTAAGAAATCAAATCGTTTGTTCCTGACACGATCAATAAATGGAATAGTTAAAGTTTAATCAGGAGAAATAATTCCTCGTTTACAAGTTTCAAAAGCAGTATTCAATTAAACCAAATTAAACCTCCGTTCTTTTTTGCTTCGGCAAGAGACGACTTAACATTATACACACAAAACTTAGACATAATTGAATCTTAAACTTTGACCTTTTCAGAAGAAACATTATTGAAAGCCCTTATTGCCAATGTAGATTACCAGAAGACTCTTATCATTTGTTTTTTTGGATGTAAGAAATATACCAATGCACGAAATGAACTGTTTTCAAACCTTTTAAATTTATATCAAATTTACATTATTAATTGTCATTTACTTTCGTGGGGAGATGAATCTCTGACTGTCAATTTAAATAAACGTATTTTTTTAGCTGTTCAAAGATTTATCAGAGATTGTGGTAGATTCTCGTAATTTCAGTCTTACTGCCTAGGCCAATTTCAAACATAACTGTTTACAAATATATGTACGTTTGTTCAATAATTTAACCATTTAATAATATTCATTTTTATGTACTTTCCATTCTAAACTACTACACAGTTGTAAATTGTTATACTTGGTAAGAACCTCGTAAGTTATTAGAACTTGTGTTTGAACCATTTGTATATGTTTATGCAATAAAAAATGTTCAAACCAACTGAAGTCTCCCCTATATGTGTTTTAATTAAAACTACTTTTATGATAGCGTAATAGTTGTATAATTAATTACAGAATGCACATATTGAGTCATCGTATTGAACTTGGTTAATTCAACTTGTACATGGGCATATTCCCATAGAATGGTATGTGTATGTTTATGCCTTTAATATCATAACGTATTATATGCATTATATAATTATGACAATGACTTTATGACTCAAATGTAAATAAATGAAAATGGATATAAGTATGATGTAAAGTGTATTTTGCTTGTATAAGTTATCTCCCTTTATAAAGTTAAATTACTTCAATATATTGATTGTTTATCAATACGAATTACTTTAAGTTTATATATTTTATGCCGCATATTTATAGCTGTTATATTGTTATTACAGGGTCAAATCTATTTCTACCGTATAACTGGTGTCAACAAAAGCCCGTTTATCGAACCCCAACAGGATTGTTGATTTCTTATTTATACATCAACGAATAAACCTGTTGAAATACTTTACCATGAATAATTCTTAACAACATTTTATATAGCTTTATTATTTAAAAAACGATATTTGATTTATAAAATTTATGCACAGCTTGCTAAACTTTATTTTATGGCGATTTTACAATTGCATCGGCAACAAATTGCCAGGTCTACACGTGTGTGATTAGAAATTTGTGCAGGTGTTGCTACTGTTGCAGAGCCATTCCGTAATTAAAAAAAGAAAAAAAAACCGACAAATTTATACACAATGAGTAATTAACATTCTCTCTCAGAGGAAATTGTGTAATAATTAACGAACAATAATCATGAAAGAATAATTTTATTAATAACATAAGCAATATTCATTGGTGAATCAATTGTCAATCGAAGAATGATATATATTTTCGTGAAAAAGACTAAGGATGCAGGTAACAAAGGAATATGAATACTTCTTATTTACATTTCTTGGGGAGAGTGATTAAAAAAAATCATTTTACGTTAGTTTTGTTTTCTTCTACGTAATACATATACATTGATATTCTAAACATTTGTTGATATGTTGTATTTGTGATCATGAATAAACTTTATTTTTAGAGCAACTGTGTGAAGAGTACCTGACTATAGTAAATCTTAAATAGATAATAAACACTCATCGAATATAATAAAAAGAGATGATTTCTAAAAGCGTTGATAAGGGGTTCGGGCTCATTTTAGGAATTTATATCCCCCTTGATTTTGATTACACGAACACACGCGTTAAGTAGAGGAACTTTCAAATATTCATAACAAGCGTCTGAAGGCTTCCATCATATCTAAATGTGTCCATTATAGCTCACTAGAACTTTGTCACTTTTTTTTTAAACTTTTCACAACGATATTATGGTGAATGATGGGCTGTTATCTCCCTTTTCTTTAAAGTGTACATCAAACGAATTACAAGGCAATGCAGGAGACCTATAGGGCTATTATTTCCAGGTCTAAAATTTAGGCTGTACGGGTACCACCGGGTGGTTCCGAGGAGTTTTGATGATTTTGATCACAAAACGCATTTATATTTCTTATCTTTACTGAAGTTGTCAATGCTCCTACAAATTATTGATGCATTAATCATCTTGATATAATAAAGTATGCCGATGATGGAGTTAAATATATTTTCTGTTCGAGTACTCTCAGTACTTTGATGATTTTCCTTATTGGCCCTTAGCTTCTATTGGCTTAATGGCTGCTGTTAGTGGCTGCTCTTTTCAGCATGGCTATAATGCCTAACAATGGAGTAAACTTTTCTTAATTTTGGTTTCATCATTAATTCTGGGTGATGCACTTGAATACCCAGTAGTTTATAGAAGGGAAAAATCGTCAATGCAAGTATAATTCATGAAAAATATCGAGTCTACTCTTTCATCGCCAATAAACAGAATTTTGTTTTATAGTGTCTTGTATCTCGAAATAATTTTAATGTGTTGTCGCTCGTAATAATGAGATACATGTAAATGTAACTTGTTAAGATGACAAACATACCCCTATACAATACGTCAGTATCGTGTTATAACGGACGGATTTTTATTTTCAAAGATATACCCCTTCTTTCACATTAAGTTTATTTGAATACGAATTATAATTTCTGGGTTTTTTTCTGTAAACTGCAGTAAAAGTTACAATACTGTTAAGATTATTTCACAAATAATAAAAAAATTATACTGAAAAACTTAATCTATACCATTATTCTACAGGGGGTCACTTTTCTTCATGTAGAGTGTGCTCATTTTTATGAAAATGACACTTATTCTTTAGGTTAAAGGGTCATTTTTAAAATAATGACCGGGGGTCATTTTTCTGCGTAGAATAATGAACGGGGGATCATTATTCTACGTCGAAAAATGACCCCCGTTCATTATTCTACGGGGGTCATTATTCTACTTTACACCGGCGAAGCGAGGGGCGTCTGGATTTAGCGAGCTGCTGAAGAAAACATGACTGTCACCAAGTGGGAAAATCGACGGTATTTTGAAACGAGCTCTATGTATATTTGTTTCTTATCCACATTATTTATAAATCATCAGATTTATTACAAATACATTTTGAAAAATTGGGATATCAATTTAAAACACTTACGTTTGTGAGGAGAGAAACTCCATTTTGAAATAAATTAAATAATATGTACCAGAGGAATTTTTTCCTGCTATTTTACTTTAGGTGCTGTTATTTTTATACAAGAGTCTTTATTAAAAAAATGTAAAAATAGAATTTAAGGAAATGAAAATTTTGGCGTGTTAATAAGAATAAATTGAGTATCAAATTATTAAATATTTGTTTTCAGAGTAAGAAGGGAATAACGAATTCATACTCCTACAATTTTGTTCTTCCTTATACAGTTAAAAATTGAAGACCAGCAGTTAAGTGAAATAAGATGACGCAAAACTTTTTAAATAAAGCACAAATAATATAATTTTTTTATTTTTATTTTTATTTTTTGGCATGAATTATCAAGTTGATCAGTAACTTTATTCAAAAAGGACTATATTTAATATGGTCAATTATCTGCCCCCAATTTTAACCAATTTTTAATTGGTATTGTATCAAAATCAAATCTTCATAAAACTTTATACAGAAGATATTTATCACATTAATTTTGATAGTCATCATAGTCCAAAAGCTGTTCGTATATGACGTCACTAGAATGGGCTAATTCCCGCCATTTTGCAAACATGAAACTATTGTCATTTTGTCTTCATATTTTGCCTTTGAAAGTATAGAGCGCAGGTCTGCTCAAGAACAATTTTGACATGTGTTTTTGCTCATATAATTATATTTACATTCAGTGTATATTTCCCCTTATGTTTGCATTGGAAATCTGCGACGTTCAATTTCCTATGAATACACTTTACTAATTCATGAGGACAAATATAAACGTCACCACGTGTTTTTAGTATATTTATTTTTGTAAGATTAAATGAAACGTTCAACCTTACATAACCAATTTGATATGTACATTTATCTACTCCTTAATTAAAAAGATTTTTCTCTACAAAGTTTCTGGCACTATATTTTTAGCTGCGGAAGCGTACTAAATAACATGTTAATATGGCTGTTCCATGTATGTTTCATATCCCTGACTGAGAGCGTATAAATTGGCTTTACAGCGACGATACACATACACATCGTAGTTAAAAATGGTACTTAAGCAATCATGCGCTCGATGTTTTCCAGTCGAGAAACCGTCGGAAAACAACCATATTTTACTCCAAAGCATTAATTTATCAAAAGTTCTACATTACGATGTCACTGTGATGATAACATTTTCCACACACTTACTTTCAGTTTATATGATCTTTACTGTCTTTAGCCTTATTTTTAAAGTTCATTGTAGAACTTTAATTTTGGAGGCGAGAAATACATAATATCGCATGTAGTCCTTTAAATTACCATTTTCCAGTCATTGAAATAATTATGAAAAATTCAGCTTGTGCACTTTTGATTTAAAATGGCAGTAGTAGTGATTTATAGAATGAAAACATTCCATAATTCTGTCAGATATTGGACGGCCCGAGGCGAGTAACAACAAGTCAGTACAACATCTGACAAAATGGGGCAGATTAAAGGCACCTTTAAATTGCAAAACGAACTCGGAACATAATGAAACAAAACAACACAAAGCGGAACGAAACCAATCAAAACGAAACCAAACCAAACAAAACGAAACGAACCCAAAAATCGAAGCTAAACCAAGGAAACGAAGTTAAACAAAACCAAACGAAATTAAACAAAACCAAACGAAACGAAACAAAACTGCTTATCCGGTATTTGCAAAAATTATATAATAATTCATGTATAAATAACTGATGTACATTCCAATATCTTTTATGTTTCTAATTGGTTTCACGAAAGGCGCATTTGAACTACATTATTTTTTCTATCGATATGAAATATTGGAAAAATGAAACAAATACAATGTGTGTGTGTGTGTGTGTGTGTGTGTATGTGTGAAAGAGAGAATAAGAGGATTATGTATATGTTAAGGTAATATACAGATAAATAGCTCTTTATAATGCAGGTTAATTTTGTGAAAATACAACGTTCAAATTCTAGCTACATTTTTTGAAACAATTCTCTTATTGTATGTTAGTAACTGGTAACCATCTAAATTGTTCTAAATCCTTGGTTATGATGGTCGTATGGAAGTTTGAATGGCTGCAAATTTAATAGCCGATAAACTAATTTATCATAGAATATAGGAAGTCAATTTCTTCTTACTTTTACAGTGTTGAAATAAGTTCGTCAACTTACCATTAACGCCACGTACAGTTGAATTTAATATGATATACGCCCTATTTAAGAAAAAAAAACCATGTGACTGGACACCGTATATCTGGTCATTTTCGCAGTGATCTAATTTTTGCTTTTTTCCGCGATCACTTTTACATCGCAAAATATTCAATACGCAGAAATTATATCCGGTAATGTTCGTTAAAGGAAACTTTATAAATCGCAAAAATGACTGACGCAAATAAAAGATGGTTTCTCAAATTTTATGACAATAAAAAATAACCAGATATACCGTAATTATCTTATTCTAGGCCTATATACACCATTTACAATATTTAAAATACATTTAGTTTTTACACTGAATACTTATATTTCAAACAAATCAACGAAAGTTTTTGTCATCGCATTTGCACTTTACAGGTACCCGCAGAGGGTGATTTTAAAATTTAAACATTTTGTTTTTTCCTGCTTATCAAGATTTTTTATGATCGTTCTGCTTCATTTGATTCAGTACATGACATTATTTAAAACTATAATATGTTACCAATTTCGACATATAAATACTAGTAGATGAGTTTTGCAAATTGAATAAATTTCCGTGAGAGGAAGAGAATAGTATTTCTGTTTTTCCCTCTTCTCTTGTGTTGCTTATGCTTGTGTTTACCCTTATAATCTGGGGCTTGCCATTTTGTCAACTCTAGCCATCCAATAAGTAGAAACTATAGGTAACTTATTAAACGGGTGAAGGACAATGATAGATTTATTGGACTTGGTTTAACAATCGAAGATGCATGTATGTATATATATATTTACACACACACCCATTCATCCAATCAATAGACAACTTATTTAGGTTCTTGTGGTGAATGCTTGTAACAGGAATGGCAAGTCTGTAACAGGAAAAAGAGTATATTACAACAGAATAGTGTCTTTCATACAAATGTAGATATTGGAAAATCTATATTGCATTATTTATATTCACTGTATATTTCCATTATGTCTGCATTTATTTGGAAATCCATGACGCTCATTATACAATGTCAGGTCAAACCTGAACACGGCGTATAAACACAAGTCAACGTCACGCTTTTTGAATATATCAATTATATTAAATATATTAAAGTTAAAAGTTTTAAAATATTATTTATTCAGCTTTTTAATTTTTTTGAAAATAATGATGTATATATCCCATTTAATTCTTTTATCTAGGTTAAGAAAGGAATTCTATAATAGTACAAATATCAAAGATTAAGTACATGATAAATAAAAACAGAAAAATCGATACTTATTTTTTTGCCAATTAACTGGTGGCCGTATTTTTCATCATCCTTTGCATCACATTTCATAGCTGCAGAGACTCTGCCCATTGTCTTTACTTTTACCTCATTTTCTTTGTGATTTTTTCTTTCTATTCCAAGCTATAACGTCAATCAGGATGTGTCAAATTATTTACCCTTGTTTTAAGATTATCAAAATCATGATATATTTTCTATAATTGATTTTATAAAAAAAGGTTCATGGACCACATCGCTCACCTAAGCAACAATAATAATGGCAAGAATAATAGCCATAATAATATCAGCTTTATGGAGTCATATACAAAATATCTGGACAGTGTAGTAGAATAGATCCTGTATAAAAAGATTTTCAAGTTTTTCTCAAGATATTCTTATGTCAAACATTGAGCCCCTGTAACAGGATGATTCTATAGTCATATCACATATTGAGCATTGTAGTTCTCAAGAAGATCTTAAACAAATGTTTATATATATAAACCTACATCAAACTTTGAACCCATTGTGTGACCCAAGAATTGTCAAGGGGACCCACTCTAAACAATTAAGAATTAACAAGTCAAAATACTTGCATATAAGTACATGTAACATCATAAATAATAATATAAAAGTTTTGAAGAATAAGTTTAAAAAATTTCCCATGTAAAAATTTGACCCTCCAATGTAGCCCAAGCCTTCCCCAAAAGATCATGATTTTAAACAAATATGAATCTACACTATCTGAGGTTGCTTTCACTAAAGTTACAGCTCTTCTGAGCAATTTGTTTTTGAGAAGAAGATTGATTTTTAGAGATTTTTCTCCATTTATTCTTATGTAAAAATTGATATCCCCATTGTGGCCCCACACCACCATTGGGGATCATGATATGAACAAACTTGAATCTACACTACCTGAGGATGCTTCCATACAAGTTTCAGCTTTTCTGCCTGATTGCTTTTTAAGGAAACAGATTTTTGAAAAATACCAACAATTTTCAATTATTTTAAATGATTTCCCTATAAAAAGAAAGCATGGCCCTTTATTTTACCTTTTATTTTACCTATATTAGAGGTGTTTGGCGCATTTGATAGCATCGACCGATTTGGACACGGTAGCCCCGGGTTCGAGTACGGTCTGTCGCTATTGCGGTAACATTGTAACCTTGGGTAAGTTACTTTACTCTACTGGTACACTCTCTCCACCCAAGAGTTAAAATAGGTACCTGGCACATAAGACGAGCTGGATATGTTAATGAAAAGCATTAGCACCGTAATTTGGCAGCTCATTTGAATACTCCCCAGGGAGTTGAGGATGCTATGGATTGTACAGGTCTCGCCAGGGGGTAATATGTAGAAGTCCTGTGAGGCAATTTACTTTGCAAGCAAGATTATAAACCCCTATCTTTTTTCCTTACCTTTTATTTTAGCAAAATTAAATCCCCTTCACCTAGTAATGCTTTGTGCCAAGTTTGGTTGGTCCAGTGGTTCTGGAGAAGAAGTTGAAAAAGCAAAAAGTTAACGACGACGACAACAACAACGACAGTCAAAGTACAAATTTTGATCTGAAAAGCTCACTGGAGCTTTCAGTTCAGGTGAGCTAAAAAAGGACCGCTAACATATGTTTGGATGATTTAGTATAATCGAATTTATTGAATTTAATATTTGAAACTTACAGTTGTTATGAACATACAGTTATATTTTTGGAGTTGTACTTTATATGGATTGGGTGAATTTTTTTTAATGAATTCTTATAGTTGTTTAACTGCCCAAGTTCATGTTTCAGATGGGGATTCCTCCAAGGCCATTACCTACTACTCTCAAGCAATAGAACAAAACCAAAATGTGGCTGCGTACTACCGCAATCGGAGCTTTGCCCACATCAAGACAGAGAGCTTCTGCTATGCATTTAGTGACAGCTCTAAAGCCTTATAGCTGGGCAAAAACTATGTCAAAGTAAACTTCGCAAGTTATGTCAAGGTAAGCCTCACAACCATGCAGTTACACATAAACTATCCCAGGGTAAGCCTCACAACCAGTTACACATAAACTATGTCAAGGTAAGTCTCACAACCAGTTACACATAAACTATGTCAGGGTAAGTCTCACAACCAGTTACACATAAACTATGTCATGGTAAGTCTCACAATCTGTTACACATAAACTGTGCAATCTCATTATGTGACTATCTTGTTGTATGCATTGTGCAGTGATGTGTACACCATTATGTAGTACCGCCGTGGTTCAGTGGTTATTATATCACGGTGGTGTCACTACCAACTCAGTGTGTACCGGTCTAAAATGTGGACTTGTGTCTTGGACGTGAATGTTGATGCTAACATGTCAGTACTATTTGTGGCAGCTGATGTTTTTATTGTCATGAACTGCAAGTTTTAATGAACTATAAAATGATCTTTTTTTCTTTTATTGAATAGTATTATAAGCCATCAATGACGATAATGAATTTGTGAATGAAGAAATTAGTATGAATCAATAATAAATCAGTAATAATTTAAAAATTAATCATCAAGTCAGTCAATGTTGTGTCAGAACTCTATAAGATGTCTGAAAGGTCCATTGGTGTCAGAAGAAACCACTTGTTTGTTACCATAGGTCCCTGATTTTACATCAATCCTTTTTTTCTCATGACCTTGATGTTTTTTTTCAAAGGTCAACAATTTCACGGTACAGATTATTCCCTCTTCCTTGTTGATGTTTCTATGGTCCTGCATGACCTTGCTCTTTAGGTTACCGCCCAAGGTCGCCTTTGGAATAACTGGGACATGTCAAGGACAGACACCAGCTTCCCATTCTCTGCAGAACTCAATATTGTGTTAAAGACTGCTTTAGCTTAAAAAACAAGACAGATCTGATACTATTGAAACCATTCAATTCAAATTCAGATATATTCATTATGTCTTTGTGAGATAAGTGTACAGGTAATAATTATCACCATATCAAAATCTTTATTAAAATATGTCCAACCGCAATTGTGTGCAATACAAAACCCATCTTTTCAAAAATGTCCATATTTGCTCATTCCAGCAAACAAACGTAAACTATTAATCCACAGTTAATCTGTATCAAAAATGTAAATCCTGATAGACTGCCAAGACCTGCCAACTGAAGGTCCTGTCACACCAGATTGTGTTCCCTCAGAGTTATCACGGAGTTGTAAAATTTCTGGGATCGCCGCGCAATCACAAGGAAATTTCAAAAACATGACAATTTTATATCACACGGCGTCCTGGTGGGGAGTGAGGCGTTTTTACGGAGCTCCACGGGCGTGTACCTGCGTTCCTTGGAGTTCTACTTGGTGATTGACTGCAATCTCGCTAATTGCTCTTAATATGGTATCTGTCGATATTTATAAAGTAAAATGAAAAAATGACAATAACAAACCGTCAACCATCTCAAAAATCCATAAAACGAAATACAAATTCAAAGCAGAGCAACACGGACCTCCAAGATAGAGGTAGGATCAGGTGCCTAGGAGGAGTGAGCATCCTCTGCTGACCGGTCAAACCCGCCGTGTGATCTTTGTCGTAATCGAGAAAATAAAAACCGTAAAAGTCCGTAGACAATTAGGTAATTAATTATGGTCAAACAATTAGTATGAAAAACGTCAGTCAGCATGCGACTCAGTGGAAGATTGTATTTGCTGGCAAGGTCGTCGTATCGACCATAGAACTTATGAAAAGATGACTTTAAACGAGACTGCTGATAGTCCTGTTTTATCAACTTGCTTGTCAGTAGCTTGCCTCGTCTTAGAAACTGTTCATACGAAGGGCATGCCCTTGCGTATCGAATTGACTGAGAGACAAAAACACCATATGCAGGTGATGAAGGTATATTGGTACATAAGTAAGGAAAGTTCACTATAGAAAAAGTCATCGCGTTTATCATAAAGTTTTGTTGTTAGGTTACCATCAATGTCCATTTCCAGTGAAATATCCAAATATGACACAGATGACGCTGACTCTGTGGTATCTTTTATTTCAAGTTCACTGGGATATATCGAGTCGACGTAAGTATGGAAATAACAATTGTTAATTGATAATACGTCGTCGATATACCTAAATGTTGAGTTGAAGGCCACAGCGAGTGATTTATTTTTTTTTCACGTACAAGTTTTTGAATAAATTCTGCTTCATAAGAATACAAAAATAGGTCTGCTAACAATGGGGCACAATTGGTACCCATGGGAATTCCAACAGATTGTTGGAAGACTTGATTTCCAAAAACTACATAGATGTTGTCTATCAGAAATTCAAGCATCTTTTTAATGTGAACTTCAGAGTACTTGTGTGTGCAATCAGAATGGTTTTTAACAAAATAGTTTTTTAGATTCCAATGACAAGGTGAGCATTTTTACGACTTCCATTTTTATTGAAGAAACAACTGTCGATGATATCAAAAAGTCTGGATTTTAATTTGTCGTGGGGAATGGTTGTATAAAGCGTTGAAAAATCGTACGTTTTGATGCTATTGATTTTGGTAAGATTTTGTGACCTCAAAGTTTCTAATAATTCTAAAAAAATTGGAACAGCGTGCTTCTCTCTATAGTAGAGGTACCTCGTTTACGATTTATAACCCGTCTTTGACCTCATGAATAACAAAGCCGAAATCACGTGACTCAAGTCTATTCACATTCACGCTTTGAGCACACCTATGCGTGACTAGAGTCTGCGAGCAAGCAATGGAGAAATCTTTGTCCATCGAGTAACCCTCTGCGAGAAAACGTTGATTTGAAAGCGTACATACTTGATTTATCTGACTAGTGTATGATAGGTTACTTCTGTTGATAACTTGTATTTAAACGTCAGTTTTACAATTTTCCGTTTTGAGTTTCTTTCGGTAAGTATCAATCGATCTAATACTTGGGGTCTTTAGCATACGGCTAGCATATACACTGCTTATATATTTCATTAATGATTAAAACACTTTGTACCTTTTTGCTACTATCTTTCTGTTTTCTTAATTTTTTTAAAAACGGTTTCCGTACTTTTCTTCACTTTAAAGCTGTCATTAATTCTATAAACCATCAATTAGAAAACAAGAATTCATAATGCCTAAAAATATAAACTGCATTGTTTGTAAAAAGCGCACGAACACTTCAAATCAAAGAACCCTTAAAGGAAAAAAACCATGAAGTGACCCGTATTATCGGCGGAAAAGTCACTGGGGATGACTACATATGCTCAAAATGCAACCATAATGTGAATAGAGAGAAGCTTCAAATTTCATCTGACGACATCTATGTTAAAACGTTTTACATTGGCACAAAATCACACAGATATTGTGCTATTTGCAGATGAATTAACAAGTGCATGAAAACTGTTTCAAAGGAAACCTGTACATAAGTATTTCTAAAGCATAATATTATTTTGCACGACTATGTATGACCATGTATGACGTGTATGCCCCTCTCACATGTCCGATGCACGTATGGTTAAAGATAAAGATATTTCTGATAACTTCCATCGAATGAAAAAGGGTGTTAAGAAAATTTCATAGAGTGATTTGAGTAATTATTTATCCCCATGCAGGGAACTTTTGTTAAAATCAGAAAGTGCACGGGTAGATTTCGACAATGAGTTTCTAAATGATGAAGATTATATCAACTTGACAGGCATAAATAAACAGTATTTTGAAACACTATGTTCAGAGATTCATGGAATGAGACGGAAGAAATATTCAAAGAAAAATGTTATAGGAATTATGTTAACTAAACTTAGAACAGGTCTCTCCAGCACTGTACTTAAGACCATATTAAACATTAACAGAACCAAATCCATTTGTCAAGTTGTTAAACTTGCAAGAACAGTTTTAATGGATCAGTTTGTCCCGAAATATATGGGCTTAAGTCTCATTACACGGGAAGAAATCATAGCAAAACATACGACATTATTTATTATAAACAATATACTTTTTGCCTCTGGTGATGAAGACACTGCCATCTTACTAGTAGACAGAACATACATATATATTGAAAAAAAGCGCCAAATATAAATTTCAGAGACGATCCTTTAGTATGTACAAAGGCCGATCTCTTGTAAAACCAATGATGTTTGTTGCATCAGGTGGTTACATTGTTGACATCATGGGTCCCTATCTAGCAGATGGCAAAAACAATGATGCCAATATTTTTAATAAAACTTTACTTAAAGCTGGTTACTAAATTGGTTAAAAGAAGATGACATTTTTGTTTTAGACAGAGGTTTTAGAACTTCATTAGATGTTACTGAGTCTGTAGATTTCAGATCTGAGTCACCATATTTTTGGAGTTATGTCCTATCGACGATATTATATCGATTCCCTAATTTCAATATTATAGAACATTAAATACATATCCTTACTAAGCATTTTATACATTGTGTCGATATCGCATCAAAATATTTTCACCATCCTTAAACACCATAATTATGACGACTTCATTTTGCATATTTTAATTTTAATTTCCCATTTGAGTATCCTTACTTTACGTCGAAATCGACGATATCGTATCGATATCGATTCGCATATGTACACAACTACAGCTGTCCATATTTAACGTCGATATCGACGAAATCGTATCGATATCGAATCGCATATATACATAACTAAACCTGTCCATATTTAACGTCCATTGAATTCCTTCGATATTGAGTTTCCTTTGTTCACAACTGAAGCTGTCCATATTTCATGTCGATATCGTCGATATCGACGATATCGTATCGATATCGATTTGCATATGTACTTAACTACAACAGACTGTATTTTAAGGTCGATATCGTCTATATCGACGATATCGTATCGATATCGATTCGCATATGTGCACAACGTAATCAAGTACTTTTGAAAACTGTACCATGCTTATCTTAAGTATTGTCGATATAGATCGCATTTATATCATTTAACAATGGTTAAATACCATCATTTAGACGTTCTTCTTATTGCTATTGTCTTAACTTGGTGTTGATATCGACGATGTTATCTTGAAATCTTGATAAGTTATGAACTTGTGTTTCAAATTACAATATTGATATTGATCAAATTGTATTACCGATGGACTCAAAGGAATTCATAAGAGTCAATAATGAGGTTGATATTGTCATTTAAATTGATATTGTTATATTAGTTAGATCGCTATTGATAATGATATCGTCATTTTGTGTAGGATATCGCCTATACATAGTTAGTCTTCAAACTTAATAGTATTAGTGTATGTCGATATCGAGTCGATATCGTCAATGTTTGTACGATATCGTCGATATCGACATCATAATTGGTCTAGCATTTTTTAAAATTCAATATCGATGTCGATATCGTCATTTTGTGTACGATATCGTCGATATCGACAACAAAGTTGGTCTTGGACATGTATGTATTTTGGGGGGAAGGGACAGAAACAGCATTTACCGTTCGAGGCAAATACACCATGACTAGTAACAAAGATAAGATGGGCTGTAGAATCAGCAAACGGGAGGTTCAAATGATGGAAGTTTTTTACCATTTATTGGAGATTATGCTAGAATTCTAGATTTGCTCATTAACGCATTTAGGCCATTTCTTGTCACTGATATTTTGAAATATCTCGTAAAATGCTTAAAAAATCCAAAATAACTACTAATCCTTAAAAAGATTTATTCATCAATTCTTCCGGAAAACGCATTTTATCAAACAAAATGACAAAAATTGACGCTGCTCCTGACTGACCTCCCGTATTAAAACTACTTGCGATCATTGACATTTGGAATATATCAAATAAAGCAGGCTTCTTCATATTTGCGCGAACATTTAGATGAGGATGGGGGGGGGGGGGGTTTACAAAATATTCGTTAATAAAGCAATGACAAATTTTCTTCAAGAAAAATTCAATCACGTCATGTCTCATTACAATCCTACTATTTGTGGGTACAGTTTGATGCATTGGACAAGGAAAACCCTATCAAATATTGGTACTGTCAGTGCAAGTCTGGAGCACGCTGAGTGGGCAGCTGTGCGCATGTTGCATCAGTACTGTGGTTCATAGGAATTCAGAGACACGCAGACAAAGTGTTTCAGGATCAAATTATGCCCGACAATGTTCTGGACTGTGCAAAAGACACTGACACTGATGTTTCCAGTAGCAATAATACTGACATTTACCTACAAGTTTTAAAAAAGATATATCCCTTGTGCAAAAAGCGTAGTTCAATTCAACCACATATTTGTCGAAACTCACCGATTTTTCAAAATTAGAATATGCTTAATAAAAGAAATTATGGAAATACACGGAAATGTAATATGATCGAATGCATCGATTTTCTTTTTTAAAAAAGGCTATGTAAAATATGAAAAATACTGTATCATTAGTTATGCGTTCTTTTTACAGATTCCATTTTATATTTAAAGCGTACAGTTTAATTACAACGAATTATTTTCCATAAATCAATTTCAAAGATATCTCGTTCGTAAAACAGTTTAAAAACAATCAAAACCGAAGCTTGCCAAAATCTAAATTTAAAATCTAATTTATATTCTGTCGGTCCCAAGCCCGAAAAAAATGAGAGGGTTTTCAGTTTACTTTCTTTGGTTTCACTTTAAAAAATAGTAAACACTTCAAACACACTATAATATACTCATGCATACTATTTGCACGCTTGATTGAGGCTCCGTTTTCTTATGCAAATAATGCAATGACCTACATTGCCGTAATAGCGAAATCGGGATTTCGCACTGAATTATACAATTTTATTTAATCAATATTATGTGTATATTGAGCGTCTTTCTGACAAATACTTTTAGATGTTTCTATAAGGATCATGCTTGGAGCATTTAGCTAAAATATCACAATATTTTCGTTTGAAAGTGTATATTTTTATGTTTAAAAAGGGGCGAGATTGCCGTGTTAAGAGGATTCATCCTTAGTCCATTTGACTGATAAATACTTTGTGAGCGGTAGAGGATACTCCTTCAGCAATACATTTACATAATATTACATTATATTTATTAAATTAAATTTAAAGCACATCAAAAAATAAAGAGTTGTAACAAGATATATATATATATATATATATATATATATATATATATATATATATATATATATATATATATATATATATATATATATACAAAATTCATAATCTGCTACAATGTTAATGGTGATGATATCAAGCAGAATTCATCCACTCAAAACATGGAATGTTAATACAAATGGAACATTTAAACAAAAGAAGCATCAAAACAATGCGCATTCCCTCTTTGTTATCAAATATTGTATTACATTGATCTAAATAAAACTAATTTGTTTCATTGATCTATTTCAAAATTACTGGTAACAAATAACCCATATTAAACAATTCCAGGAAACACTAATAAGAGATGGGCATTGTATAGATAAGATTATTTTATTCCAATTATAGAGGAAGGGGGATATATACAATCTTCGAGTTTCCATTCATTATTTGCTTTTATAATTAATATATCATTTATGTGCCCATGGTTTATAACACCATTCACATCACTTATATCACATTTAGATTAATTTGCATACATTTACAGAAATATAGAGGGGCCAACTTCTTATGAAAAATTACATCTATATACGTTTATTTCTTTAAAAAAAACCCACTGATTTGCTTCAACAAAAGATAGACTGCTAAGAGATGGGCAAGGTATAGTTAAGATTATTTCTTTCCAATTATAAGAGGAGGGAGGTAAATACAAACTTCAAGTTTCGTTCATTATTTACAATTTTTTTTTATGTGCCAGTTTTTTTAAACATTAAAATCACATTGACATACATTTACAAAAAACGGGGCCAGCATACTTAAAAATACATACATATGTTTAATAATGATTAAAATTTTGATTAGCAAAAAAAGTTGTAAAGGTGGAAATCATTTTGACACCTGTAAATTGCCATGTTCTTGTAGAGGCCCCTAGTAGGGAAAGAGCCACTCCCAGACATTTAAAGTTTAGACCTTTTAAAAGTAAACAAAACCGTAATAATTTGGCTCAATATTGGCTTTTTTGTTAATATAAAAAATCAAATTATTTGCAATTATTTTGAAGCAATAATTCTTTAAATACCCACGAATTAAGAATTTTTGAGTAAACATATTTTTTTTTCTAAAAATGTTGCACAATTGATAACAGTGTTAACTTGTAAAATTTTGTTAATATAGATTGTTTGCTTTTATTTAAAGTTTAAACCATAATGATTTAAAAAAAAGGAAATCTCATCTGAACACGCCTTTGAATTTTAAATAAAATTAAAGACATTTATTCAAAATTACTGATACTTGTGTGTTTATTGGTATCCTGTTGATTGAACTATGTTCTGTATTCTCCTCTGTGTAACAGTTTGTATGTTGTGGAATGGAAACTGTGCGAGTGACTGTTAATATGAGTAAAGAGCAGCCTGGAGGTTCCCTGTGATCTGTTGACAGATCCCCAGGATCTCCCAGGCAATGTCTCTACATGGATAACATTTCATTAATCCCAGATGATGGTGGACTTCGACCTGAAGCTCATAAAGAAGCTCTTCTTGTGATAATGTTGTATCAATATGTTTGTAACACAAAAACTTTAGGAAGTGTAATGTTACAAACACCGGGATACATGAGATAGGCATACTGTTCTGTAGAGCAGACTGTTGTTCTGGTATTAGTTCACTGATAAAACAGATTCTGCTGTAAAGTCTGATATCCCCTGCTACAGCCTGTCTGATCTTTGTAGACCAGGACTGTCCGTCTACAGCCTCAGTATACCTCTCTCTGTCTACACGTTCCCAATACATCAGATATGGCTGTGCTAACTTGCCCTTTGTCATCTCTACAACATATAAAGCTTCCCTGTATCTATGCATCTTGAAATAATATATGGCAATGTACAACATATCAGAAATACACCCAACTTGGCTGCTATCTTCAGCATGACATTTTGCCTGCATTATATACCTGTTTGTTGGCACTTTTGTTAATATCTTGTAATAGAAAAGCAATAGACTGAAGGACGAAGACTGTATTTTTTTGTAACACTACAACCTTATAGTGTGACAGGGGTGACTGTACCAACTGTTCTACTATGTTTATGAATTTGGTAATTCGACAAAAGTCTTCATCAAGTGTACCCGTGTTATACATATATGAGGACTCCATTACCAGGTCTACATCATGCTCAACTTTAGACCTTATAATTATCTCATCTGTACAAATATAAAGTATAGGATTGTACAGGACATCAATGATGTAGGACCTGATAGAGGAACTCTGTAACAGACAGGCCAGACCTTTCTTGTACAATTCATTTAACTGTACGAATGAAAAAATGACAATAACGAACAATCTATTTTGTGATGATCCATAGACCTTTGTCAGAAACAGATTGTTTTGTGGGATGAAAAAGTTAGGACAAATTCCTCATACACCCATTTAAGGAGGAGTTTAAAGCAGACCCAGAAACCGGCAAGGAGATTGTGTGGACACCAGTAAGGTAATGTGTTTTGTTGAATCACCCAAAAAACTGTTGTCTTCATGTGATAGGAACACAACAGTTTGTCGGTTTCTTCCGATTGTTGATTTATAACTTCCTTTAAAAAAAAGTTTTAACAACCCATAAGTTAAAAACTGGCTGTGATTCATTGAGTACACAAGTTTGTATTCTGCCCGAGAAAAAGAAATTCTCCATTCTTTATTTTCATTTTCGTGGGGCCCTAATGGGTGTCCTATTGCTACAAAGTGACATCCATTTCTGATGATGTCATTGACAACTTCAGCATCAGGCCATGTGTAACATCTGTCTATCCATGAGGAGGCAGACGGCGGCCAAGAGTCGCAAACAAAAAGTGTCAGTAACTGAAGCAAAGTGAATCCTGGTTGACTTTCAGAACTGTCAGAGAGAATCAAGGTTGTATTGACTATGTTGTAATACTCAGACTGAGACATGTCCATGATCACTCGGTGGTTATTTGGCCAGTACATTTTGTCAACATCTGATCCTTCCAGTCTGAATCCTTCTCTCATACTTCCACTCATCATCTCAAAAGTTTCCCCTTTACGTACGAATTTTTTCTCCACCATCTCCCTGATGTCCATCGTCTCCCTCCGAATAACCAGTTGATGTGGGGTCCCCAATCTATCACACAGTCCAACAAACACCGACTCTGGCATGCGGTGCATTCCCTCACATCTGTCATATATGTCAAATATGTATATTTATTTCTCATTCACATTATTTACAAATCATCAAAAAATAACAAATAAATAACATTTGAAAATTAGGGATATCAATTTAAAACACTTACGTTTGTGAGGGGAGAAACTCCATTTTCAAAGAAAATAACTATCAGGGGAAAATATTTCCTGCCATTTTATTTTAGGTGCTGTACGTTATTTCTATGTAAGAGTCTTTATACAAATGTTAAAATAGAAATGAAGGAAATCAAATTTTTTAAATCGCTAGACATCTAATTCATGTTCTTGCAGTGAATGCATGTAACAGAACGACAAGTCTATAACAGGAAAACAGATTATTAAACTCTGTATTGCATTATCTATATCCACTGTATATTTCCATTCTGTTTGCATTAATTTGTAAATCCATGACTTTCATGGTCCGTGTTTGCTCTGCTCATGTCTTGTATTTCTCCTTTGGACTATTGAATTTGAATACTGTTCGATTTCACCACATTTCATTTTTCATATCACAATGTTACGTCAAACCTGATCACGGCTTATTTACACAAATTAACAAGTCAACGTCACGCTTTTTGAAAATATGATTTAAAATATATTAATTATTTTTAATATATTTAAATAATAATTTTAAAAATTGATGTACATGTATATTTCTCATGTGTTTGGTTTATCTTGAGTAAGAAAGGAATTCTATAATAGTACAAATATGAAAGATTAAGTATATGATAAATAAAAACAGAAAAATCGAAATTAATTGTTTTGGCGAATTTACTGGGGGCCGTATTTCACATCATCCTTTGCACCACATTTCATAGCTGCAGAGCAGCAGCTCTACCAGAAATTTCTTGATAACAGGCCGTGAAGCTCACCTCACACAAAAAAATTACGCTACACAGCTAAGTATGTCTCATGCCTGGTGAGCACAAATCTGTTTGTAAACGACTCTTTGGAAACCACTAAAAACCAAAAAAAAAAAAACCAAACAAATTGATAATACATATAAATATCAGTGCGTTTTTTGTATTGGGTCATAAAATGCATTGCATTAAGTCTACATTAATATTTAAAAAATATGCATTAAGTCAAGAGAATCACATGAGAATTATATTCATGTAGTTTCATATGTTGGTGCATGTATGTTTCGATGAGTCGATAATCCTAAAAACGACTAACAAAATTTTTTACGGAGTTGAATCATTATTGAACCTCTGTCCATTATATTTACTGTTACTTCGTTTTCTTTGTGATAGAAAAACATTTACTTGACATGCGTTTAAAAATCTTTCCCCTGCTATTCCAAATCTAAAACGTTAATCAGGATGTGTCATATTTATTTACTCTTGTTTTGAAATTATCCATATCATGTAGAATTTTCAATATAATTTCATTCTATAAAGAATGTTCTTAATTTTTGCCCAGTTTATCCGATATAATCTGGTTTGAGGCAGTGCACGCTTTATAATCCGCGAAGCGGGTTATAAAAAAGCGTGCACTGCCTCAAACCAAGTTAGGATAATCTGGGCAAAAATTAAAAACATTTCTTATAATTTAATTAAAAGATAAAAAAAAAACCAATTATTAAAGATAGAAATTATGTATTTTTGCATAAAATTTGAATTTACTGTTTAAGGGTTGTCAAGGGGGCATGGCTACATAGCTAACCAGGTTATACAAAAAAAATTAACTTTTTTCTGTGTGTTTAGCCAATCAAAATGCTTGTTACAAATAAAATTAAATTATATAAAAAGGGACCACTAATATATGTTTAGGGATAAGGATCCTTTAATATAATCCAATCTATCAAATTTAATATTTGAAACAGTTGTTATGGACGTAAAGTGTTCTATATATGAACATGTACTTTTACCTTATTTATGTTTAAGAAGTATGTAAATTTATTGATGGATCCTTACATTTGTTTAACTGCTCATTTACATGCTTCAAATGGGGATTACTCCCAGGCCATTACCTACTACAGTAAAACACGCCAATAACGAAGTTCCAGGGGCTTGTTATTTTGCCTCGTTATAAGCGTAATTCGTTATAACCGTCAAGTCTACAACATGCAATAAAATCACGGGGATTGACATTCGCCATTAGCGTCAATTCATTATAAGCGTCTTTGCTATCAATCGATCAAAACTTCTATGTTGCTGCATACTACGGCAATCGGATCTTTGCCCACATCAATACAGAGAGCTTCGTCAAGGTTAACTTCGCAAGTTATGTCTAGAATAGCCTGACAACAAGCTATACATAAACTGTGTCAGGGTAAGTCTTACAATTAGATATACTTAAATCATGTCAGGGGCATTCTCACAACCAGCTACACATAATCTATATCAAGTTCAATCTCACAACCAGCTCCACGTAAACTATCGAATGGTAGGTCACTCAATGTGCTTTACATAAACTATGTCAGGGTAAGTCTCACAACCAGCTTCACATAAACTATGTATGGGTAAGTCTCACAACCAGCTACTCTTTAACTATGTCAGAATCATTCTCGCGAGCAACTTCAAATAAACTCTGTCAAGGTCAATCTTACAACCAGCTACACATAATTATATAGTGTAAGGGTAAGTCTCACAACCGGCTTTACATAAACTATGACAACCAGCTACGCATAATTAAACTATGTCAAGGTAAGTCTCACAACCAGCTACGCATAAACTACTGTAAAATCATTAGAATTCGTGGGGCTTAATTTTTGTGGTATTTGTTGGTAGTCCTCCCCCACGAATTTACATCCTCAATAAAAACTTTTTTTCTGAAATGGAAAACCGTTGCATCCATGAAATTACATCCCACGAATAAGAAATGAACTCACTATCCACGAAAATTGGCCCCCATGAATTTAAATGATTCCACAGTATATCAGAGAAATAAACATCTGCATAAAATCTGACGGAGTTTTAAATTCGGCTTTTTTTTTGACTGATGTTAACTAAATGAAACTGATAAAATTTGAGAGTTCGCAATTATATATTCTCGCAAAACGGTTGAATCGCGAAATTAAGTAATTGCGAAAAATAAGGAATCTACAGTATGGTAGGGTAAGTCTCACAATCTGCTATTAGAATTTTATTTTGAGAATGAAAAATATACGTTAAACTTAGATATTATAAATATCAAACATTGATAGGTCTGTTTTATAGTGTAACGTAATTCACAACAGTGTAACGTAATTCGTCCACATATACGTGTGAGGCATGTTTTGAAAACGTAAATTTGGTACCAACTTGGAAAAATGGGTATGCCAGGGTAAATCTAACAATCAGTTACGCATAAACTATGTCAGGTTTAGTCTTACAACCATCACACATAAACTATGTCAGGATAAGTCTCACAACCAGCTACACATAAAATATGTCTGGGCAAGTGTCACAACCAGCTAAATTTAAACTATGTCAGGGTAAGTCTCACAACCAGCTATGCATAAACTATGTCAGGGTAAATCTCAAATCCAGCACACATAAACTGTCAGGGTAAATCTCACATCCAACACACATAAACTATGCCAAGGTGAGTCTCACATCTTGCTATACATAAACTATGTCGGGATAAGTCTTACAACCAGCAAACATAAACTATGTCAGGATAAGTCTCACAACCAGCTACGCATAAACTATGTCAGGGTAAGTCTCACAACAAGCTACACATAAACTATGTCAGGGTGAATCTCACATCCAGCACACATAAACTATGTCAGGGTAAATCTCACATCCAACACACATAAACTATGCCAAGGTGAGTCTCACATCTTGCTATACATAAACTATGTCTGGGTAAGTCCACAACCAGCTACAGTTAAACTATGTCAGGGTAAATCTAACATCCAGACACATCTACTCAGGGTAAGTCTTACAATCCACTTCACATAAACTGTGTAATATATGTATTGACAGTTTGCAGTGATGTGTACACCATAAGTAGCACCGCCGTGGCTCAGCGGTTCTAATATATGGTGGTGGTTTCATACCCCCTCAGTGTGTACCGGTCTCAAGTGTGGATCTGTGTCTTGGACTTGAATGTTGATGCTACTATGTCAGTACTGTTTGTGGCAGCTGATCTTTTATTTTCAGGAACTGCAAGTTTTATATAATAAACTATAAAAATGATCTGTTTTCTTTTATTGGATAGTATTATGAGCCATCATTGATGACAATGAATTTGTGAATGAAGAAATTAGTATGAATCAATCATAAATCAGTAATAAATTAAAAAGTAATCATCAAGTGTGTCAATATTGTGTCAGAACTCTATAAGATGTGTGAAAGGTCCATTAGTGTCAGTGGAAAACACTTGACGGTTTCCATAGGTCCCTGCTTTAACATCACAATCCTTAGATTTCTCTTGACCTTGAACTGTTTTTCTACAAAGGTCAACGAATGCACTGTACAGATTTTCTCCCTCTTCCTTGTTGATGTTTCTATGGTACTGCATGACCTTGCCCTTTAGGTTCCCACCCAAGGTTGCCTGTGGAATAATAAGGACATCCCCGGGAAGGTCAAGGACAGACACCAGCTTCCCATTCTCTGCGGAACTCAATCTTGTGTTCAAGGCCGCCTTGGCTTAATAAAAAACAAGACAAGCCCGATACTATATATTGATACAACTCATACTTTAATAGTTCTAGTTAAATGAGATGAACTTAATAAAGGTATATTCATAATGACATTGTGAGGTATACTCATAATGACATAGTGAGGTACATGTATATTCATGATGACATTGTGAGGTATATTCATTATGACATTGTGAGATAAGTGAATTAATTATTACCATATAAGAATGTTTACAAAAAAATATGTTCCATGGTAAGTGTGTAATAGTACATTACCCATCTTTTCAACAATGTCCATATTTGCTCCTTGCAGGAAACAAACGTAAACTATTAATCCATGATTAATCTGTTAAAAAAATATAAATCTTGATGATTGCAATTATGATGTTCAGAAAAAAGAAATCACTTAAGGCACTATATTTATAATTTATGCCAACTGTTTGAATGAACAAGACATATAATAATATAAAGTGGCTTCTTTTATGCCCATTTATGAAATATATTTTTATGGACATATTAGATCCTTTCCCCAGTAAGTAACAGAATTGGTGTTGTGACTTGACATCAAACTTGGAATTAAAAAAGCTGGCTAAGATGATTATTGTTAAAAAGAAATGTTGTGTATTAATCATATAGACCTAAATACTCTGGTATGTTCTGATGAGGGCTTTCTTCTGATGAAATTAGCTGCAGGTCTGTAGCTCCCGGTCTGAAAAAATTTGGATGGACGACCTGGGAGCTACAGGGCCACCCATTGAAAAAATTGTATATTTATTGCGCAGAAAAACTTGCGCTAGTTTTCGACTAATTTACCTTATTTATATGCAAATTCTGTGAAAACAATTAGTACTTAAAATAATATGACAAACCAGTACAAGATTCAAACCCGGACCCCCAAAATCTCTAGTCAGGTGCTCTACCAACTGAGCTATCTGGCGTCAGTATTCAAACCGGTTTGACCGTCACATTCCTCCCCCTTAAATGATCTTTGCCCTTGAAGATCACCCCAGGCTCTTCCCCAGGCAGGAGTTAACCTTTCAGTTCCAGGGGTTGGTCACGGGACCAAATGCAACGGGATGGGAGAAATAATGACGGTTAAGACCGATTCGAATACCAGCATCAGATATCTCAGTTGGTAGAGCACCTAACTAGAAATGCAGGGGCCGGGTCCCAGTCTGGTCGGTCATTATTTCTCCCATCTCGTTACATTCAAATATCCCCCAACTTTTAAAAGAAAAAACCAAAACATACACATAAAACCATTCATTATTAACAACACATACATACATGTGTAGATCACATTTTTCAGTATAAACCGCTAAGCACAAAATGATGCAATCGTCTGATAAACAGTCTATTATTTCAGACACGTGTCCTGGTCCGTATATATGAAAAATTGTCAAAATATCAAACCGTTTATAAGGAAAAATAGGATCTTACTGTTACATATTTTGCCTCCTCGTCTTCCGTTGCTGGTTGAACCATAAGTTTAGCGGACAAACACTGCTGAAGAAGTATTCTTCCATTTGGCTGTGCACTTGCCATTTTCGGTCAAACCGAAACCGAAAGTATGAAACCGATACCCGATTAAAACGTTGTATTTTTATCTCAAACGAGCTTTTTTATGAATTTCAATAATCCTTTATTACTTCATAAAACAATTTTTTTTTTTAGGTTGAAATATATCCTTTATTTTTGATAGCTTCTATCTCGCTGACACATAACAAATTATTATATCATTGATCTAGGGGACAGTGCTTCAACCAAGCATGGTTTCGTAATCAAGAAAAATAAAAATGTCACACCATAACAGAACAAGGCAGCCAAGCGAAGATGATGAAGAAGACGACCCTTTAGACAGAATACTGAAGAAATCTGGCTGTGCAGATCTTCATTACAAAGTACAGGTAAATGATTTATTTTCATTTGTTTACCAAGAGTTACTACACTTAGTCTTTTTCCATATGATGGATCATGGAAGCAACTTATGGCTTTTTCAGATTCCCGCGACATTTAGATCACACATTTTCCATCACTCAACTTTAATTCACTCTTATTCTATAGCCTATTTTGCATTGATAAGTATCCTTGACATGCCTTTTGAAGTCAAGGTCAGTAGATGACTGGGTTTTTATTATTTTACAGCGAGGATGTTGGTGGCTGACATTGAATATCAACAGATGTCTCTATAAACATTAGAAATGACCAATGATCAATTCTTTAATGATAAATCTTTAAGTCTAGCCACCCCCCCAAACTTTTGTTATTTTGATGCCACTGCGTTTTAATGTAGCTTGATCATGGGTATTCTGACCTGTACAGTGCAAGTATAAATTACAATGCCGTGAGATGTTCTCTTGGTGCAAGGGGGATAAGCCATATTCATAACCTTTTCCTCACTAGGTGACATCATTCTAAATAATAAATCTATTGTATTTGTCAAATGTCACTTATTCTAAAAACTGTACTTGTATCCTTGTAATGCCCTGAGTGGGTTCATGATTGGAATTTAACTTTTTCTATCCTATTCTGTGTGTTCCCATCATGATATTATCAGTTAGGTCAATTTATCATGGACATTTCTTCCAGTTCTGCATGGCAGAGAAGCAGGATTGGCGACAGTGTCAATTGGAGGTCAAAGAATTCCGGGAGTGTGTGGAGAGGAACAAGACCAAGCCCGCGGAGAAGACCTGAGTCCGAGGGACTGGTCCTTACCCTCGGCAGCTCCGTCTTGTAGACTCGAGGCATCCCAGGACAATCAGGACAAGAGTCGTAGCAGGCAGCTCTCCGTCTAAACAGTCGTGAACATGATCAATGTGAACATATTTTGTACATTGTTTATTGTGATCTATTGATTTATATTTTACATTTGAAAACATTTTTTTATTACATTTATAAAGTCACTAATGCATATCTGGGTGAACTTTTGCAATGGTCAAGGGCTCATATTTAAGGAATAAGGAATCATTTTTATGATATTATGAGGTGATCAAATACGGTCAGGGTGATCAAATCCAATAAAGTCCGAAGAGCTTTATGAAAGATTTCAACACACCCGACCGTATTTAACCATCTCATAATATTCAAAAATTGATTCCTTACTTATGTTTATATAATTTTCAGCAATTGTACGATTAAATATTAAAATAGTCACTGATGAAATGTAGCGGACTATGTGTTACAAAATTGATTCGTAGTGTTACTGCATACAAAGACACTGGGAAAAGTAAATAATAAGGTGGTATGGGACACCTGTCAATATTAATGTGGATTAAAGTGCATTATAATTAAAATACTTTCACCAGTTTAGAATTTTCAAATGTTATAATATTTAATCAAAAAGTGCATATAATTTGATTATTTCATCTCAATGGTGTAGCATGGCGAGGCAATATGTACGTCCACACAGGTGAGACCTCTACAGCGAATTGCTTTAAACTGTTAAGAGGTCTGCGGCTTATATAGGAGTTGTAGATAAAGCAGTAATGAAAGAGAAATATGGTGGACAGTGCCTGTTTATTAGCGGTGTGCAGCTTTAAATTATGAACTATGATGACCATCGGTTGAGCTGACTAGCGGACTATAAAGCTTGGGCAACCTCCCTTGTGATCGCTGTCTCATTTCCCACTACTAGTATATATTCCTTTTGAAACGGAGATCGATATTAAAAGTACAAGAGATACTGATATAAGTTTTAGAACTCGTTTATCAATCGTTGTAAAAATATATAAAATTCAGTTCATTATTAGCTTATGATTTGTGATGCATCTTCCTCAAACTTTATAATTAAAGAAATGACAGTTTTAAAATGTTCAGAGTGACATTAAGTTACTACAAGCTCAAATCTGAAAGTATTTTTGGACCATCTTTTGGCAGTGTAATATTAGGCAATTCATGACAGTGATTTGACCAGTTATAAGCCATAAAATTTTGCCCAATTTATGACCTAAAGATAATAAATGTAAACTTTAATTTTTCTTCCTTCATATATTTCGGTATCGCTGCCATTGAAAAATGCTCCTTTCTGAGAGCTTCCATTAATTAAGAGTTTTGGTCCCATACTGTACATTTCATTACAAGCTTTTCACTTTCTAGCAGTGGAGTAAGATTAGGCATTATAGCTAAAGGAGTAAGGGGCAAATTCCTCCACAAGTGGGTTCTGACGATTCTGGGCAATTCCAGCCAGGAATTGGTACAGGCCCCGTTTTACATTCAAACGTTTAGATGCCCCCTTGAATCCCTGTGTTTGTCATTCATTGTGATTAAAAAGTCACAAAGGAATATTTCAGTTTTATTGGCATATTTTTTGTTCTAGAGCTGAGACATGACACTACAGAAATGATAACAGACACAAACAGAATCTAGCGGCCATCTCTCTACTGATACACACCAATCTAATACTGGAGGCCCATCATCTGACCATCTTCTATGTTCATACACAAAGATACACGTCTCTCAAAGACTTTTACAGAAACAAAAATATACTCAAGTTTAATATACATTGCCCTATTCAAAACTTTCTCCATTCAACAAGTGTGTGGCTTCCATAAAATATAAATATGTAACTAGTACTACACAAGCAATCTGTACACATTTCATCATTTGATCATCGGAATGTACCTGAAGGCGTCGTTTACCTGGACTCTGAAGTGCATCTATGGAATTTTAGGTTTGATCATTATCCCCTCTTCTAGTAAAACCAACGAATTCAGTCATTGCACTGACATATTATGCAAAAACAAAAATTAAATCATTTATTTCAGATTTAATAGCAATTCATAAATGAAAAAAGGGATAAATATAAAAAAGATACAATTTGTCAGCAATCAACAGTAATCTTTTCAATAATCACTAAAAGGAGAAGAAATCAGAAATGAACAATTGCACAATAATCAAGTCAAATTAATAAAGGCCTCTGCTACAGTGGCATGGTCAAGATTTGAGCGGAAAATTTTCAAACTTTATTTTTCTACTTATGTGTTTAAAATGCTTCATTAAAGCATTTCCAGTGGTCAACAAAACTTTGAGTGTCAGTCGTTGAATTAAAAGCAAGATACAGAGCTCAGTTTTGTTGTGTAAACACATCTTGTTCCATGTTTTTGTTTACACATTGAGTGCTAGGTTTAAAACTAAACTGAATGTGACAAACAGTAGAAAATGTTTACCTTTTTGTATTCATAGTTAACAAGCAACTAGAAAAAATCTCCTTGAAACAGAATTTGGCTGAGCATTAAATATAACAAATAAAGCAATGTAAACATTAAAATGGAAAAATAAAATCTGAAATTTTCAGGTAAAATCGTGACCATGCCCCTATAACTGAGAACTAAAGAAATATTCTATACAAAGAGATAGGTGAGAAAATTATGATTAACTATGATATAATAAAAACTGAATTAACGTTGTTCCTAGATTGTCCTGTCAACGACGGGCTGACTACAGAATGCTGCATTATTTGATGATGAGCCTCGAGATGGCTGAGGCCCCCTCACTGGAACAACAAGCAGTGAAGACTATCTAACAAAATCCAAACAGGGGCATAGCAAGGGGGGTAACTCCAGTCATGTATGATACCATGTATTGCTACAGTAGAAATCCATTACACAGTAGTAAACACGCAACAACAATTTTGGTAGGTTATCTATCAATTATCATCAAGTTTGCATTCAATATACTATCTGATATAAACAACAACAAAAAGTCCATCAAATATAGCACTAGGTCAGTATGTTTGACAAAAGCAGATGGGCAAGTTCTGCCAAGAAGTCATGTTACAGAAGCAGAAAAAAAACCTGAAATTTAACGCAATAAAAACTGAACAAAAAAATTACAGAAAAAAGATTGTTATTACTTTGGTATCATTACATTTTAACCATGGCAAAAAATTTGAAATCATATTTTGCTTACAGAATTAGTCCTGAATCGTTGTGAAGACATAAACAAATATGTTACCGAGGTTCCCCAGGCCAGGGGTAAACCCTCGGGTTTACCTTGCATGAAGGAGCCTTTATAATATATATACATATGCGATATGAAAAACATGACATTTCAGAACAACACGTACACTGGTATAGAAACACAGCTCACACACTCAGCCTGAGAACCGCAAACAGGCACGCTCTCTCTCTCACACACACCAAACTAAGGACAACAACTGCTCCCCCGCCGAGAGAAACATACCGATAGCAACCAAAGACAGTGGGGATTACCAGAATTTCCACTAAATAAACATTTGTAAGAATATAACAAGTTCAACATTTGATAATCAGCTGTAAATTCACCACTGTGTGAACCTGAAGAGTTCCAGTATTACAATGCAACTGTCCATTCAATTTAGTTTATCAGTGACCTTTAGTCTGACTATAGATCAATGTTTAATCAAGGAAACCTCCAGACAAAGGTGTAATTGAGCAAGTACGAAATGTTAGAACATGTAGATCTAAATGAAATCACTCGGTCACTGGTACTTGAGAAACCTTCAGTCTTCCTTCTTGTCTGTCTAGCCTCGGTCCTCCTACAAAACAAGCCAAAACAATCATACTTAAGTGAAGGAGAAATGTTCACTCAAAGCCCTTTAAATACCGCCACCCCAACCTCTTCTCCATAGGGAATTCTTTAACCTGAGGCCCTTCCCCTCCTTTATAATGCAACAAGTATGATTGAATTCTTATAGAACACCCTCTCACTTCCTTTATAATATACGGTAACTGGTTCATATGATATTCTTTTATCACAGACCCTCCCCTGCCTTATAATGCCACATGTTAATATGAAATTCAATTACCCCTCCCTTGTAATGCAAAAGGTTAATATGGATATTTTTCACCAGACCCTTCCCTTTGAAAACAAAACAGGTTGATGTAATTATTTTTCACCACACCCCTCTCTCCTTTCGTAATGCAAGGTTAATATATAATATGACAAAATAAGGCTGAATCGGAGTGACTGTAAGATAAACCTTCCTGTTTGAAACAAGGAACACTTGTTGGATGACTAACAGTTGTTTGATAAGATTGATTCATGAATAAAACTGTTGCTGCATTTGCCTGCACAAATATGTTACATTGATAAAAGCAAGCTCTATATAACATGATCATAATACTGTAATGGACTAACAATGTCCCAAGGTCCTTATTAAGCCTTTCACCAAGATAACAAAAATAAAACCATGTGACTTACATCTTCTGTTGTGGAAGGTCGCAGTCTCTTTAATATGCTTTCTATTGTACTTCTCCTGTTTAACAGATAATGGAGTTGATGAGAGGATACAAGGAGACCATATGTCTGTATATTTAATATGAATTACAGTTTACAACCCATTTTCACATATCTTCACTGTATGTAGTATCAATTATTGTTTTCCCTCAGACTGAAATGTCACACTTTCATTGGTTTAAACATAGCACATGACAGCCTCATATATCTCTATGTTAGTTCGGTGAGAATTAATATTAGGCAATATGGCCGTCATTGGCCGATGCTTCGCTCACTCATTTCGACATTTCATATTATTTAATACAAAAACCGCATGAAGTAAGTTCTTAAAATATTTGGAATAGTTGCCCTTTGAAATTCTTTAAAGTTAGAGTAGTTGCCCTTTGAATATCCATGTCACTTTATTGTGTCTGGAGCAGAACAAAATGGCAGCGTTGAGATTTGCTCAAATCTCTGCAGACGAAAGGGAGAAAACATTTAAAGTTGAATAGCAACAAAACATTGCAAGTAAACATGAGTGAAGCGAAGATTTTAAAAGAGTATTGGGTTTAAATGAGTTTAATTGGACGAGACGTTATACTATAGGCAATTTGTACATGGGTTTGCTTAGATCATTTTTGTGAAAAATGTGTCGCTTGATAGTCCGAGGGAAAACAAAACACTTATTAGGTTTGTTACTGACAGACTACAGAAATTTATTGGGTTGATCAATCTCAAAGACAGCTCGGCTTTCCCTTGCTATCTATGACATTGATCAACCAGATAAATTTCTGTAATCAGTCAGTAACAAACCTATCAAATAAGTAATAATAAGAATTTAAATTTTTTGTTAAAGTTTTGGAAATGTTTTGTTTCCAAATTGGATAAAAATGGAAATTGACGATCTTCCGTAAAAAATCCTTAAAAAAAAAAGTTATGGCAGGGTTTGACACTAAGGCACGGCCGACCGACTGAGTCAAGTAAACGATAGGTCTGGTCGGGGTAAAATGTCTGTGTACTAGCCCGACTGGTCGTGTGAAAAAAAAAAATGTGCACATAATTTTTCTGTAATTAAGCACTTTTCCTAACAGGCATAAATTCTACAAACTACTGTATTTTAAGAACAACCAAAGGATGACGTTGGGCGAAATACTCGCTTTTTGTTTGGTAACTTTGCCAGAATTTCCTCCGAAAGAAAAGTTCAAGTTGCCCTGTACACGTACTGATTTCACAATCGTGTAAATTTACCCCAGAGGCAATAAAATGATAATTATGTAATTCTAAAGATGTATTCACAGACTCAGTTAAGGCCTGTTGTGATTAATAACTCGAGTCCATCTTATGGGTGATCATGTTACCACATGCTGTGCAAACTGATGTTTATTGCTTTAAGGCTAGTGCTGATATTACAATAAGTTGGTAACTTGTAATTAGTTAATAACTCTGCCAAGTTAATGCTAAAATAATCAGAAAACCGTTTGTTTACAGTTATCTTTAAAAAAAAAAATCCTCAACATAACGGTTGGGTTTGACTAAAACCCTCCAAATACACAAGAAACAGAGACTGATCTTATTCGTCATTTTAGCTAACACAATTACAAAATATTTGATCTATAAAATGTATGAATACATCAAACGATTTAAATTAAATAAATTGGATAAGTTTTTTTAATTTTTAGAAGTTGTTTTATTTTTAATTGACTTGCTTCTAATCTAATTTAAATAATTGAACAAAATCATGTAAAAGGTTAAATCTGTTAATACATGTATCATCATTATTGTTATGCCATTGTCAAGTATTGGAAGACTCCCTGTTTTCTCTAACTTCTCCCTATTTTTCTGTTAACGAATAGTAAAGTCTCCCTAAAATTTTGCTCTAGCTTGGTCCCTGGTCAACCCATGTATCAATATTAGTACGATTTGATTAAACTAAATCTTAAATACAGTTTGAATAATTCATTATTAGTAAAGATAAACTAATACAATTAAAGAGAAACAAGTCTTAAATATTCTATGTTTGTCATTACTTTTAGTCTATTTTTGTCAAAATTGGTCAGGGCTAGTGGTAAAAAGAGTCAGGGCTATTGAAAATATTGCTGAGGTAGCCCGACTGGTCTAGTAATTCAAAAACTTAATGTCAAACCCTGTATGGTCAGTCTGGGAAGCAGAAACAAACCATTTTTTTTCTTTGGCCTATGTATTCTTATAAAATGTAATTCATTGAACATGTATAAAAATTGTCTTACTTTGAGATGATATGTACTTTTGAGTTTTGCTTTGTCTTACTTTATGGTGACATGTATTTTAGAGTCTTACTTTGAGGTGATATGTACATTTGTACTTTGTCTAACATTGAGGCACCATGTAATTTAGAGTCCAACTTTGTATTACATTGAGGCACCATCAGTCCACATACTTTTGAGTTCAACTATGTCTTACATTGAGGCAACATGTACTTTAGGGGCTGACTTTGAGGTGATATGAACTTAGGGTCTAACTTTCTCTTACAAGTTTGTGATTTGTACAACAGACTGCAGCATCTTAATTAAAGGTGGTTTAAACAGTACAGGCTAAGAGTGCAGTGTACTTATCTAAGGCGATTTTAACAAAAGATTTCAATATTTTATTCTGTGGTGTTTTTCACAGTAAGAGTACAGTGTCTTACTTTATCTTTTTTTGGGGGGTGGGGGTGAGGATTTGAATTAGATTGCAATGTTTTACGTTGAGGTTGTTGTTACCTCACAGTGTCTTCCTTAGTAATGCAGTTTATACTGTCTTACTTTGAGGTGATTTATTTTATAATAGTTACATGTAATACTGTCTTACTTTGAGGTGATTTTTCATAATACAGTTACATGTAATACTGTCTTACTTTGAGGTGATGCCCCCTCCAGGTGGGAATCCATCCATTTCCTCGTTAAGCATGTGCATTATGTAGGGTAAATCTGCCTCGGCCATGTCTGGCTGTGCTATTATTTCTGAATACAGGGGAAAAAATTGATTATCATACACATTTCGCAATATTTTGTTTGACTTAAGCACATAACCAAATACCGACTGAAATTTGAAACTCAGTTATGTACTTGTGCACATATATGCTGTACTGTACTTTAATGATAATCTGGTTTTCAGATGTATAACGATGCGATATTATATACCTTTAATTTTTGCCTCTATTTTTGCATCCAAATCCTGATCTTGTTTCACTGCTTCCTCCGAGAGTCGGGGAGCTCCTTCAAAAGCTACTATGACGATACTCATATTATCTCGGCTACCCTGTAGATAATTAAAATAAAATCATGAATAGTAATGGATACAACTCATAAACTATTGGACCATTTAACAGCATAGAATGAATTCTAGACTTGCATCAAACAAAGTGAGGTCCTACCTTATGAAGACAAGTATCCACCACCATATTACAGATCATCTCTAAACTGTCTGTAACTCTCATTCTGCTCCTAACAAAATCACAGAGTTCATCGTTACTCATTACATCCCATATCCCATCACAAGCCAGCACCAAAAATTCATCTTTGTCGCTCCTGGGTTCCACAGAAATTTCTGGCTCAGGGGACACCAATTGTTCACAGGGACCCATTCCCTGTACATTTTTATATTCAAAGTCTCCTAAAGCTCTTGATACAGCCAGGGAGCCGTTGACCCTCTGAATCATCACACTGCCCCCTGCCCTCTGAATGCGCTCCTTCTCTGCGGGGTTGATTGGTTTATGATCACAGGTAGTGAAATGGCATTTGCCGCCACGAGAGAGCACTGCTCGTGAATCTCCGCAGTTGGCAAAAAATATATGCTGAGGTGAAACGATGACACAGACAGCAGTTGACCCACTTTTATCCTCGCCGCTCACCATCTCTGGCATTCCGCGGATTTTCTCGTCCAGCTGAAGGAACCCTGTCTTAATTCCCTTGTTGACGTCTTCTAGAGATGGTTGGATCTCTGTGCCCTCTTTTAACTCCAACTTTCCCTTAAAATCATCATTAGAGACAATCTCCTGCAGTAGCTGCTCCGCACATGTTGCTGAGACTTTAGCACCAGCGTGCCCATCAAAGACGGCAAAGAAAGACCACTGCTTCAGTCCATAGGGTAGCCCCAAGATGGCGGTGTGTGCGTCCTCCATCTCCACCCTCCAGCCCTGCATGCTGCTGAGGCCATAACGCAGGGTGTTCCCAACTCCTCCCTCATTGTGCTTGTCTGTCTTTGGTTTGTCTAAAAATGCTCCCATTCTGCCTGGAAAACAAAATTTGAAAACATCCATTGATTTTCAGGATAATAATGAAGCAGTTGGCGACAGCTATTTGTCAGTAATTTCACAACATCACGAAGAGCCACAATGTAGTCATTTGGCCTTCCCCTTTTTTTGATATAATTACACCCAAATTGTAATAATTACTGACAAGCAATTTGATGTTTTTTTTTCTTTCCTCTTGCTGCATTCTTTTACTTATTATTGTCTCTGTTTTTGTAAATTTAGGTTTTTTTTCTCATTCAGCCCATGTTTTTGTTTAATCCTGTGAATTTATAAACACACACCTAATAAAGCAAACCATACTAGACATAAAAAAATCTTTGATAGTGTACAAAATCATTACATATTTCTTTGATAGCGTACAAAATCACTACATGTTTCTTTGATAGTGTACAAAATCACTACATGTTTCTTTGATAGTGTACAAAATCACTACATGCTCAATTCAATTTATATTCGACTTAACTGATTTTTTGTAAAGACTCTAATTTTTGGAAAGACTAGGTCCACAAAAATTTTGTTCTTTAGTAGGATGATGACTTTCAATCATACTTAAGCTATAAATCACCAACATTCAGGAAATAATAACAATTGCCAGTTTCATTACAGAATTCCTACGACAATGTCTTAGTGTAAAATTGCTGTGAACTTGAAATGTAGCAAAGTTTTACTTCACCACTTTTTACCATCTTCAGGAAATATGTACACAAGTTTTCTCAAATTCTTATTTTAGAATGATGTGCATTTCTTCCTTTGTGCTAACCGTACTACCGTACTACAGTACTACCGTACTACAGTAAACTGCACAGACTTGACTGTACTGGTTTTGGAAATTGTATAATCAACATTAAGTCAAAATTACTTAACTGTTCTAATATTTAATAAATTATTAAAGATATTAAAAAGGTTTTTTTTTATCTGTTTATAACAGAAAAAGTTTCTTGCTGTCATATAATTCCCCATCCTTTCCAGAAAGATAAATAATGAAACTAAAACGTCAATGTTCATATAAAGACAGTTGCTGTAAATTTTGTGAATCATATGACTTTTGTGTGCATTGATGTGTGTAAGGCTGGGCATGTAGTCATTTCAAAGCCCAATTTATTTCGTTTACTGTAGCACCTTCCCCTGCAAAACAGAACCAGTTCTGTACATTTACATCTACCGAGTATGATTCCCTCTATTTCTTATGGAGACTTATTGTTAACTCATAGCTCTATAGAAACGGAAAGGATTGAAATCTACACATCCCGTTTGTTTGGTCCAAACCTACAGCAACTGAAATAGACAGAACTGAAATCTACAGACCCCATTTATCGATTGGTCGAAATCTTCAGCTATCTAAGAAAAATCACAGACTGCAAGAAATAACCATGATGTCAGACTCAAATTCTCATAGGAGATGATTTACTTGTTTCTAATAGCTAAGGTACTAATGTACATAAACAATAATTTAGATAATTGAATGCTTTTTACAATCAATTTATTAATTTGTTAAAATAAAGATGTAAATATAAACAATAAAATGCCTTCTTTGGTGATTCATGTACGTTATGATGGTAGCATATTGCACAAAAAATTTCCAAATGTATTTTTTCTGCAATATGTCGCCATCTTCATATCCCGCATGATTCACCAAAAAAAGCATTTTATTGTTTAAATGAATAGTTAATAAGGAATATTTTGAATTTGATTATTAGTCAAGTGTTTAATGCCTTTATTCACCAATATATCTGTACTCTAGGCAGTCATTTTGCCACAACATAAATGGGAAGTTGGGAATTGGGAATCTTTATGAGAGAAAAGACAAACCCTGTTTGCAAACTTTGTTGACTTCCCAACACTTCCCTTTTTGTACACATAATTGGTAACAAGAGAAAAGCTGTCAGTGTGACAGCAAATCGGGTTTTCTTTTGTATGAACAGTTTATATAATCCATTTGTCAACCCTGAACTGATCAACACTACCTATCCAGAGAAATGCCTATGGGGTACTCTAAATGCAATATTTTTGCTAAAAAACGAAGTTCAACAACTGGTATTTTTTCATAAATTATCAGAAAGCAAAATCTTAGCAATATATGCACACCTCTGATATATGTACAATTGATCTGCAAAATAACAACTTCTTATCTTGAAAACTGTAGGAGGAGTTATCCCTACAATAAAGGTACCTTTTTGACAGCCGCCCGCCTGCCATTTTTACCATTTCAGTAACCGGATTTTTCCTTTGGAAAACCCGGTTAATATCTTTGCTTTTTTTTCAAATAATTATATGTAATTGTTTGTTTCCATTGAAAGTACAAGAAAGTTTCACACCTGACAAAGAACGAGTCCTCTAAATGGCCAAAATTGCCCCCCCCCCATAATTAGCAAAAGATTCAAATTAGAGATTTTCTACATATTATTAAATATTGCCTTATCCTTTTCTTCAAACACTTAAATTTTTAAATATCAATTTCTTTAAATACTTCCATACACTAATTATGTATTAAAATCTCAATTAACATAACAGGGGTTTGTTGTTTACATCGACTTCCCTTAGATTTTAGGCCTCGCCTACATTTTAAAAGTCTGTTTTCTATATGAGCGCATTAATGTTTCAAGATGTTGTAAATGTGGTAAAAGAAAACAGTTATATTAATAATTTACATCCACGAAAGAAACTGAAAAAGCAGTGCACTCATTTGTTATTTAATTAATCAAAGGTCGGAACGGCCACAAAGGTGTCGAGCTGACATTTTATTTTACCGTATATAAAATGATATCAATAATTTGAATTTCTGTACTAATAGTCGTATATCAAATAATATAAGAATAAAAAAGTAAAAGAATTATGCTTTGTGTTGCTTTAAAAACAAAAATCAGTTTCCTTATAAAATAGGTAGTGATGCGTTTATAATACAATAACTCATCATGGTTACAAAAGTCGAAGACATATCAAAATTAAAAAAAAAATTATTTTCTTTCTGCTTTAAACAGTCTTTGAACAATTTCCACAGGTTCATAACTTGAATACATCAACAGTGTGTCCCTAATTATAATAATAAAACATACTTTTATTTATTTCAATTCCTGTTTGAAACAAGATTACCTATGGTATGGCTGTTTACAAACAAATCCACAACATGTGTTATCTAAAATGCTCTACCAAACCAACTGCATTATCGTGTTTATTAATTGCAACAAAATCACTAGATACGTTTATCGCTTACATTTATTTTGGAGACCATGCCCGATAACAAAATAAATTTACACATCAAATTTATTCCTATCGGCCACGGTCTCCAATTAAAATGTAAGCGATAAACTTAAATAATATTTAGTGAATTTTTACACCTTATTGTATTCATCCGCCATTTCTTATTTAAGCAAATTTATACTTATGCAATAAGTTGTCAATAACCAGGGAGGCAAAGTTGGGTTTTCTGGACACAATTTAGTTGAATAAATGGAATAAAAATCTTGTAATACGTTTAATACTTTAAGGAACGTATTTCTTATGCGCATTTAAAAGGCGGTGCAGAGCATGAATTTTTGGACGATTGCCAATCCAGACAATCGCTAGAAGGCTGCCGAGCATTAGCTCGATGCCTTAAAAAGTGCAAAATCTTGAGTCCTTCTCTCTTAGTAGAGGTAGAGGTACCTTGTTTACGAATTTACAAAGCCCCATCACGTGACTCAACTCTATTCACATTCATGCTTTGTGCACATCTAGAAATCATGAAAAATCGTGATCAAAAATCAAATAAGTATCAAAAACTTGCCAAAATCTAAATTCTAATTAATAAATTTTGTCGGTCTCAAGCCCAAAAGGCTGTTTTTAGATTGCTTTCTTTAGTATTACTTTAAAAAACTTGGTAAACACTTTAAACACACTATAACATATTCGTGCATACTATTCGCACGCTTGATTGATGCTCCGCCTTCTTATTCAAACGATACAATTACCTATACATAACAGTAACAGCAAAGTTGGGATTTCGCACTGAAGTATACAATTTTATTTAATTAACTGATATTTTGTTTATAATGAGTCTCCTTGACAACATTGTTTTTAAAAGTTTCCATACAGACCATGCTTGGAACTTTTACCCTAAATATTACAATTTTTTTGCTTGAACATGTTGAAAGGGTAAATTGCGATGTTTAAAAAGGGGGAGAGGGGGATCGCTTGTTTAGAGGATTCATTCTTTTGGCAATGACATATGTCAACTTATTCAGTTCTTTTATAACCAAGGATTTTCCACATCACAGAGCTCCAAGTTGCGACTCAAACGGTCGCATTTGCGACTAAAATTTCAATTTTGCGACCAAAATTTCATAGTAACTCGAGAAAATTTGGACATGCGATCGTCTCTGGATCGAAATTTGTCGTGATCGGGATCGAAATTCATCGTTATCGGGATCAAAATTAACAAAAAATTAACTCCAACAAAAAATTGATGGCGACCATAAATTCTGAAATGGTGACCTAAAAAAATTGTTGTTCGCCATTTAGCGACCTGATAGCAATTGTGACTTGGAGCACTGATTCATTGGGGATAAAGGCCAGGGCCCTTGAGATTACTTACTTTTAACAAATTGTTGAAATTTGGCACATTAAGATATCTCAATTTTTTCCAGCTCATGAGCACCCCCATATTGGCTACCATTTGTTCGAAAAAGTTAACTTGGCCATCAAATGACCAGCAATCATTGATGTATATTGCCCCTGAACTTGCTTAAAATCTTTCTGAAGATTGAGAATTGAGTTGAGGCCAGTTGGCAATGAGTTTTTATAAGCTAATTGTGCTATCCCGTATAAATAAAGGACATTATTATTATTAAGAGAAGTGGCGAGTTGAGCATGGGCATGTTGTTTGTACGTCTTACTCTTGCTGAACTCTTTTTTCAGCAGCATTGGACTGTCACTTTAAAATGGAAATCCATAGGTTTTAATTTCTGAGCAATCACATTTCTCAATATTTAGTCAAAAAGAAAATATTCATATTTCATGTAGCCAACACTACTCAACACCCGTTGCAAATTTAACACTATAGCTTGAATGCTATAATTCACAGTATATAGGACAAATAAATAGCCAATTTCAAAGACATGAATTCATCACCTTTTTGTTTAAGTACCTTCACCTATATATAAACTAAAATATAGTTTATCCATTTGAAAATGATAAAACATTTTAAATTAAACAAAAAAAATATCTAAAAGGAAATTCAAGTTAACATTGGTGTGCAGGAAACGAATTAACAAATATTACCTAATTTGTATTATTGTCAACACAGATCTGTATTATGGAATCCTTTCTGTTACAACTGTTGTAACTGTTAACATCACTAATTCTCCGCGTTAACTGCCACTTGACTTGAAAACCAACGCCATGAATTCAAGCAAACTATGTCGCGCATATTACAAGCTGAAATTGGAGACGATGCTGCATGAGTAGACGTTTCGTAAGAAATCGTCTATCAAAACCAATTTACCAACTTAACGAAATTCGATAGATATGACAATACAATGCCTCGGTTAGTGATTTTCAGTCAATTTTTCTCGTAGGGACCACTGACAACCAAAGGTCAATATGGCTTCTGCCATAAATGAGCATGCCCAGAGCCACGGGAATAAATCTTAGTCTTCAAAACGTTTCATGGAAGCAGATATTAATTGAAAACTAGAAGCGTATTTGTGATCACAAACTGAAGAAATGACGTCATTTATTAAACAGGGAAATTATTTCACAAAAGACATATTTTTGCGTTAACTGCAGATACGTGATAACATGGATAAGAAGATTTTATTTGAACATCCTTGCTCATTTCTACAGAGATACTAAATGTTGACCTTTTTGAACTAGTTCATATTGATAACTTGTACATTAAATCTTCGTGAAGTGCTACGTCACATTCCATTTATACTTGAGACACCCATTTTACGTTAGGATTATTACACTAGGCCTATATTTTAAATTTTTTAGCAAAAATCCCAAAACTAAATACATGTATTCAATAACACGGTACCGTATATTTTATTTGTTGCTGCAGACTAATAATTGATTTCTAATTAAAACAATTTCAGTAGATCTACATCAAAACATTTTTTTTAAGGTACTTCACTACACCTACACTTTTTAAGACACTACGTCACAAGATGGCGATTTAAAAGTTTTTTTAAATTGTTTGTATCAACAGATTCCCTTGTATATCGTCATAGCTCAGGGGCTTTAAATGTAAACCGCAGCTGATCATGAGTTTGAATGCACCTGGGGCTTTTGTTCATAACATACTGAATTAATTTTTTGAAAATATAAATTTTAATTTAATATACTACTTTTTTTACTTGTATATTTCTTATCCATCATGCTATCTATCATAATCAAGTATAATTTTCTGCTGATTTGAGAAACTATTTCAAGGTAATTAAGTGATCGAGCCACCTTAATGGTATATTTTGTATTGTACAAAGTATATCTCTGAAAAGGCTGAGCTTTTTGCTTGAAAGACTTGTTGGTTCATAAAGGAAATGGTTTTCTAGAGAAGTAATCAGGACTTGGATTGTACCAAGTACTAAAGAGATCGAGACATGCAATTATAAATGCTCAGCAGCTCATGTACGTTTTAACCACCCCACATATTGTATAGTAGTATATCCCATCCGTTTTATGTTATAACAATTAAGTGCCAGTGAATTCTACTTCAATTTCAGGATCAGAACGCATTTATATATCACAAAAAGTTTCAAATAAATTTATTTTCAATGATCAATAATTAAAACATCTTTCGATTAATATCACAGTAACCTAAAGGATAAATAAATACATCAACCATAAAAAATATTAAGGAAACATATTCTACAGTCAAACCTCCCTACCTTAAACTCGAGATGTTAATGTAAGTTCATGTAAGTTCTTTTGTAAAACAGTCTGCCAGTATAGCAGGCATTGCTAAGATTCCAGATAATATTAGAGTTATAATCCACAATATCAATATTTCCATCTCACTTGGACATATATCATACAGTGGTATTTGAAATATTGAAGTTGTATTTGCATGCAGATACTGACGCTTATACAGTAATAATTAACTTATAGTTCATTAATTTACAATTAATTGAAATTGTAAGACATTATCAAGATAATAACAAACATTTTAAGGCATTTAATAAATACAGACATCTATGTACCGTATATTTCACTGTATAGACCTGCTATTGTGGGGAGTTCCATAAAAAGTATTATTGTAGAATAAGTTGTAAACACAAATTGTTTCCATAAATTCTCTCCAGTTAGAGTACACTGTAATGTTATATAAAATGTGAGGTAAAAAAACGGAAATAAAAATATAATATTCTCAATGAAAGAATTGCATGTAAATGTGTATCAAACACCGCAGTTGGGTACAATGTATGTTTACAACCATAAACTCAGTACATATACATGTAAATTAACAAATAACAATGTTAAAGAAGTAGAGTTAGAAAATTACCAACATTGCTAGTAAAAACAGTTGCTGTATTCAATGTTCAATTTAAAGGGGCATGGTCATGATTTTAGTCAAATTCTGTATTTGTTTTTATTATTTACTATGCTTTAGGAATGCATTTCAAATGAGCAAATAAAATTGAGAGTCAGTCGTAGAGTTATAAAAGCAAGATACATAGCTCACAATTCTTTGTCATGTAATCAAGGCTCAAACGTGCCCTGTTTTGTTCACATAAGTTCAATATACCAGTAAAAACTTTTTTTCAAGCTGATTTGTCTATCTTCTATTCATTTAAAGCATAAATAAACAGTTCCTAACATTTAACACATTTATTTAAGGTCAAAATGAAAACAAAAGTTTTGTTTACATAGCAAAGAATTGTAAGATCTGTAACTCACTTATAACTCAATGAATGACACTCACATTTTGGTTGCCTATTAGAAATGCTTTACTGTATTGTAAACATTAAAATTGGAAAAATAATTTTTGACCAAAATTGTGACATGCCCCTTTAAAACATAAATGATACAAATTGCATTATAAACAGGTTATACATTTTACACTGATCCTGTGAATACAATAAATATGTTCAAATCATTTTTCTAGAATAGTATTGAATGGATTCTGTTTTTGATTATGAGCACAAAATTGGAATGAAGAAACAGATGCATGTACCAATGCATGTTTTTTGTATGTTGACTCCTCCAATGCAAAGGGACATACAAAAATGCACGAAAATATATGTTTGGAATTGTCTGAAGTCTCACTAATCTAGAGGGTTTATACTGATACTAAGTCGGTGATAGCCGATTCAAATAAAGACAGTTTAACATTTTTTCAAGTCTTGCTATTCTATCATAGCTGTGTCCTTGAAGTTTGATCTTATCGTTTGCTACTCTAAAGATTACAACCTTTGGACAGGAAATCAACAAAAAATTCTATGGTTATTATGCAAGAAGCTAAGTTAGCCGACCACAGCGACCTCCTCCAGCACTGTCTCTCATGCCGGCCTGATCATCTCTCCTGAAATTAAAAAAAATGTGTGAAAAAAACAACTCTTACAAAATAATTACCCATTGGTATAAGTATTACACACACACAATAATTAACCATTGGTAAAGGTATTACACACACACAATAATTACCTATTGGTATAGGTATTACACACACACACAATAATTAGCCATTGGTAGAGGTATTACACACAATAATTACCCATAGGTATAGGTATTACATACACACACAGCTACCCATTGGTATAGATATTATACACACACAATAATTTCCCATTGGTATAGGTATTACACACACACACACACACACAATAATTAGCCATTGGTAGAGGTATTACACACAATAATTACCCATTGGTATAGGTATTACACACACACACACACACACACACAATAATTAGCCATTGGTAGAGGTATTACACACAATAATTACCCATTGGTATAGGTATTACACACACACAATAATTAGCCATTGGTATAGGTATTCGACCACACACAATAATTACCCATTGGTATAGGAATTACATACACACAACAGTTACCCATTGGTATAGGTATTACACACAAAATAATTACCCATTGGTATAGGTATTACATATACACAATAATTACCCATTGGTATAGGTATTACATACACAAAATTATTACCCATTGATAATTAAAAAATTTACCTTTCAATTGGGTAGTTGTTGACATTACCTTTCAGTGAGTAAGTTGTTGGTCTTACCTTTCCGTGAGCAAGTTAACCATATCTTTTAGTGAGTATGTTTTTGTGCCCTACTTTTCAGTAAGTTGTTGGTCTTACCTTTTACAAAGAAAAATATTAGCTTTACCTTTCACTAATATTTTATCTTTCAGTAGATAAGTTGTTGGCCTTTCTTTCAGTGGGTAAGTTGTTGGCCTTACCTTTCAGTGAGTAATTTGTTGGCCTTACCTTTCAGTAAGTTTTTGGCCTTACCTTTCAGTAAATAGGTTTTTGCCTTACCTTTGGTGAGTAAGTTTTTTGCCTCACCTTTTAGTATGTTGTTGGCCTTAACTTTCAGTGAGTAAGTTGTTGGTCTTACCTTTAGATAGCAAAGGACAGTTTCGGATAAAGTAACCGTCAATATTTTTGTAAAATTGAGAGTTGAAGGCTTAAGAGTGTTGCTAAAATTCATGAAATGAATTTTAATGATTATCATTAGTTAGAGGGATGTCTCTTGTTGAAATTGGTATGCAATATGTAGGCCCCTTATGTGAAGTACATGAGAATCAGAAGTGAAATGCGAAACTTGCGGCTATGACTGTTGTGTTCACTTTGCACAGGGAAATTGCAAGTTACAGGCGGTAGGTAAAATAACATGAAAAGTAGGTGGATGGGACATTATAAACTATACACTGGTAAGTTTCTGACATGTGATGGTGCACCATGAACACGGTAAGGAATGTCAACCATTTGCAGGGAATTAGCTGGGGGAGGTCTAAAAAGCTGAAAAATGGCCGAAATGTGAGTGAGTAAGTTGTTTGCCCTCCCTTTAGTAAGTAAGATTTTTGCCTTACCTTTTAGTAAGTTGATGACCTTACCTTTTTTATTAAGTAAGAGTTGTTGTTCTTACCTGTTAGTGAGAAAGTAGATAGTGTCATTTTTTCCAGTTTGTTTGTTATTTTGTTGCAGAATCTCTCTGAAACAGATATCACAATGAGAATACACAACCAATATTTCAGTACATTCACAGACTAACACTGTACATTTCAAGTATATGTATTTTTATTTTTATTGGGATTTTTTAAATTCAAATACCATTAAAAGCAAAATCTAGGCTAAACTTGTCTCTAGCTAGAAAACATTAAAAACATAGATTTGAAATTAATGTATGTCCATATAAAACAGCCAGCTGGCCTTGTATCTGTTGTATAGATCTGACACTGTATGATGTTTCATGCAATTGGTTTTCTAAGAGCATTTTTCAGAATGAACTTGTACGTTGAGATGTAGAGAGTCTCACCGTTCCTGAAGCATTTTCTGGCTCCATCCGGGGAAGTCTCCGGCCGGGCACCCTCCTCCAGCAGATCTTTGGGCGGCATCTGGTCCTTTTGCTGATGTTTCCTCTTCACACACGAGTCAATCAATGCATCCATCATCTTGGCCTGCAGACAGATACAAAAAAAACCAAAGCTTTAAAAGGAAATGTAAACAAAATAAGATTATCATAGCATAAATTAATTTATTATACTTTCATGTTAAATACGGAAATCTGATTGTTTTAGACGCAGTTAATAATCCGTTCTATTAAGCTCAGCGTTAGCAACACACTTGACAACGGGTAACCTAACGAATTGTTACATGCGCGTATAAATTATGCGCGTATAGTTCAACGTAGAATTCAAGTCATTTCTATAAAAATGCAGCAAAATTTTCTCTAAAATTAAGACATTCAGTTTAATAAAATAAATAGTGCCTGTTTGGGAGGGTAACAGTTGAAATTGACACCTCTCAAAAACCAATGTCAACCTCCAGTTGAAATTGACACCCCTCAAAAACCATTGTCAACCTCCGCTTCGCGTTGGTTGACAATGGTTTTCTCTGGGTGTCAATTTCAACTGTTACCCTCCCAAATAGGCACTATTCATATAATGTCACCCTAAGACCTGGCCATAAATATAAGAGCATCACAAGATTAATTTTAAAATACCTTTCTTTCAGGTATTCAAAAGCTTGATATTAATGCTATATTTGTAGGATTATAGGCACATTTATTTAATAATCTGACAAATTTTACCTGACTGTATAACACCTGTAAGACTAAGGTCACCTGTTCCCCCACCCTCCATTAATAACCTGACAGATTTACCTGACTGGAGAACACCTGTAGTACTTTGGTCACCTTTTCCCCATCCTCTTCGACCAGGAACTGCAGCAGTAGAGCAGCCATCCTGTTTTCATCATCATCGTTCATGTCCAGTGCCCATGACAACTCCTCGTAGGGAACGGCCAACACTGGGTCCTACAAATCGTTGACTATCATGAACAGTTGCGATAAAATTCTAAGGTTCTCATTGCATTACATTGATTACATTGTTTTTTTTAACTTTAATTAAAATAATGTAGATTTGTAAGTTATTGCAAACTATTTATTCAAGGCAACTTGATTCTACTAAAAGTTGCTATAGAATACAGTTGTCCCAAATAAAAGTTGGGTATTGATCAGTCAATAGATGCAGGTCTGTAGCTTCCAGTCTGAAAAAATTTGGATGGATGAACTGGGAGCTACAGTGCCTCCCATAGTAAACAAGAGGCCCATGGGCCACATCGCTCACCTGAGCAACAATAGGCATGATAAAATCAGCTTAATGGAGATCGACATAATACAAAATATCTGGACAATGTAGTAATACATGTAGATATTCTTATGTTTATAATCAAGTCCCTTTTTTGACAGGATGATTTTATATTCATATCACATGTTGAGCATCGCAGTTCTCAACAAGATCCTAGACAATTGTTTATACATGGGATATAAACCTACATCAAACTGTGAACCCCTTGTGAGGCCCAAGAATCGTCCAGGGGCAAAAGTCTTAACAATTTTAAAGAATCACAAATTGGCAAAATGTTTGCATATAAGTAAATAATTAATAAAGAATGGAACATTTTGAGAGAATAAAATGTGACTCTGTAAGTGTAATCATTCAACGCACATTTCATACATATCAGCAGTCTTACTCCTGCGGTATACAGAATCATGCCTTAGAAAAAATCGGGGTGAAGTATATTACGCCACTCCACTTCTGATCTAATTTTGGCTGAAAAAATGCGTATTTATTTAAAACAGACTTAACAGTATTAACTGAAATGAGTTGTTAGTTTGGATTTATATTCACAGTTGTTTGTAATCAATAGCAACGACAGGAAAATTGATCGATAATTGAGCTGCAATCGATCGATAAGCGGCCGGATTACGGGAGATAACTCTCACTAATTATATGCAGTCGGTTCTTTTCATTGTGGCAGGTTTACAGAATAGACAAGATCCGGATTGCACAACATTTTTAAACATAAAATGATAGGAATATGTCAAGGGACTGAATAATTTTGCCAGATTGGACAATATGCCGGAATGCACAACATCCGGATGTTTGATATCAAATGAAAGGTTATTTAATTCTAAATACATTTGGTTCAACAAGTGTTTAGAAATTGGTTACCTTTCTTAAGATCTACGGGAAAGAACGTTTACGGGGCTGATCCCTTATCTCCTTATAGGGACCGTTTAATGAAATACCCTAAAACCTTGAAAATAAGCCGCGGCTTATTTTAACTTTTGGTAAGAAAGTGGGGGCTTATTTTCAAAACCGTCTTATTTTCAAATCGTGGCTTATTATCAATACAAAAATCCCGTAAACGATGAGATCATAATCACGGCTTGTTATCAAAACAATACATGTATAATCGTAATTTATAGATTGTGAAGTGTTTCACTGTTCTAAATATGGAATACCTAGGTAAACACCTGTAAGAGTAAAATAAAAAGTGGCAAAGTGTTTTAATTCAATTTTATTTTATGTATTAGAATATTTATGCCCTCTGTTCCTTGCATCTAACAAGTTTTAGACAGTGTATTTGCCATTACGTAACCAGCCACCTGTTGACTCGTCGCGTGGTCAATGTTTGTTTAACAATTTCCGGTGTCAGAAGCATGCACTGTGCTGTCGGACTTCACAGTTTATATGAGTATAGGAAGATAAGCAATAATTATGATTTGATTGAAAAATTATTTACTTTGTCCCGTTATGCCGTAATTGGTTTGCATTCTGATGGATACTTAAAAATTAGACCGATCATTTGTAAGACTCGATAATGAAGATAAACGGCATATACAGACGATTCTTCACAATGTACGTTTATTTTACAATAATCAAATAATTGGATTAACTATTAATTTTATAATAACCGTTGTTGGTTGTTTTAGTTTAGATTCACAAACGTACCATATTACTTTTAAACGAATTGAATACATTACGCATGTACGCATGCATATCGATGGTTTTTTTAAAATTTTCGTCTTTTTGGGGATGCATATAATGCATAGTAACAGCAGTTTTCTTTCTTCAGCATAATATATACAGGTGCATGCTACAGATGAGACTTTACGGTAGTCTAAACTGTTTCCAAACTGGCATTGTCATGACTGGCTTATTTTCAAAACAGGCTTATTTTCGAGTAATTTTCAGTGCAAGAAATAGGGGGCTTATTTTCAAAACCGGCTTATTATTAAATCCGGCTAATTTTCAAGGTTTTAGGGTATTGTAGATTGCATATTGTTTAGTACAGTGGAGCCTCAGTTATCCGGACGCTTTCGTTCCTAAGTCCAATTGTCCGGATAGGTGAAGCGTCCGGATATCTTAAATGTGTCTTTTGCTGTCATTAATGATAATGTATTTGTATACAATGGCCCCCAGTGTTGATACTGGGTTGGTTTTTTTTTGCCATTCATACTAAATAGCAACACATAATAGAGTTGTCCGTTGATATGAACATTTTTAAATATAAAGAACCCCGCTTTATATTATTATTTTGTCATGAAATATTAACCAGACTATAATGATAACCGAATCAAGCTAAATTCTTTGTGTCCAAGTGTGATATGTGCCTAGGCCTTTACCCGTACATAATGTTTCCAACTATTTCTAGAAATGCCAATTTCCTCAATTGATTTATTTTTGAAATTATTTCTATTCTTAAAATAAAGTAAATTTTACTGATAAAATTAACGTTTACTAGTTGGAAAATTTCAAGATCCTCCAATGCACTTCCGATGAGTTGACATGCTTTTACTTTGGTTTTTTTCCTATACTTCCGGTTTTGACTTAATCTAACAAGGCATTCATGAGACAATTTGTTTTAAAATACGATTTGAATAGGTAGATAAAACACAAAGTTTTGTAAAACTTTCCAGTTTTCTTGATTAATAAGCATATTTTTTATTCGAAATACAGGGATGTTTAAAAAAGCGATGACACTTGACAGGTGCACAGGTTAAGATATCCAAGCCACGTGCTGTGAAACGTGACTAATCCTGTCTGGCCAGCACTGTCGGTAAATTTGAAAGTGATTTAGGAAGGCAGTGTTTATACAAGCTACTCATAGGGGTCTAGCACGTAAAAAAGGTGTGAAACTTAATTGACAGGCGTAATCTTTTGTATTGAACGGGGTATCATCAAATTTTACCGTCCGGTTAAATGAAGCAAGATTAGTAGTAAATCAGTGTTTTGTGGTAAAAACAGACCGTCCGGATCCGGAACGTGGAATTTGATAAATGAGACAAAATAACGTATAAAAAATCCGTTCCCAAATAAAATCGTCCGTAAACTGAAGCGTCCGGTTATCTGGCGTCCGGATATCTGAGGCCCCACTGTACATCATTTTGAGCATCTTTCATTCTATACTGCATTTCAAAATATTTTTCCTTTCTAACATATGGGTGATCAAAATTTTGGACTTTTGACCCCTAAAATCCCTTTATTACGTAACACATGATAAAATCATTATACATGTATTGCTTGGATACATAATTGTAAGACAAACATATAATTTTGCTTCTATAACTTTTCACAAAATATCACTCAGTAAAAAGTTATAAATAAAAGACTTTAGCACCCTTTGGTCCCCTAATTTTAGGGGCCAGCCCCTTTTTCTTGATATCAAATGAAAGGTCATTTAATTCTAAACACATTTTGTTCAACAAGTGATTAGAAATTCGTTTAACTTACCGTTCTTGAGATATATGGGAAAAAACATTTCAGTGGCTGATCCCTTATCTCCTCATAGGGGCCGTTTAACGAAATTTTGAAGATTGCATATTGTTTAGAACATCATTTTGAGCATCTTTCCTTCTATATTTTTCCTTTCTGAGAAATGGGTGATCAAAACTTTTGACCCCTAAAAACTCTAACTACGTAACACATGATAAAATCATTATATTGTTAGGTTTCATCACTGTAAGATAAACATATTTGCTTCTATAATCTATTACAAAATATCCCTCAGTTAAGGGCTATATATTAAATACTTTAGAGCCCTTTAGGTCCCTTATTTTAGGGGCTAGCCCATTTTTCTTGATATCAAACGAAAGATCTTGTGAATTTAAACTTTTGTTGCATAACATGTTTTAACAAAATATTTTCCAGAAAAGAGATAAACAAAGAAAAGCATGTAAAATTCAGGTTCAGATCAATATCTATCAGATCTGAAAATTTGATGGACATCGGCCAGGCCGTTTCTGAGAAATCGTGTGCACAAAAATGAGAAGAAAATAAAAAAGAATAAGAATAATAGGGAAAAAGAAACCGAAGAATAACAAAATTTTTAAATATTTACTCTATATATTCCTATGTAAAAATTCATCCCCTTCCATTGTGGCCTCACCCTATCCCTGGGGATCATGATTTGAACAAACTTGAATCTACACTACCTGAGGATGCTTCCACAAAGTTACAGCTTTTCTGGCTGATCAGTTTTAGAGAAGAAGATTTTTAAATATTTACTCTATATATTCCTATGTAAAAATTCACCCCCCCCCCCATTGTGGCCTCACCCTATCCCTGGGGATCATGATTTGAACAAACTTGAATCAACACTACCTGAGGATGCTTCCACAAAGTTACAGCTTTTCTGGCTGATCAGTTTTAGAGAAAAAGATTTTTAAATATTTACTCTATATATTCCTATGTAAAAATTCACCCCCCCCCATTGTTGCCTCACCCTATCCCTGGGCATCATGATTTGAACAAACTTGAATCTACACTACCTGAGGATGCTTCCACTTAAGTTACAGCTTTTCTGGCTGATCAGTTTCAGAGAAGAAGATTTTTAAAGTTTTACTCTATATATTCCTATGTAAGAATTCACCCCCCGGCCCCACTCTACCCCCGGGGATCATGATTTGAACAAACTTGAATCAACACTACCTGAGGATGCTTCCAAATAAGTTACAGCTTTTCTGGCTGATCAGTTTCAGAGAAGAAGATTTTTAAAGTTTTACTCTATATATTACTATGTAAAAATTCTATCCCACATTGTGACCCCACCCTACCCCTGGGGGTCATGATTTGAACAAACTTGAATCAACACTACCTGAGGATGCTTCCACACAAGTTTCAGCTTTTCTGGTGAAATGGTTTTTGAGAAGATTTTTGAAAATGCTAGCAAATTTTCAATGATTTTTTAATTATCTCCCCTTGAAAGAAGGTGTGGCCCTTCATTTTAACAAACTTGAATCCCCGTTACCTAAGGATGCTTTGTGTCAAATTTGGTTGAAATCGGCCCAGTGGTTCTGGAGAAGAAGTCGAAAATGTAAAACGGACAGACAGACGAACAGAGAGACGGAAGCCCGACAAAAAGTGATTAGAAAAGCTCACTTGAGCTTTCAGCTCAGGTGAGTGAAAAAAAAAGGGATTATTGTGAGAACTCTGAGTCAATTATTGCAGTGATTTAGTTTTTGCAGTCCTGATACAGAGTAAACGACAGTTAGCAGTCGGTGCTTAAATTATCAATACCACGGTACAGGTAAAAGTGTGCGGGTACTAAACAGCCAATGAAAATACTTGTTTCAAAAACCCCTGTTTTATTTTCGCCCCTTTCGCCCTCCTTGTCAGAAGGCGAATTTAAGACTGGGCGAATTCTATGTTGCAAATAATATCTCTGAAAACACAACTGCATCTGTGCGAATTCAAGACGAGGAAAAAAAGTTTGCAAATGTAAATGGGCGAAAATTACACAGGGTGAAAATAACCCTGTATACAGTAGCAGTTGCAATAACTGAAACTGAAATATTACTGTTTTTCAAAAAATATGAAGCAAACATTAACAAACAATCCCGGTTGATAAATGTTAGTGATTGAAATGTACAGGTAAAACTTGATATGTGAGCCCCCTTGAGATGAAAATATCGTCCTCTGCTTCATCTTCATGCTGGGCAATAGTTTGTCCATTACAGTTTCACATAATCACTGTTGCTCTCAACCCTAGTCAACATTTGTATAAGATTTAAATCTAAAACGTCACCAGAACATGACTTTCTATTGGATTACGTCAAGTCATAGCATAGATTTTAATCATGACAGATTAACAGTTATCACCTGTATGGCAAACTTAACAGGTACCTACCTCCCTCAGCTGGTCAATGATACAGATCCCGTCTGTGTTCAGGTTTAGAGTTAGAGTTAGACTTTACAGGTACCTACCTCCCTCAGCTGGTCAATGATACAGATCCTGTCTGTGTTCAGGGTTAGAGTTAGAGTTAGACTTTACAGGTACCTACCTTCCTCAGCTGGTCAATGATACAGATCCCGTCTGTGTTCAGGTTTAGAGTTAGAGTTAGACTTTACAGGTACCTACCTCCCTCAGCTGGTCAATGATACAGATCCTGTCCGTGTTCAGGTTTAGAGTTAAAGTTAGACTTTACAGGTACCTACCTCCCTCAGCTGGTCAATGATACAGATCCCGTCTGTGTTCAGGTTAAGAGTTAGGGTTAGACTTAACAGGTACCTACCTCCCTCAGCTGGTCAATGATACAGATCCCGTCTGTGTTCAGGGTTAGAGTAAGGGTTAGACTTTACAGGTACCTACCTCCCTCAGCTGGTCAATGATACAGATCCCGTCTGTGTTCAGGTTTAGAGTTAGAGTTAGACTTTACAGGTACCTACCTCCCTCAGCTGGTCAATGATACAGATCCCGTCCGTGTTCAGGGCCACTAACACTTCCATGCCCTTCTCCACTCCCGGCAGGTGACCTTTAATCTTTCCAACCTGCTTCTGAATTTTACCTTCAAAGAATGCACTCCTACAAAAACGAAAACAATTAAAAAGCAATGTACATCTACCAAAGCATATATGCCTAGTGTCTCCGCTTTACACAGTAGAAAACTAAACAAAATTGAGATGGTCACCATCTCAAAGGGCCCCGCTTATATAATGGACAATAGGATGAAAAGAATTTCAGAGAATTTTGCTTTGACCTTGACCTATAACTTAGAATTTTCCAGTTGGCATAGATCTTCTTTTTCAATCTCATTAACCCCCCCCCCCTTTTACCAACAGGTATTTTTGTCCAATTTGAGCAATATTAAGCAAATGGGGAATATTGCAAGTTAAAACTGATTATAAAGAGATCTGTCATGACCTTCACAATGACTTTCAAGGTCACTTCACACCATTAACCAAAGGTTCTGTTTAAGTAAAGTATTAGCTAAATAAGGCAAAGTGGAGTATATATATGCTCTTAAAAAAGGATTTTTGTGTGATCTGAAATGACCTTGAACTACAAACATCATTCAAGGTCACTGCATATCCTTCAATCAAATGCACCATGTGGGTGAATTATGAGCAGGATTGGAGCAATGGGAGAGAAGATATGCTCCGGACAAGGATTTTTCATATAATTCTGCTATGACCTTCACATTTGACCTTGAAAATTGGTTCAAGGTCACAGCACACCCTTTACCCAAAGGCACCCTGTGGGTGAAGTTTGAGCCAGATTGGGCCAAGGGAAAAAAGAAGAAATGCTCCGGACAAGCAATCTCGGACAGACGGACTGACAGACTGATCACTATATGGCGCCTGCAGAGGGACTTAATAAAGGTCTGGTCTCTCTTGTTCTAAGCATTTAATAATAAGTTGAGTTTTAGCAAAATAAAAAGGGTTAAGTATATACAATTCTCATTATTTCTTTAGTTGTAAGTACAATTGATGTTTCTGTTGAATCAGTAGAATTCCTGGTGGCTCAATTTTCTTGGATTTCATGGGAACCTCTCATCCACTAATTAACCTCCACACAAAATTAGAAAACATATAATTCAACTTGAATATATTCAATATAGGGTTAAAACAAATTAAGTCTCTAAAAACCTGTGAAAAATAGGCATCCCATAAAAACAAGCCTCTACAAACTCTAATGGTTCCAGAGTATGTGAATATCTGTTGTTCTATGTAACACTTACCCATAGAAGGCATACTCCCAACACACCTCCAGATACTTCCTGTAAAGGCCGGACAGAGCTTTCTTTATGTCCAAGCTCTTGTTAGCCTCACTGATCTGGCGGTGGGCTCGTTCAACTCGGACCTCCAAAGGTTCCCCTCCATCATTTCTACCGAATTTAAAAAACTTTGTGCTTTTTGGCTTCCGCATGAACTCTGGATAAAATTTGTGAATGTCTTTTCTGTTACAAAAAAAGAACAGCAAAATGAAATCATATTCTTTCTTTAAAAACTGCAGTTTTTCTTAAAACTGATTTTATAATAACCGAATTTACTTTCACTCATTCGTTTTGCTCATTGTATCTAAAAACACAAATCAGAATTAAGAGGACAGAATTTTTTTAATACAGAAATAAAATTCCAATTTCACCCGCTTGGCAGCCCGTACTTGTATTTGTCCAGACTGTGTGTGTTGGCGTTGTAATGCTCCAGATGGATCAGTGCTTGGATGCCGGCCAGCTTGTCGTATTCCTCCGGCTGTAGAACATATCGTCCTTCGATTACATTAAACTTAGCCTCGTGGTACAGCAAACTCAACATCACTTCATGGGATATCTTGAAAGTCAAATCCAAAAATTAACATAACACTTTTTCAGTTTTTTCACACAAATCTTGAAACAAATATGGTAAAATATATTTCATCGATAGACAAGTCAGACTTACTTTCATTTCTTCTTCCAAAGTCAGAAATACATTTCTCTGAAACATTACAACAGGTTCATCTACAAAGAAAACACATTTTTTATTTGTCAATGTATTATATCCCTACAAAAAACCAAAACCCTGCATCTTTCATATTTCAAATCAAAACCTCACCTCTAGAAATTTCATCTGGTTTAGAGTCTGTATAGAGTACACAGAATTCATCCCACATCTGGGCAAACTGGAAGGGTTTGTGGCTCTTTTTCAATCTTAATTCTAGAGGAATAAGAACAAATCATTATAAATACATGTAATGCACATACAGTAAAACTTGTTTAGTACAAACACTGATATAGCAAAATCTCGGATATAGCGAGGTTTTTTTGAGTCCCCGGTAAAATTCTTAACAAATCTTTGCAAAATTTATGGTTATAACGAATTCGGATATAACGAACTTACGCATATAGTGAACTGATTTTGAGTCCCGTAGAGGTGAATAATAATGAAATTTAACACCTTTTATAACAAATTTATTTACAGTTTAAAAAGTTTGCACTACCATTTAACATAATAGTTTGAATGAATTTATTTTCACATAAATTCTTCAATTCACAATCCAATTACCGGGTATTAAAGGTATCAAAAGAATGTATTTTCATTCTAAGCCTCAATTAGCAAAAATTATAGTCTGGTGAAAGAAACATGTTTATAGTTAATTCGCTATAGTTATTATTACCAATTCGTTATACAGATATAACGAATTACAGATATAATGAAGTAAATCCATTGGTCCCTGGGACTTCGCTATAACCGAGTTTTACTGTAATTACTTTATTCATTATTAATTTTTGATATTCTCACAGTACAAAATTTAATAAAATAGAATACAAGGTAAAAGATAATTTGTAAATTGGATGTTATGGCAGTAACTTGATGATATTCGATAATGATCAATCTAGACAGAAACTATAGTATCAAAGAATGGATGATTCTTGGAACAAGTCTTACCCAGAAGAGGAGACACAAGCCAGATGGAGAAAACATTATCACATTCCGGAGGCAGATTCCTCTCACTGACAACCACCTCAAACAAGTCTTCTGCGGTAGCTTCATGACCGGCACACTCCAGGGTGACATGAATTCCAACCCTGTCCCTCATCCAAATCACAACCTCCACAGCTGTAAATTAAATCAGGTCAGGAAGTTCTCTATTAGTGTGTACAGTCAATGTGTACCTTGTCATGTCAAAAATTATAATGGTTGTCAATGAGTTTATTCTGCAGTCACTGCATCTTCGCTACCCAAGAGTCTGATCTGATGAGAATGAAGGAATTTAATAGACCTTGGCGATTGAAGATGCACCCACTAGTGCTCAGTTTAGGATTTCAATCATTATCTTAATGGTTTATTCAATAAAATATTGCTGGTACGTACAGTCATTTGTTGAATCCTCCTGATGCTTGTGCACCAGTCGCCTAGTCTCCTCATCCATAGAGTCCCCCATGTCCATATTTTGTAAAGACTAAAACACACAGTACAGGAGCAATTATTATTATAGTACTTATAAATTAGACAGTACAGGAGCAATTAGTACTACAGTTCTTATAAAGTGGACGGTACATGAGTAATTAGTACTACAGTACTTATAAAGTGGACAGTACAGGAGTAATTAGTACTGCAGTACTTAAAACACACAGTACAGGAGCAATTAGTACTACAGTACTTAAAACACACAGTACAGGAGCAATTAGTACTACCGTACTTATAAAGTGGACAGTACAGGAGCAATTAGTACTACAGTACTTATAACACACAGTACCAGAGCAATTAGTACTACAATACTTAAAACACACAGTACAGGAGCAATTAGTACACATACTACAGTACCTATAAAGTGGACTGTACAGGAGCAATTAGTACACGTACTACAGTACCTATAACATTGACAGTACAGGAGCAATTAGTACTACAGTACTTATAAAGTGGACTGTACAGGAGCAATTAGTACACGTACTACAGTACCTATAACGTTGACAGTACAGGATCAATTAGTACTACAGTAATTGCTACAGTACATGAGCAATTAGTACTACAGTACTTAAAAAGTGGACAGTACAGGCAATTAGGACTAAAGAGCAATTAGTACACATACTACAGTACCTATAAAGTGGACAGTACAGGAGTAATTAGTACTACAGTACTTATAAAGTTGACAGTACAGGAGCAATTAGTACTACAGTACTTATAAAGTTGACAGTACAGGAGCAATTAGTACTGCACTACTTATAAAGTGGACTGTACAGGAGCAATTAGTACTACGGTACTTATAACACACAGTACAGGAGCAATTTGTACTACAATACTTATAAAGTGGACAGTACAGGAGCAATTAGTACTGCAGTACTTATAGAATGGACAGTACAGGAGCAATTAGTACTACAATTCCTTTAAAACACAGTACAGGAGTAATTAGTACATGTACTACAGTACCTATAAAGTGGACAGTACAGGAGCAATTAGTAAAGTACTTATAAAGTGAGTATTACAGTACTTAGAAAGTGGACATCGTAGATTGTGTTAAAAGATACACTGTGTTGTATGCTAATAATAATGAAGACTCAACATTATGAAAATTTTAATTATTCAGACATCTTTTTGGCCGCATGCCTATCACTTTATACATGTACTGAGGGACAGCTAGATATGGCAGCTATCATTGTCCGATTGATACATATATAATTTATATCTGTTAATATCAATTAGGTGTCTCAAATCCTCTGAAATTTCTTAGTGCATCAATTCTGTATAGAATTTCTATACTGTTCTTTTTTCTTGCCAAATATAACCTAAACAGCTGCAAAGGATGTTTTCCAAACATTTGCATTCATTATGTAAATTTGTAAGGCAATTGGACCTGCAACTGGATGGAGAAAAGAATCTGGGATGGTTCGCACCTATTCTGTTTCGCCCTTAGATGGTTCTCTCTCTCCCTTTTTTTTGTTTCTAAACCTCGACCGTTGACAAAAATTAATTTTCAGTGAAAATTTATGTGTAATTCATAAAAATATCTTTTAAATGAAATTGCAACCCTTATATAAGTACAAAACAACTGTGTGTATAAATATGAATAAGTTATATTATGATACACTCTGAGCTAAACAAATCATATAAGTACCGGTAATATACATATATATGGTCATATTCATTTCTATACAATTCTAAGCAGCAAATTTAACTAATCAATTAAGATAGGTCCCTACTAGAGTGACGTTATCACTGATAGTACATTGTATATCTAGAACTGTGCCTTTCTTCACTAAGAAAATGTTGGTCATTTTTCACTTAGAGAATGGTAGTCATTTTTGATTACCGGTAAATTGCCAATATAAATACTACCTTGGTATCATTTTTATCACTTGTCTCACCGTTATCTGCTCAAGTTTCTAAATTAAGACGGTGTTGTCCAAGCTACATGTAGTAGTAATTGATAATTCATGTGTAATTAGTTATATGAATTAATTATGGTGTTATATCAGAGAATAATTAAAATGTACTTCAAATTATTGATGGTATTACTTTTTATCAATAATAATATTCAATGAATTTATTTCTAAAATATTTTTAAATTAGTCAATTTACTTTACATTTACATGTATATGTTTCATACTGTTACAACATTCATAATTACGCATGTAATCGATGCGAAACATTGCTGCCCGAACCATTTCAGGGCAAAACAGAAAAGGAGCGAACTATCCCAAGGCATAACATGTTTAGTTGTGAAACATCCTGTTACCGGATGAATTAATGACGCACCAGACTGGAATTCTAATCCAGGTCCCCTAAATCTCCCCCACCCTTTTAAATGCAGATCTTGAAATATTATGAAACCACTATGGACATGTGGTAACACATCCACAAATCAAATAAATTTGACACCCTAATTCATGTTTTAATTGTTTGTTGATTGAGTTGCAATGTATTGTGATATGCATATATTGCATCTCAGTACGTATCGTGATATGTACCGAATCGTTTCAGTACACTATCGTCCCAGCCCTAGGGTTAGCACACCACCAAATGCAATGGGATAGAGGAAATAATGTCAGACTATTGAGCTACCTGGCTCTGTACTGGAATCGGTCTGACCAGGGACGTATATACTATAGTAACGTCCCTGGTCTGCCCATCACTTATATAGAATGTTCTATCGTTAAAATGATAGATGTCCTACGGACCCGGTTTAACAATAGAATTCGTCCCACATACTCGCTTTGTTGCAACTAAAAAAAAAATCGCGCTGTATCTCGCCTTAATTTTCATATGATTAGTCTCAAATACCTACAATGTTGCTCTTTTATAATCCAATTTTACCACATTAACTGCTTTTGCATCGAAATCACTGCCACTTTTAACATCACGTTTGAAAATTCGCTGTTTACGGTCGCCATGTTAATGATAAAATCTGAGACATTCAGAGTGCGATTTCCGACAAAATGGCAGGCAATTCAAATGTGTATATTAACAAAATGCCTTGGTAAGACCCATTAAATGGATATTTTGTGGACTAAACTACATATGCATGTTCAAAAAGGTTTATAATGTATAAAAATGTGTTTTTCCCCTGCAGATTTTTTTAAACAGACTTAAAATCGACGAGAAGCAGATCCGCTTCGCGGCTGCTACATTAAGGTATATGGGACGAATTCTTACTGTGACCTGAGCTTAGCCTGGTCACGATAAGATTATTCTTTCTACCCATCACTATGTTGGGACACAATCCGACAACGTTCTACTGTACTTATAGAACGACTTTGATTTGGGACTATGCTTTGCGTGAAGAGTATGGTCTAGATAACAGGAATTCAAAATATTTTGCATATCGATTTCACTTTAGAAAACACGGTAACTTGGTAACAATTAAGTTTCTCTTTAGTGTAATCTGTAATGTTTGTATTTGCTTAGCGTAGGCGTCCCTAGAAAATTATGTTTCCCCTCTCTCCGGGAAAACTCTTGAAAGATAAAATGATCACAGCGCGTCTTTACTTCCTCCTACTTAGCTACGGAAAGATGCTGATAATGGATGATATAATAGAAAAAAAGTTACAGAGGTTAAAAATGTTTGTTTTGTTTCTCACCCGACCGCTACTTCCTGCCATATTGAGTGTCTAGTTTTAAAACCGGAAACGCTATAAAGTTCCGAATTGTCTTGAGAGAGAGAGAGAGAGAGAGAGAGAGAGAGAGAGAGAGAGAGAGAATTTCGTAGTATAAATTTCTTGGATGAAATGCTTTTGATGGACATTGTAATAATATAAATTAAGATGTTATTGTTTACATATGCGTTTTATTGGTATAATTTTCAATCTAATGTTGCTCTCTTCTGTTGATGATATTATTTGTAAACACATTGAATAAGTTTAACTTGTTTTCCACTAGTCATTTTGTCAATGAATTAGTAATGCATACTTGACATATTTGTAAACAAATATAAGACTCAAGCTTTGTTCACATAACAATGAATTCTTACCTCTAGCTGTATCTCTCTTATATAACTTGAATTCTAACAAATATTGGCCAATCATTCAAAATGTGCAAGTAAACCATTTTATATATAAAAAAAATGAAATGTTTGATCTAAAATTGTGTCCAAGTGATCCCTTTAAACCTTCAGGGAATATCTATTTGACACGTGCACTGTAGAAGAACACTGAACAAAGAGCTGTTATAGGCACAACATTTTCTACTTAACATTAAAAAAAAATCCCATATTTCAAAGACATCTCTCATGTATTTGAATTCTGCAGCAAATAACAAGTAAAAACAAGTTGATTCACAACAAGATGTTTATATAAATCATACACATTTATATAAAGAGTTAATCAAAAACATAAATAACATTCTAAGCAACATTTCATGGCTTGTGTTGCACAAGAAAAGAACAAATTGTTCATGAGCGTTGAGGATGAAGATGGCTGATATAAGATGGAGGTACATGTATACGTAAGGTCACCGGGGGGTCAACATTTGAATATAGTCCAAGAAATTGTCTTTGGAGATGTTTTTGGGGTTGGCTGAGAATGCCTGATCTGGGTGGATTTTCACTCCTTCCTCAAACTTCCATATATAGCTTGATTTCTTGCAGTCACTGAAAATAAACAAATAAACAAAAAATTTTTGTGCAGAAAATGTCAAAGGATCAGATGTTAAATTATTGTAATAAAATGCTGATAGTACAATGGCCAGTGAGTTACATGTACATAAGAGCTTTGTAAACATCTATGATTTTTATAACTCAACTAACCTGCAGTTTGCCATACTGTTTAAAGGACAGCTAAACGTTGATTCTTTTGTAAGTGTGTTGTAAAAGTACTTTTGATTGGCCGATTTGCTAAGCGCCATAGTCCAGGGATCTACAAATTTAGCAAAAAATAAGAAAAAACAAAACCAGTAGGTAAAAACCAAGTTATTTATGATATTTTACCAAGTAAAAGGGATAATATCGTTAAAGGAAATTTTTTTTAAAAAGATCTAAGCTTTAGAGAATGTTGTGTACCTTTGACGATTTTGACAATACAGAGACCAGAAGGAAGAAAGCATCGTCCGTCGTCACGGTCCGGTGGACAGTAACACAGACGGGGATTACTGGAGCCCTTCACTCGCCGGAACTCTAACCTGTCACAACAATAACAAAATCACAGTAACACAGACGAGGATTACTGGAGCCCTTCACTCGCCGGAACTCTAACCTGTCACAACAATAACAAAATCACAGTAACACAGACGAGGATTACTGGAGCCCTTCACTCGCCGGAACTCTAACCTGTCACAACAATAACGACATCTTACATGTCTTGACAGGCAAGAACTGTCATAGAATAACAAAATCACTGTACTGACTTCCTAAATCTTAATATAGAATTCAAAGAACAATCAAATTGAAAACAAATCATTTGATCAAAATATGTGATGCATCAATAGGATCTTATTATTTGTTACCATTTTGTGCATTTCCATTTAACCTCAATGTAACAGGGCTCTTGTGGATCAAGAGGAAAGAAAACTCTGTACAGTAAGTTGGGGATTAAAAATGGATTTAAACTGTTAATCATTATATTACAATATAAGAGGCACTATATCCTAGACTTAATTTGAACAAACTTAATACTACGCTACCTGAGAATGCTTCCACATAGATTTCAACTTTACTGGCACAAACTTTACAGAGATTTCCCCCTATATTATTTGCCATCCTTTCATGGGGTCATGATTTGATAAAACTTGAATCTACAGTACACTGCCTGGGGATGCTTCCCCATACATGTAGGTTTCAACATTTCTGGTAAAATTATTTTTGAGAAGATTTCTTCAGATTTTTAAAATTTAGGCATTCCTACATGTACATGTATGTAAAATTTGACAACCCTATTGGATTATGATTTTTAGGAAGATTCATCATTGGTTTCAACTTTTCTGGCCAAATGGTTTTTGAGAAAAAGATTTTAAAGAATATACCTTACAAGTTCATATGTAAAAATTTGACCCCCCCTCTCCTATTGTGGCCCCAACCTTCCCTGGGGATCATGATTTGAACAAACATGAACCAGAATACATGAGGAAGTCAATTTTTCTGGCCAAATGGTTTTTGAGAAGATTCTTAAAGATTTTCCCTATATATTCCTATGTAAAAATTTGCCCCCTCCATTGTGGCCCCATCTTACCTCAAGAGATAATGATTTGAACAAACTTGATATCACGCTACCTGAGAATGCTTCTAGGCACATACATGTGTGTTTCAATTTTACAGGCTGATGCCATCTGAGAAGAAGACTTTTAAAAAAAGTCATTAAATTTTCATTATTTCCTAATTTTATTCCCTTTTAATTTAGTAAGGCGCGACCCTTCATTTGAACAAACTTGATTTCCCTTGGCCTGGGCATGCTTTATGCCAAGTTAAGCTGAAATTGGCCCAGTAGTCCTGGAGAAGAAGATGAAAATGTGAAAAGATTACGACAACAACTCCAACAACAGACATGGACAAGTTGTGATCAGAAAGCTCACTCGAGCGTTCAGCTAAGGTGAGCTAATAATGAATGGCCTAACCTGTCAAACAGCTGACGGACCTCCTCCAGCCGGTAGATGTATGGAATGTTGATCTTGGTCAGATCGTTGCGAGTCAATTTGGTGATGCATCGTACAAACTTCTTCAACCGCTCAATTCTACAGAAATCATTGGACCGTCATTATAATAACAGAAGAGTTATGTGATTTTTTTAAAATAATGCTTGTTTTAATGAAATTGGATTAAGCAAGTTCACAGAGAGCAGAAATCAAAATTATTTCAGGTCCCCCTCTTACTCATAAAGAATATACATGTATTCACTGAAGTGGTATCTTTTTCTAGGTTAGGTTCATGTACAGTATTAAACAAAAGAGAAATAGAGTAAGCAAACTTTAAGAAAGAAAACTAATAATCAATGAGAAATGAATCATTTGAAATTAGAGTACAAATTGAGTAAATTAATCATTTAATCTCATGCGTAAACTCAGCTGACCAGACCCCTTGTCATATTTAATTCGTGGACTTGCCTGTCGCTAAAGGCGTAATTACGGACATCCTTGCCATACAGGAAGAGAGCGTCCAGAGCATGCAAGGTCGTCACCCTCCGCTGCCCTGTCCCCTGGGGGAGAGAGAGAAAGGTCAGGGTAATAGCATGCTGTGTCTTCATAAAAGTCTCAGGGGGTGGTATATGTACATTTGTGTTTGTTTATCAGAAGAAATTAAAAGAACATTAACAACAGCATCAGTGATGCAACAAGACTGTACCCCATACACAGAACTGAGATTGAAAAAAATCCTAAGTCATTATTAAAAATCTGCCTAACCCATTTTTTTTTCACAAACTTCCACATGTATGTAATGTTGAAATTATCTCTTTAGGCCTTACTTGAGAAACGTAAATTCTGAATTACCTCGCCCTTCATCTCCTGAACAATCTCCACCTCGATCAGTGTGTCTGCGGGTAATTCGATCCGTATCTCATCCAATTTCCTCCATCGTGACTGAGGATTTCCATCCCATTTAAATACATGCGACCTCTGAAACAAGATATCTGTGAGCCAATGCTCACTAGTGATACCCCCGCTCTGATGTGAATATGCAAAATAAGCAAAGTCGTCATTTAACAGGAAGTTGACGTCCGATTGGAACAAAAATATATCCCACGATATGGCGTGCCTATACAAATATTGTGTAAAAATTTCAAGCATCTGTGATAAACAGTTGCTGAGAATTCTTTGACGAAAATTTGTTTGAAAATTTTGGCTAAAAATAAACAAAGTCGTCATTTAACAGGAAGTGACGTCCGATTGGTACAAAAATATATCTCACAATATGGCATGCCTATACAAATACTGTGTAAAAATTTCAAGCATCATGCTGAGAATTCTTTGACGAAAATTTGTTTGAAAATTTTGGCTAAAAATAAACAAAGTCGTCATTTAACAGGAAGTGACGTCCGATTGGTACAAAAATATATCTCACAATATGGCATGCCTATACAAATACTGTGTAAAAATTTCAAGCATCATGCTGAGAAATCTTTGACGAAAATTTGTTTGAAAATTTTGGCTAAAAATAAACAAAGTCGTCATTTAACAGAAAGTTGACGTCCGATTGGTACAAAAATATATCTCACAATATGGCATGCCTATACAAATACTGTGTAAAAATTTCAAGCATCATGCTGAGAAATCTTTGACGAAAGTTTGTTTGAAAATTTTGGCTAAAAAATTAGCAAAGTCGCCATTTAACAGGAAGTTGACCTCCGATTGGTACAAAAATATATCCCACGATATGGCATTCCTTAACAAATAGTGTGTTAAAATTTAAAGCATCTGCGATAAATAGTTGCTGAGATAAATGCGACAGAAATTTTTGTTACGGACGGACAGACGGACACACAAGGGTAAAACAGTATACCCCCTTCTCCTTCGTAGTGGGGGTATAATTAATGTAAGTTTTTTTAAAAACAAGAAATAGCAGGGGTAGAAGTGATAGCAAACAATGAAAGCTGCGTACCCCACAGCCCAGTAGGTACCAGCGCTTCCTCTCTTGGTTCCCCACCACGTAACATCGGTAATTGTACGGAGTTTTGATATTTGAGAGCGTATCTGGGCTGAGATCCTCTATGTCATGGGAAATAAAATCCACATCACTCCCCTGTAATTCAAAAACAAATCTATAACTGAACACCGAATGAGCTACAGGTACATGAAGAAAATTCAAAGAACCAGGTTGTCTCTTTTGGACATTTTGGATGCATTGTACATTTAATTTTCAACGCGTCCGTACCTCTGTGATAGATTCAAACTTGTCTTTGGGATTTGATTTTGTAGGAGCTTTTCTGACTTCATCAGGGAGCTACAGTATACAAAGTGAGGAAATATTGACAAAGGTCTTCATGCATATTATTGAAAATTATTGAAATTCAGAACTTTAACAGTTGTTTGGAGAAATACTGTAGATTCCTAATTAAACACAAGGAATTAATATCCACGTAAAATAGTGAGAAGCACATCTCCCGAACTTTAAAATCTTGCATTTATATTTGGGACAAATGTAAACTACATGAAATTATGATAAAAATTTGACATTCGCGAATTTATGGTCTTGTGATTTGATGGAAAACAATAGAATTGCGGAATTAAGTACTCAAGTAAAATAAGGAATCTACAGTATTGAACTCTAGCTAAACCCACATTCCACCTCTTGAGGCAGTCTCTGCGGACATCAGCCTGCCTCGTCTCATATAGCTGACTGAAATCAAACACATTCAAACACATACAGGTACCATCTTGAATTATATTTCATTTCATGTAACTTTTACCATCAAAGAGGTTTCAAAATGTTCATAAATACCCATTCTGAACAAAAGCTTGAATCTTTTTTAAACCTGAAATCTGCATTTGACCAAGTCTGAAAATAAAGCAAAAACATGGTTATAGTCATGATAATCACAAGATATAAGACTAAAGAATGTCATATCAATTGAAAAGGCAGTTTCTACATAATGTTAAGAACAAGTTTGACTCACTTTACATTAGACTCATAAATGTAGTTGATAAAACACTCGTCTGCATGAAGCTCTTCCATGGGAACAATATGGCAGACATCCTGTGTTGAAGACGGGACCAGAAGACGATTCAGATCTAGGTTAATCTCATGCATGTACTGTCTAACTGGGTCACTGTTGTCATGGAGACCCTGGCACACTATGTACCTGTTACCATGGAGAAGGTCAAAGACAAGTTGACAAATTGACTGTTAAACTAGATCTGGCTCTGCAGCCACAAAACTTGGATGAGCTCACATGTTATTTCAGCCACATCTTTTCACATAATACTGGTATGCCTTTTGCTTAATTTAAAAGTGATACTGTGATCAAAATTTAACTTGTCTAAGTGTTATGACCCTTAAGCCTGCTATGTTAGGAGACAAATGTAAGAATATCTTGTTTACAAGACACACCTCTCTGAGTTTGCTGGGCGGCTGGTGACGGGTTTACAGATGGAGACTTTGTGGAAGATTCTGTACATCAGATAGACCAATCCCACACTGAATGGGGTGAACAGGTCAAACAACTTACACACAAAGTGACCACCTGTCAAAACAATAAATAATGAGCTTCAATGTATCAAAAAAAAGAGGAACCTAATTCTATTAAGTGCAATGGTTATTCCTCCTTTCACTTTGTTGATTTTTGACATGTTAACACAAGTGAGAACTGAGCATTGATATTACCGGGTCTGAGGATTGAGATGGCGACCAGGAACTGACAGAGATAGAGCTGCTTGGACAAAATCTCCTGGATGTTTTCTTGACCTTCCACTGAGAAACCCTGAATTAAAGTTAAAATCATTCTTCTATATGAATAGTTGTGAAAGCCACTGCTTGAGCTGCACTAATTTCTAAGGATTGTTTAGTAATACAAGCAGTGTACACTCCTGTTAAAAGGCCATTCCAAGTTTTTTCTATGTTTAGCGTCCGCGGACAGATTGGTTTTGAGATGTAAAAATTAAAAAAACCCACAATGGTTGTTTATAAAATTAGATCGCTTTTTCATATGTCAGAAATCAACTACTAATTATAACAACATTCAAAATGGAAACCATAGTAATTATTTGTTAATTTGTATTTTTTTTTACAACATGAAGAAAATACTTCAAAATATATAATAAATCTTATTTTGTTGAACCTTTAAAGTTATGTGTTTTTTCTAAGGTTTGTGGGTTTTTTTCCTGATAGAAAGATAGGTTTTTGAGTTTTGGGTGGACGATAAACAAAGAAAAAACTTGCAATGGCTTAACTTGAACAAAAACAAACTGTGCTGGTTGGCATCAGTATGCAGAGAGTTGTCCTTCTTTGAACGAAATGGATTGACTTTATCTTTTTTAATTAAAGTAAATATTTTACTTATACTATATTTGAATCTACTTTTTAAATTCATAAAACAAGAGGCCCAGGGGCCACATCGCTCACCTGAGGAACAATAGCCTTAACACTGATCAAATTAGCATTACAGTATCAAAATCAAAATATCTTGACAACTAAGTACAGTAGATATTGCTAAAAAAATTTAAAATATCTGCCGACTTTTATCCACATATTTTTATGGTAAATACCAAGCCCCTTTAGTTGTTGTACCTGTAAGAAGATTTTTCTCTATTCCTATATAACCCCCCCCCCCCACTTTGTGGCCCCACTTTTCTCTTTAACATGCTAACTGACCTCGAAAAATGAAGTATATTAATTATCAGACATTACACAACACCTACCCCCATCAGACATTACACAACACCTACCCCATCAGCCGTTACAAAGTAGACCCCTTTGCCGTCCGTGTTGTCCTTCACAAACTTGACAAACTCTGCCTGGTTCCTGGGGTTAAATATGTCCCCATCTCCTTCAATGCCATCCACACCTGGTCAGGTTTAAAGAAAATTTAAAGATCTTGTAAAAGAATAAAATATCTAATGTACATATTTTGTTCCTTGTTAAACAGTTTAATTAAATATAAAAGTATAAGGCATGTAGAAAGTATGTTCTCAATCAAGCAGTTTTATTACTGTTTAATAAAAATCACTTTTATTAACCTTATGACACATTCCCTTAGAACTATCGAAAGGAATGCAGATCGTGACATCAATGTTGAATATACGAGTTGACCTGTGTACGAGTTGGTCAGTGTACGACTTGACCGGACTCCATGTTAATTCATGACTTTATATTGTATAACGTACAGACAATTTACTTTCTACACATTGCTGTAAAATCAATCGGGAAGCCTTAAGATTCCCGCTTTAAGTCTTTACAAATAATATTAAAGTTTAAAAGGCCTCTAAAACCTAATAATAAAGAATAAAAGACAGGCTAAGATAAAACTTGGGTAGATTAATCAAAAGTTGTCCTCCATTCTTATGCTTGTAACTGGGGTGTCACTATGCAGTAGTACATTGCACGTCAAGTTTTTGTATTTTCATGTGTAGACAGTCTTGTATTGAATATTTCCTACCATAATGAGGCTCAAACATTTCAGGGGGTCCTGCAAAAAAGTCTTCCAGTTTGAAGTCACAAGGACCTTTTAAGGTCATTCCAAATCCCTTGGCATCCCCCTTGGTTCTCCACAGTACGTACTCACTGAAACCTCCCGGCCCCGCGCAGATATCCGCAAAGAACAAAATGTCGGAAGGCTTCAGCATGGGCTTCTAAAACACACAACACAATGGTGTACATAAAGGTAGTCAAATAAAACTGAAGAGCTTAATAATGTCAAAATTCTACTGATACTACCGGCGATACCATAGATATGGTACTAACCCCCTTTTCGTCCTTTGGTGATGTAAACATATAATCAAGCATCGAATCCATGTTTGCCATTTTGACCGCTGCTCTTTTAAAGAGAATTGAATTTATTAGTACTGTATGTCAACTATGATAAACATAGTTTTTGTACAGGTCACATGTTTGTAACCTAGCTGTTGAAATTAAACAAACATCTCTGCCATATCTTGTATGGATTAGATCGTGTTCTAGCACATGGAGATGTGCAGGGAAGGGAGGGGTAATACATGCATGAATATATGTACGTAAAAGTTACCTGTTGAGAAAAAACACCCCCCGTATTGTCTCGTAAGGATTCGATCGTGTTCTTGCTCTTCTCATTTCCTCTGGCTCAAGCTCATCAAATACACTCTGGAATGTTAAGAATTTCTTTTTCAATAAATTTTGTATGAACAAATCAATTTTTTGATGTTCTGGCTCCAAACACGAAAAAATATAAATATAAACAACAGATTCACAGGAAGGAGAAGAGGCAGAGTTCATGTACCGTATTTTCCGGGGCATAGGCCGGTATTTTTTTTCACGATGCGCAAGCCCCGGCTTATCCCCCGGGATCGGCTTATCGTAGGCTCAAAGTTGAAAAAAATTAAACAGTAAAATACAAAATCCACTGTTTTTATCCATTGTACTGTTGTAGAAGTTTATTATGAGGTTTGTTTTTCTTCCGTTTGAACTATTATCGATAATTGTCCCGGCTGATGATAATTTTTGTAATGACATCGTGAGTAATAAAATGTACGATGTATTTCTTCACAATCCAAATCAAATCATATCTAAGCCAAGTGTTCATGTCTGAACTCTGGAAACTATTATTGCATAGTAAAAAAGAAAACAAAACTGTGTAGAATGTAAAATGACGGAATTTTTTCATGTCTGTTTTCGTGGGAATTGTAGGATCAATTTGAAATGCTTTGGGTTTTTTTTTTTTACAATTAATTTGTAAATATACAATAAAATATGTTCAAACCAAAATTAATTTCCTGTTGGATGAAATAACAGTATTCTGGTGTCCTGTGTATTTACAAAGGTGTGAAAGGTGTGAAACCCGTGACTTAAACACAACCTGGGGGCACGTAGTGTACACCGTTACACTTCATTGCATTGACTGTGTTTGTTAGAATTATAACTTCTTTGCGTAACGGCAAGTTACTATTTAATTAATTAATGGAAAAGAACACGTCAAATTAAATATTTTCTATGTGGTATTTCGTTTTCTCATTCGTATCAATTACGGGGGATAACTCATTTGAATATGAAACCACGTGTTCAGCTAATGGATGCCATACCCCGAATTTACAAGTAGCTTTCAAAGTATAACTTGATCAAATGAAATTTAGCAATAAGGTATTGATAAAATATAAAATGTTTGGTAAAATATTTTACTTAATCTATCAAACAGAACCACAGAGGTTGGAGTTGCAATAAAATTTACAACATATATGTAACAGTGTAAAATTACAGTACGTAACGTTAATATATACCAACGAATACGGAAGAGACCAATCATGCACAAAACGCAGATATAATTTTAAAAATTACTTAAAATATAAATGTTTAGCAAATCAAATAATCCTAATTACTCTTTTGGTTTTCTACATCGATATTCTGAAAGTAAATATTTGATGACTTCCTTGATCAGCGGTCATACTTTCACTATAGTAATCGTCGATTGAAAATCGGCTTATCCCCCAGATCCGCTAGTCTAAGGATTTTTGCTGAATTTTGTCTGAAAATGAGCAATTCGGCTTATGCCCCATGTCGACATATGCCCCGGAAAATACGGTACATCCATTCCTACATATACATGTATCTTTCTGATGTTCAAACACACTATCCCACCTTGCACTTTAAAATCGCTGATAAAACATCTTCATCACAGAACTCGGTTTCATCATCTATTGTTAACTTTTTCTGAAAAAGAGAGACATTTTATCATTGATGTAAACAACTTAAGAAGTTCAGTAAGATTAAGTAATGATGCATCAGGAGACACTGATACCTTTCCCACTTCTTTCCAGTTCCGCATTATTTCAATGCTGGGAACTGGCTCAGCACATGTTGGGATCCAAGAAATCTCTTCTTTTTCAATGATCTGAAAATAGAATTTGAGCTTAGTTAGTCAATCAAGTTTAAAATCAACAGGTCTTACAAACAGGCTTCCAGTAACAAAAGTTTTATTTGTTTCACCTCAGTGTACAACTTTTACCTCCTCTAGTTCAAAGTTCCAATCCACTTCCTTCGATGGCTCAAGTCCTTTGATGCGTAAGCCCAGACCCCGCCTCCCTCTCTGATTGGACGCCTCCACAATCTCGGTCCGCCCCTGCTGTTCCTTACCCAGGCCCATTCCTTTTTTGAAGCCCATCTTGGCCTGTCGATGGAACAAGGACAATGTTATATAGATGCATAACAAGTTTGAGTGTAGGTGCAGTGTTATAAAGAATATTTATTAGTTTTAGACCATATAAAATGGTTTGGGGCAGTTTACGCTTTATAAACCGCTTTAAAAAGCATAAACTGTTCCAAACCATATCCAACACTAATAAATATATGTATTGAATTCATTGCTTATAATTTAATTTTTTTGCTATTAATTGCAGATAGAAACAGTCATTTGACTTTTAAAATGACATCAATATGTACAAAATTAAAATGTAACGTTAGGCAGATTGATACTTTTTTGACGTTAGTCTTACTTTGACGTAGGCAACATTTTTTATACGATATAAAATTAAATTTTTTAGCCAATCAGAAAACAAGTTACAACCAGAACTAAGTTATTGAAAAATAACAATAAAACACAGCATAAAGAAGTACACACCCAGCACAGGTCTTTATTACATGACCCTTCATTGATACCTTATTTTCTATCAGAAAAGTTCTCAGAACTAATGGTACAACAAATTGCACTGGACAATCAGGGTACCATTGCACCATACAGCAGACTCTTCATCACAAAATGTATCCATATCAGCAATGAACTATTAGAAACACAACACTCTAAGACACAACACTATCAGATCCATAGCTCAACCGACAACATCCTGGCTACTGACCATCATCCGGGCCGAGAAGTCGTTATACAGGCCGCCTCCCACATCTTCCACCTTCTTCTTTTTCTGAGGCGGCTCGCCCAGGCCTCCATCATCGTTGTTAGAGCCAATGTGTAGGGCATCCTCAGGCTCCGAGTCTGAGTCTACAGTACATGTATCAAATATGAATCTATAGCGTGTACACAAATCATCATATTATCTACAGTATGTGTATCATCATATAAATCTATATCAGCATGTGCATGATGTGTATCATAAAATAATTCTACAGTTTTATCAGTATGATCATAGATTGAAGAGAAGTAGAGCATTTCTAACAAAGTTTTCTGTTTCGATGCAAAATAAAAATGTTGACTTTAAAATGGGAAACAATTATTTTTGAGGTAGGTATTTTTTCAAACATATATTCATACACAACGATAGTGTTTTGGACTTCAAACAGTCGCATTAATTTAACACTACAGCGCCTACAAGTTTTTTACATTTGATACAAGAAAATGAAATAAATTACTGTAGTTCCAGGTTGTTTAAAGCAAAATACTTATAGCGAGCGAAGCAAGCTCTAAAAACCAGTGCGCTCGGGAAAAAGAATGAGCTTAACCTACAGATTCATCAAGAAAATTTTTTTGTCTACATCCCATAATGCTCTCTAATGTTTTCACCCGTGGTGATTTGCCAAAAATGGCTAGCATTTAACTCATAATTAATGGTGCCTTGAGGTCTGAAGACACGTTTTGAGTAGCGCACAAGCTTTGGTGAGACCAAGAGAATTTTTACATGCTTCCATTACTTCGTATTGAGTTGAGATACATATAAAAACAAATGAATATAGATTTGAACGTGTGACGTAACAGTGATCTAGCGTAAGATTTCCTGCAATAAATTTAGAGGTGGATCAAATGTCTGTAATGCGTGTGCTATAGCTATTTCAGTATATACTGCGATACCTGCCTTAGATGATTTGTGGGGTTTATATATATACACACACAAGCAAGAGCCATACCTAACTGTCATATTGATCCAATTTTAAGCTAATATTGTGTGCATGAACACTAAGTATAAGTTGGGAGGAATTTTTTTTTTTTAAAAGTCATTTTGAACTAAATAATAAAGAATAAAGAGAAAATGTTAACAGTTAAAAAATCTATGCAGATATTGCATATTGTCAAACCATTAAATTGGAAAATGGGAAATTACACACCTACAAACAGGGACCATAGGCACGGATACAACGTATGTAAAAATAAACAAATTTTTAAAAAATATATGAACCTGGAAAAAAAAGTCAGATAACAACAAGGTACAAAAGGAAAATAATACTCTATTTACACTTGAGACTTTTGACCAAATCAAACACAAATTTACATATTACAGACTGATAATTTTTCTCCAAAAGTAAAGAACAGTTTTAGGGGGAAGCAAGTCTATGTATTTTGTAAGAATATTTTTAAAGTTAGAAATAATATATAATTCTCTCTCCCTCTTGTTCTCTCTCTCTCAAAAATTCTTTGGTGTTATAGTTAATAACTGTAAAAATATCACTAAGTTGACAATGATGCAAGGTACATGTGTAATTCTTGCTGCGCTCGCCACAACGATAGCACCGTAAAACATATTGCATCTTACAGCGTTTTCTCAACTTTTTAAACAGCTGAAATTTCTTATGAATGCAACTTGCAATTGTAGAGTTTATGAATGAATGTGCATTAGTGATGTAAACATTTAATTCCATTTAAAGATACAAACTACGTCCACATTCAGCGCTATAGCTGTATAGTGTCAGTGTCTTGAAATCGACAGATCGAGGAGTGAGAATTTCGTTACAAAGTATGCGATACATGTTATAAACCTAATTACAAACGGCCTTTAAAATCGTCAGTTGTTAAACACGACTTAAACATTAGCAAAAGACAAAACAACTCTCCTAATCTATCGCCTAATTTTGTAGAATAACCTGATAAACTGCGAGATGCCATGAAGTTGATGAACTTCGTAGAAATTCTACTTTCACTTTATTTGGCGGTTGTTTCTGTCTCGAATACAAAAGATTTGAAAAGAAAAGAAAGACAACCCATGTATTGCAATAATTCGGATCTCGCTCGCCCTTTTACGGAACCGATAAAAAGACGGAAATGGCCGAGTAGTTACGATTGATTTGCAATGTTACTTATACAGGAATAAAATATATGTACATAGAAAAACTTATTACAAAGAAATCAATTAAAAAAAAAAAGTTAAAATTAAACATACCAATAAATAGAACAATCCAATTCGAATTCAAATTCCAGATAAATACCCGTAATCGCTTTTTGTAAAATAAGGATTACATACCAAACTCTTCTCTAGATCAAGACCACTCGTTAATCATAATAACAGAATCTCCATAACATTATCTCAGTATTTCATTTAGGTGAACAGAATTTCTATAGATTATCTATACGAACATAATCTCTATTAAAAAAGAGATCATCAATATGAATAGAATATCTAACAGTGTTATTCTATACCATTAATATGTAGACAGAATCTCTAGACCATTAATAAAACAAAATCTCTAGACCATTAATATACTAAACAAAATCTCTAAACCATTAATATAGACATAATCTCTAGATCATTAATATAGACATAATCTCTAAACCATTAATATAGACAGAATCTCTAGATCATTAATATAGACAGAATCTCTAGACCATTAATATACAGACAAAATCTCTAGACCATTTTTATAGACAGAATCTCTAGACCATTAATATAGACAGAATCTCTAGATCATTAATATAGACAGAATCTCTAGACCATTTATATATAGACAGAATCACTAAACCAATAATGTAGACAGAATCTCTAGATCATTAATATAGACAGAATCTCTAGACCATTAATATAGACACAATCTCTAGACCATTAATATAGACAGAATCTCTAGATCATTAATATAGACAGAATCTTTAGATCATTAATATAGACAGAATCTCTAGATCATTAATATAGACACAATCTCTAGACCATTAATATAGACAGAATCTCTAGATCATTAATATAGACAGAATCTCTAGATCATTAATATAGACACAATCTCTAGACCATTAATATAGACAGAATCTCTAGATCATTAATATAGACAGAATCTTTAGATCATTAATTTAGACAGAATCCCTAGATCATTAATATATAGACAGAATCACTACTGAGACCATTAATATCGACAGCATCTCTATACCATTAATATAGACAAAATCTCTATCTCATTAAATATAGACAGAATCTCTAGATCATTAATATAGACAGAATCCCTAGATCATTAATATCGACAGAATCTCTAGATCATTAATATATACATAATCTCTAGATCATTAATATAGACAAAATCTCTAAACCATTAATATAGACAGAATCTCTAGATCATTAATATAGACATAATCTCAAGATCATTAATATAGACAGAATCTCTAGACCATTAATAAAGACAGAATATCTAGACCATTAATAAAGACAGAATCACTAGACCATTAATATCGACAGAATCTCTAGACCATTATAGACAGAATCTCTAGAATATTAATATAGACAGAATCTCTAGATCATTGATATAGACATAATTTCTTAACCATTAATATAGACAGAATATCTAGACCATTAATATAGACATAATCTCTAGACCATTAAAATAGACAAAATATCTTGACCATTAATATAGACAGAATCTCTAGACCATTAATATCGACAGACTCACTAGACCATTATAGAAATAATCTCTAGAATATTAATATAGACAGAATCACTAGATCATTGATATAGACATAATTTCTAAACCATTAATATAGAGACAAAATCTCTACACCATTTATATAGACAGAGTCTCTAAACCATTAATATAGACAAAATCTCTAGATCATTAAATATAGACAGATCTCTAGATCATTAAATATAGACAGAATCTCTAAACCATTAATATAGACAGAATCTCTAGACCATTAGTTTATAAAGATATAATATATATAGACTTTTAATAAAGACAGAATCTTTAGACTATTTATTTAGACAGAATCTTTATACCATTAATTAATATAGATTGATTCTGTTTCATTCTATTTTGAGCACAATTTTAAGATTATGAACATAATCTCTTGTTTATTATTTAAGTGTTAAACATAATATAAAGATCGTCAATGTGAACAAAATCTTTACATCGTTAACGCCTCGAGCATGTGGGTAGTGACGACACCCATATTGACAAACATTTTAGCAGATTCGTGACTTGCAGTCAAATAAAACCCTCTAGCTGTCAAAAGTCGCATTGGATATCTGACTACAAGTTATTGATGATTATGAAGTCAATATTTGCTCAGACTTTATTTAACGCATAAATTCTACCGTTATATTAAATCCGGCAAATATACGAGATTGAAAACTTCAATCAAACGACACCCCTGTCTACCCTGGAAATTAACATGTTCCGGTGTATACGAAAACGATGTTACAAGCCACGCCAGACAGGTGTACATGTATTTTTCATTTATTTATTTTTTTTAAAGAAATCTCTCATGGAGAAATCGCTAGGTCGACTTTTTATTGAACGGACGTGCCTCTTCCCAGGCAAAGTCTGATGGTTTAGTGCCGATAAGTAAAATTTGATCATAACTTGTCAACTCCCGGAGAGGGTTACTTGACAAATAAGAGTCCGGACGTGTCTACGAATTAATTCTGAGGGTCCTAACCCCCCGATAACTACATTCTGTTCAAACACACTGTGTACATAAAAATTCTGTCATGTGAGACATCAGAACAAGCCGGATTAAAAGAAAAATAAAACTACAGTAAAAAGTCGCAAAATAAGAAGACGGAAGTATTCGGACCGAGGTAAGATCGCCAGATTCACTAGATTATGTAGGTCTTTGTACGCTGCAAAAGAACCCATTTTATGTCTCGCAAAAATTACGCGAAGCTTGGTGAGGTTACCTCAGAAAGTGGCGAATTTAATCAATGCTTCTTGGTCGATATGTATTCAGATTTTAATTACTTTCTGCTGATGCCTCTTGTTGCCTTTCAATATGCGTACAGTGGAGTTATTAAGTATCGCTTAATTACAACCGAATTTATGTAAACTGTTTTATTTAGATCGATGAATACCAAAACAAAAATGTTTCAACAGGATTTTTTTTTTAATTTGTAACGTCTTAAATCTGAACAGTTTTTTTTCTTATTTCCTAAATTAGCAACGTAAAGAAAAGAGTCAGATGGCTTGTCGACGAGGATCACATTTCATAACAAGGCGCTTTGTGATTTAATAAATCTGTAATTGACCGTGATTGGCGTTTTCCCTATGAAAAGTCTGCCATGCTACAAAAAGTGAATTAATTGCCCCCCTGTGGGGGTTTAAAGTGTCGGGGGTGGACCTACCAGTTCCGTCTTGTCGGTACAGCCGAGTGAGTGGGATAGGCGATTGATTCGCTACCTGGGGAATCACGGAGGGACGGGAAACTCAGGTAATTACATTATCATTACCCAGGTAAGTTCAATGAAATATACTCAGTTGAGGTTAATTCATGAAATATACATATGTACGTTAAACGAAGTCATTAGACAGTAACACACACAGGTAAGGTTATATACTTATTATCCATGGTATAAAAAGGAAAGCTTAGCTATTTCATGTGGAATATACCCAGGCAAGTTTATATAGTTATTAACCATATTACAGGTAATGATAAAAAAAATCATTGTTATTGATTGGTTATCATAGAAATATCATAGATCAGTTGATTTGCTAATGTACACGTCTAGGAAACATTCCGTAAAAATAACTTTGAGATATTCATGTTTTTGTTTTTGAAATTAGTAATCTTTTCTATCGTTCAATACATGCAATGTTACATTAGCTTTTGATTGGATTTTAGTCAAAGTTAAGTTAGTTAACGTATATCAATCAAACGGCAATCCAACAAAACGCACGGATTACTCGATCAAAGCTTATTTAATTAAATTCCGGGGTCATGTATAGCCTCCATTTTCTCTATCTAAACATTCGTTTAAGTCTCTACAATTATTCTCCAAACGAGTAAATGTCTTGAGATCTACAAACGCTGGCGACTTTTCTTTCTGTCTGTAAACTTTAAGTACCAGGCCCTGTCCACTTAATTCACTGCGCGAACAAATATTTTTAAAACGCATTATCGTCCTGGAGACTGTCGTTTTAAATGTCAGGGAATCTCCAATTTATGTATTAAGTGACAAGATGTAATCACGGAAATACGTCTATTTATGACTTTGTTACTTATACAATCAATACAAACCCAAACATTGTTAACTCCACAACTTTAGACCAATTGCCAAAGAAAACAAACAATTTAGGATTTTTATTTCCAGATTACAGGGTGCTCCAGATTCACTAGGCTCTGTGAATTACTGAGACAGACAAGGATTTAGGGGTAGCAGAAATCTCCTGGGTGCCAACTAGTGACAGAAGATCGAAGCGATCAAGAAACGTCGAGAAAAGTGGAAAGTGGACTATCTCTACCATAAACAGAATGGAGAGATCTCCTAGATAATGAGTTTAAAATCCAAAAACTTTAAACAGCTGAAGAATTCAGAGCGAGGAGTAATTATTTTCTCAGCACAATACTGGTATTGTCTGTTAGGACTATGTGAAGAACAATGAACAAGAGGATACAATGTGATATATGAATATTAATGAAAACAGGAGAACTCCTTACAAAGAAAAATAAGCTGGATATTAGAGGAGCGATATAAGGTGACAAATATGAAACAAAAGAAGTTAGAAGCAAGTTGTTCTCGGAGACAGAATTTAAAACAAACACGGCCTAGGAGTCAGAGTTCCGAGCCTGAGAAGAACGGCCCTTCAGAAGACAACAAAAGTCACACTCCCTCACAGACGGAGTGTATTGTAGTGCCTGCCGTCTCCTTGGACAGGGACGCCAATGAAGGAAGTGACCCCGAGATTACAGAATATGACGAATCGGAAACAAATGACTTGGAAGTGATTATTAATGGAAATACTGATCCCAAAGATTGTGAAGAAATCGATAGTAAAATCTGTGATTTGACAGATAATTCTGGTAAAAATGAAAATGGAAATATCAACACAGAAGAACTGAATAGTGAAGAAAATACAGAAGAAGGAGAAAGTGGGAAAACGCAACAAACATTAGGAGATTTGTGCACGGGTAGTGATTTCAACGATAAAACAGGGGAGACAAAGGAGAACTCGGAAAATGTTCGTGAAACCGAGAAAAATCACGACATTGACTCAGATGTTATTGACAAACAACAAACAGACAAGGATATAAAAACAGAAATGAAGGGAACAAAAACCGATTTAAGGACAATAGAGGAGGAGAATGAGGGACGAACGGACGCAGGGTCGGAGAGCAGCACATCCCGGAAGTCGACGAAGAGGGACCGGAACTCACAGAGGAGATCAATCAGCGCAATGTCTACTCCCAGACACGCCTCCAGTAGGCACTCCTTCTCATGTGTGGAGGGGAGACAATCTCTCCTCGGGAGTAACCGCGTCCCTCGGAGATCCCAGTCGGCCCTAGAACGACCCAAGTCCAAATCACGCGCGTCGCTGGGCGACCCATTCAGGTTCACAAAAGCCGAGCTGGAGTGGTATCTGCCCCGGAAGAGTTTTTTTGACTGTCACGACAAGGCCTTGAAAGAGGCGGGCGTGGAGAGCGCTGAGACAACAAGCCGAAAGGAACAAATGAAGCAGAGAGTGGCTGAAAAGATCAAGAAAGAGAAGGATCGAAGGGAAAGACGGAAAGAGCTAGAGAATCCTAAGCCTGAGGAACCAAAGACTGAGACTTCATTAACTCAAGAAGACAATCAATCTATTAACGCAGACACAAGGAGCGAAAAAGACGCAGACGCCAAGAGTGAAATTGACAATTTCGAAACAGACGATGTAGTGATATCAAAGCTAGAGGAGGCACAAAGAAGCGTGAGCAAACCTACACCCTCTAAAAAAGTGTCGCGTAACAAAAAGAAGACCCACGAATATGACGAAGACGAAGTTCGCGTGGATTACCAGCCCCTTCTCCAGTATCTCAAATACGTCCAGGAACACCCGGACGAGTTCCACGCCCACCGTAAACAAAGCATCCAACAGGATCATGTGGGGTCCAGGGCTAGCCCGTGGATCGTCAGGCTAGCAGAGATAACTGAGAGACGAAACATGACCACAGCCCAGTGTCTGGTGACAAAGAGTGTTGTATTAGAGGCAGCACGTGACATACGGCCACGGATGACTGATCCATGTCAATGGACCATGTCGCAAAAAGAGAGGGCGTTGCTGGGAAACTTGAATCCCGGAAAAGTAAATCTGTTTGCCGCGGTGAAGCAAGACTTGCCGACTCACGACTCTCAGAACCAAGATGATGGAAAGTCGGACTTTGAAAAGGAGAAAGCGAAACTGGAAAAGTGGCTGAAAACAGTTTCTACTGCTGGTTTGATAAAAGCCAAAGAACTAGCTTTGCGGGATCTTGGAGAGGAGGACATTTATCAGAGCAAGTGGTGGTCGTCTTTGCAGACCTGTTCCTACCTCCGACAGAAGGGGAGCAACTCCACATAGGCCCTCGTAATGTGCTGCATCTAAATCAAGTCCGTCCTGTGCATTTATTCTCAGATATTGCATTGAAATTTATATTTTTTATTTTTATCTTCTTTAGTTGAATTAAAATTCAATTACATTGAAAAACATCGTTATATTTTGGTTAAATTACTAAAGAAAGCAACCTGTTCACAGTTCGTGCTCATTTCTATTTCCTTAGTTTTGATGTTGCACATGAGTACGATTACGGAATTGAAATTACAATGCAATAAACCTATTTAAATGTTATTGATCAAAGTCATATGGTTTAAGGCAATAGTCAATTGATAATTCAATGTAAGTATTGGATTGCGAATCTGATACATTTCACATACAAAAAAAAAAAATCAGGTTTAAATGGAACGTGTTTTTTTTTCAATCAATAGATCGTGGTTATGCTTGGCGTAAAAATCTGAATTGAGAAAACACCCAATTACAGATATATGAATTCTCAGTGTCTGATTCTCCATTTAACTTTTAAATGAATTTTGGCTGAATAGAGCATAAAAAGTTAATGTCTTTTCGAGGGCTGTAAGAATAACATACAGGAAAATAAATACTCTTGTATAACTCTTTGAGAAAGGGCATGGCATCAAAAACTCATTATTTTTAAATCTCTCGCGAGAATAGACGAGATCTTTTTTTTTCCTCTGGATTTTGAGTACATCAAATATCCACGATTTTTAGACGAATAAATAAATCTATCTATAAAGGTCCATGACACATTGAAATATATAGTTTTGATAATTAAATCTGCCAACAAAACTGACATCGTTTTATGACCGATATTTGAGTTCATCTGAAAGCAGCCACGCTGTTGGGTCGTTTTATCGGATTGTGACCTTGAGCACCAATGGCGACTCTTCGCCTCATGCTGAGCATGGCGTCATCATACTCCTGGTCCCGCCTCTTGAGATCCTTGATGATCTGACGCGCCTGGTTGCTGGAGAGAAGACGCTTCACGTTGCCGAAATAGATGGATTCTGTGTCGGATGCGTTGTCCACACTTGGCGGGTTTTTACGGTTTCCCGCCTTTCTCTTCTTGACGTCCGGCGCTTCACTCCTGGTATCAGTATCTCCCTCCACCATCTGGCGGATCATGTCCGTCATGTCTCTATCAGACAAATGCGGAGGAATCTCTTCCCGAGTAGATAGCGACGTGGACGAACGATTCAGAAACTTGCCTTCATGAGTCCGCGGCATCTGTCTGACCCGATGGAAAAGTTCCGTGTTGTCATCGCTGCCCCTCTTCGGATTCATGGGCATGCTTTTGTCCGTTTCGCTTGGTGAGGTGATCGTTACCCGCAGCGATGGCCTTGAGAGAGCGCCCTCTGGTTTGGAGGGACTGTTGGACTCCGAAAGTTTTTGAGATTTTGTCATCACTGTTTTGTTGACCTTGGCGGATTTATCTGTTTCTTGCTTTGATGTCACCTTCTTCTGGTGTTTGTACAGGTGTACTGCAGTGGACTTAGTTTCCGTTCTATTGTTAGTCACCTTAGTAGCAGCTGAAATAGAATTCCACTTGTCCATTCCGGGAGGGACGACTATTATAGACTTCTTCCTCTGTTTACTGGGTTCCTCACTGTCAGGATTAACGACGGGATTTTTCAACATAATTCTAAAGTGCCTGGTCCTTCTGTCTCTAGCGTTGTTGAAAATCTCAGCAACGGTGGTTTTCTTTGCGCTTTTTCCCATTAGCGATCGCTGTATTGCTATTCTGTTGTTAACTTTTAGATCTGAAGCAACTGTGTTAGAACCCCAGTTTGTTTTCTGGCGAACCAAAGCCATTTTCTCGCGAGTGGGATCCTTTGCGAAAAACACAGCTTCCACTTCATCAGGTTCATAGTTTATGTTCAAGGGCTTCAAAACAAACTCACCCTCTTTGTCTTTTAAAGTGATCACTGTTTTACCTTTCTCTAGCTCCAGGAACTTTTCTGCTTTGATGGTGATCTTCCTTGCTCTCGTTCTCTCTGTCTGAACGTCAACCTCCCCATCTTCTGCGTCACTCTCATCTTCTCCCTTCAATTCCGGTATTGACGTCATTTCATTATCGGCAGCCATGGACCTAACTTGACTAGCGGACTTCAAAAGTCGATCAATTTGAGCTATTTTCTGTTCTGGAAGTCTAATCCCCTTTGCGTCAAATTCTTGACTGTTTCGTTCCTCGCGCTTCGTTTCTCTGTGTTCCGGTTCAACTTTTGATTCGGATTTTTTGACAACTTTCACGTCAACTTTTGTCACCTTTTTAGTCCGTTTTGCCATTGAATTTCCAGCCACGTCCACGCCGGCAGTTTTAGGTCTATTCGCCTCAAAGACGGAGTCGACATCGGCGTCAGTTTTGGAGTCGTTCATCTTGTCGGCTGGGGCGGTCTTCGGGCGTTCCTCTGATTCATCTTCCTCGGCGATCACTGAGTCAATCTCACAGGGCGTGAAGTCGAAGCAGTCCTCAAGCAGCGGCGATATTGTCGCCAGGTTGTTTTCTCTGTATGTCTTCCTCTTCTGTGACGCCTTGGAGAACAGATCAGCGCCCTCTGTCCTGTACAGGGAGTACCTGTTGTTGACAGCTTTCTCCTTCTTCAGCTTCCTCAGGTCTCGTCGGACGATCTGCTCCTCTTTGATCAAGGATTGCAGGGTTTTCTGGAACTCCTTGTACAGCATGTTGCACTTCTTGGCGTAGACTTTCTGGGCGGCCGTGGATACCGCCAAGTTAACGTCGGGCATCGATATGTCCAGGCCATAGTTGCGGGCCAAATCGTACGAGTCTTTCTCCGTGGGAGCTGAAAATATCAGAATATGACAAAATTATTGAGTAATAAGTCGGTTCCTTAATATCATATCAAGATTTTATTCAGAACAAGTAGTACTAAATTGTCATTTGTTATAATGATACAAGGCTTCCCACTAAAACACTTGGTTCCAATGAGCTCTTGACTGCTACAATTTCAATACAACGTATATAAAAGTACATGTAACAATACTGGTATAATTATCAGAGTGCTAAATGGTTTTTTTAAAAATAGAAATCCCAGTCAGATTGTAATCAGTTAAATGTACTAATGTTCGGTTTTTATTAATTTGTGATATATTATTAGATAATTGTAAAAAGAAACTTACCCATACTGGACGATATCTACACTAACCACTTGCACACATCCATTTGTCACAAACAAAAGATTTATTACAAACAATGCACATGGTCGGGGCAAACAGAGTTTATATACAGATTACGAGGATTAAGGATTAATTGTGCAAAGCTGCAACCGCCGGTAATCTCGGGGGGACTTACTCAGACAGAGGCTCGGGAGCAGACGTCAACGACATGGGACCATCACACAGAGAAAAACTAATTACAACTCAAGGTCAAGGATGACGTCATTAATTAAGGTTTCGCTCCTCCAACAACTTAATGACCAGGGTTTAGTGTGAGGAGTTTCGATGCTGTTTTATGTAACAGATAAGAGTTACGTACATTTTCAGGAATTCATTTTCTTGTGAATATTTGTGCAGGATTACTGGTAATACTAAGTGAAAATTAAGAGACCGTACTGATTCTTGCTATAGAAGAGATTTGAACCATGCACATCCGATGTGATAACACTGCGCCGTATAGTTGTGCCAGTGTCATGTAGTGTCATATTTTGCACCCGTCAAAGATGCATTATCCGAAATATTCATATCTGTCTTATGATAGACCATTTCGTAAAGAGTTTATACAGTTTATAACGGGTTTTGTTAATGATTTATGATACCTGTCAGGTGAGATATATACCTTTAATGAATAAATTTCTACAGGAAAATGTTTTAACGTGAATAAACTTATCCTATACAATATTTAGACCAAAACTCCAAAAGGATTTTAGATCAGGAGGAAAATCTCACTTTACACTGACATAGTAACATGTATCCGGCACAGTGTTCGAGGCCAAATAAAATAAGCATTTAGCAAATGTTCATTTGGCAATTATTCAGCATTATTTAGAGGGGGTTTACAGTACATCCCTTCTAGCCTTCTAGGGTTCTAGCCTTCTAGGGTTTAAGCCATTTGCTAATATTTTATTTACAAACAACAAAATATTTCAAAAGATCATTTTAAAATAATTTTCAACACAACTTTAAAATGCAGGAGTTTTTTTTTTTATAAATGTCACACAATCCAATAATTACAACAATTTATAATAATTTAGGAATGGACATTCCATTAGGTATTATTCAAAATTTGAATAATTCTATTGAAAACCAATGAATAAATACACGCTGGCGTTTTACATTATAAATAACCACCAATCATTAAGAAGTTTAGAGAACATACATGTAGCAGGTGAAATCTTTTAATTCATAAACATATATAAAGTTTCTCAAATAACACGTAAACGTTCTTTTATAAACTTTTAATACATTTCTGATCATCTTATCAAGCAATTATGTACCACATGCATAATTATATTGTTTTGATATCTCATGAATTGAGAGGAGTTTAATTGTGCAATAAATACTGAAATTAAGTTTAGATTGTCATCTTAATTTTATCATACATTCTGGTAAACTCTCTAGGTTAACTGCCAATCAAACTTTTTTCCTTGTCCTTTTTTTCATTTTTCATTGTCACTCCCCAATGCATGCAATGTATTATATGTATTATTATTCAATGATTCTTCTCAACACTTTAATTTTTGCAGTCAAGAGAATAAAGAAATTGTCATTGGTTGATTCATCGCTTTAATACTCAAACACTTGCTACCTGTATTTTATACAATCCGTAGAAGTGTGCTAACATCTTAACACTGAAGACTTAACTAACTACATTGTATCAATTTCATAAACTACCATTTTTGGGTCTTGACGGTTTACAAAAAGATAAAAACTAGTCATTTGTTCTCAGTTTGCTTTGGTTTATTATATGAATCCAAAAATAAATATGTATAAACAACGAACACAATAAAAAATGAATGCAACAAAACAGAATGATTGTTAAATAGTTCACTTCTGCGCCGCGTATACGTTGCCATTCACTAGGATTTCCAGCCACTTCGTGATTTGGACGCACCAAGCGCCACCCTGCGCCTCATAGAGGCCATCGTGTCCAGATACTGAACATCCTTCTGCTTCGCATCCCTGATGAATTTGTCCGTCTCCTGGCGACTACTTATCCGTCTCGGAAGTTGCGAGTTAGTTGCAGTTCCGGTACTGGAAGCGACATCTGACGGAGTGTTGCGCTTGTTTCGGCTCGACATTCTACTCAAGCGCTTCATGAAAGTAAGCGCCTTGATGGCCCCTTGTAGATCGGGCATGGTTTCCTCTGTCTGGTGACTGTAGTCTTCCTTCTCTCCCTTTCCTTCAATGAGCCTCTCAAGCATTTTGTTCATATCTGCATCAGTCATCATAAACTGTACATTACCCTCTCTCATAGACATGGAGGAGGGGGACCTGTTCAGTACATGGGAGGACTCCTGGGGACCTCCCCTAGCGAACGACACTCGGTGGTTACCGGAGGTATTCAATATGTCATGACTTTCCATCGAGGCTTGTGACGTAGAGCGCATGACGGAACTCGCCGACTCGCAGTTTCGTTTGTTATTAGAGACGCTTAGTGAACTCGAAAGGAATTCTTTGACTCTTTTACCTGTCGAGGATTCGTTTAGACTGTTTTCCCTGGACACTCCCTGCGATTGGTTTTTCGTTGCCTTGTTAGTGAATGCCTCGTGGATCACAATCGGGGGTCCATTTTCCGCAGTCCGAGTTTTCAGAATGTTTGTCTTTTTGGATTCTCCCCCGGACTTGACGTTCAGTCTTACGACGGGCGACGACGCGGGTCGCAGCGACTCTTTGCGGTCATTAGCGTCATTTTCGTCGTTTCTGAGAAATTTTGATATAATTCTAAAATGACGAGTTTTTCTGTCTCTTCCACTGTTAAATATTTCGGCAACGGTGGTTTTCTTTGCGGATTTTCCAATAAGAGATTTTTGAATGGCTATTCTGTTGTTTATTTTTAACTCTGCTGCCACTGTTGGCGATTTCCAGTTTGTCTTCTGCCGAACCAACGCCATTCGTTCTTTAGATGGATCCTTAGCAATGAAGACGGCATCAACCCCGGTGGGGTCATAGTTTACTTTGACAGGCTTGACAATGAAAGCACCGTCTTTGTTCTTAAGCTTGACGTTAACATCACCTTTTTGCAGCTCTAGAAACTTATCTCTGTCGATCGTGATATTCCTGGCCCTTGTTCTCTCTGTCTGAATGTCCACTTCGCCGTCACAAGAACTCCCGTCAGTCACCGAGTTGGGCATACTGATGACTAGTTTCGGGGGCTGTGTCGATTTGATCATACCGCCCCCTAGCGTGGGGCTGGCTGGATCCGGTGGTTTCGCAGGAACAGGGAGTGCCTGGGAATGGGACTGAGATTGCAGTAGATGTTCTACCTTAGCTACCTGTGTGTTGACATGGTCAGCGTCAAGTGTAGCTGCTAGAGAAGGGCGTTTTATGTGCCCACCCTCGGAGTTTGGCGGTATGTCCAAAGTGTCTTGCTGTGAATCCGTGGGGACCTCTCCATCAGCTCCCCCTGCTGGGGCGGTTTTTGGGCGGATCAGATCTTCGTCTATGATGGAGTCGAGTCCCCAGGGATTAAAACACAAGTCGTCGAGGAACGAACTGGACAGTTCGTTCTGTTTCAGGAGGGTCTCTCGGTTCTTTTTGGCGGTAGAAAACAGATCCTTGCCGTCAGTTCGATACAAAGAGTAATGGCTGTTTAACATTTTTTCCTTCTTTAAGTTTCGCAGTTCCTTTTTAATATTTTGCTCTTGTTTTATGTGTACGCTCATATTCTTCATGAAATCCCGGTAAAGAAAGTTGCACTTTTTCTGATATTCTTTTTGTGCAGCGGAAGCCACGGCAAAGTTCGCTTCCGGCATGCTGATGTCAAGGCCATAATGCCGGGCAAGGTCATATTCGTTCTTATCAGCTGGGGCTAAAATCAGAAAAACACGCGTTAATAAGTAGTCAGTGATTGAGAGGAAAATGACACAGAAGTTAAAGGAGGTTTTGATTGTCAAATCTAATTTCCGGTCAAAGGCCACCTACCGGGAATATATGAGTAGTGAAATCGTCCCTTACTATTTGTGGCCAGGTCATTTCAGTTATTTCAAAAAAACCTAATCAGCCATATAGTTATACGATTATGTAAATCGAAATTGTATCACAAACAAACCCGATCTGTACTCTTAGCAAATGATCGATTTCTTTTGACATTTATTTAAGTTTTCGTTGATTTGTTTCTTTTGTATTAGATAAAAATAAACTTAATTTATTATGGAATAAGCGATTTGTGGAATATTAAATACAGGACTCGGATTAAAGGCTACCATTCCAAGTCTCGCGAGATTTGATACAAACACGCCTGTAATTCCTCGGTTACAGCACGTCACATAATCCTTTCTATAATTAGAACTGTTCTGTTGAACAGATGCAGAAATTTAAATCTTACGTTAATCATCAGTTACTAAGTTATGTAGATTTAATCAAAACAAAGCCACAACTCGGATGACTTTTTGTTTTTTGAAGTTTTGAATAGAACAAATTTTACACGCATTTGTCCTTAAAGTAAATAATCATATAGTAAACAAATCTGTCCAAAAATTCCTTATTTTTAAAGATAGATAGTTATTTTACATTATAACATTTAATTTGAATTTATTATTTATATAATATTATAACGAGTAGCGATAATATGCAATTTGTTTTTATTTTTTGGATGAAAATAATTTTGAATAAAGTCTTGTGACTAAACAAAATAAGAGAGAGAGAGAGAGAGAGAGAGAGAGAGAGAGAGAGAGAGAGAGAGAGACTTACCCATCAATGATACAAGAACAGCCTTTGAAATTAAGCACTAGAAACTAATAATTATTAGAATACTTCTTGTCATGTATGGCTATTTGATATATTATTTTGTTTGGTTCTTTGGGATTATAAATGTTAAAACGTCAAACCAAAGACGGTCAGCTGGGATTATACTAATCCGAGCAACAATCCAACACTTACATATGCGCCAGTCCTCTAATGGTCAGGCTATCCACTACACCAATTGTTTCTAGAGAACGCAGATTTTTGTATACAAACAAATACATATACATTAAATATACGCTGTGAAATAATTTATTTCGATTTTTATTTTATTTTCTAGTATGTGTAACATTTTAATTAAATAGTATAATAATCATATCTCAGTCAACCGATATAAAAAAAACCAAGCAAATCAAAACCAACACTACCCGCTCGTTCCTTGCACATAATCCAAAAAAAATCCGCTAGACGAGACACGAGTTTTTTGAGGTCACATGCAAAAGACTTCCGCTTCTCTATCAAGCCTGTCGCTTCCTTTTTGAGCAAATTGCATCATCCAGACAGGCTATATATATACATATATATTGAGATACACATAGTTTGTGAACTATTTTAATAAAGCAATGGTTATTTATAGGTCCTTTGATCAAGAAATAACCGAGGACACTTTATCCAAAAACTACAATGTTCTTTCGATTTTCCGTCTAAAGAACAACAAATATGATTTTTATTTTTATTACGAGTTTCTTTATTCTGTTTTACATAAGTTATTTGCATATTTTTAACAAATAACAAGTGCTGTAATTATTAAGGTCTACTTTTGAAGTCCGAATTTGTACATCGTCTTGCTGTAGAATTGTTCTCCTGGTCTTAGAATAATGTTTGGAAAGTTCTCCTAGTGAAAAAAAGAAAATAGGACATGAACATCACAGCTGCAGTTTAAGTTTTTGTAGAGAGCAAATCGCAACTTGCATATAATTTAATCAAATACACAAGTTTGTTTCTCCAGGACCAGCAGACATGGCCGACACCGACCTTGTTCACGCTGTCCGGGTAGTGCTGGGTCTCCAGACAGATGGAACAGAACTTTTCATATACCGCCCCCTGTTTGCCCTCTGAGTGTGGGACAGTGTCGCAGCCCGTGTAGCACTGTACCCCGGGCTCTGTGGTGTACACCTCCAGCCGTCGCCCGGAGGGTGGATGGTCCAACCTTTAGGGAACAAGGATAGGAAATTATCATGCCAAGTCTCACACAATAGTTAAAAATTCCACACAGACTTGAAATGAAGGACGTTTAACGTTGCTAGAGTAAAAATGACGAAAAACAGAGGTCGTTTCTTACGTGGATATCAGTCTCAAGCTGCCGTCCGCATTGGTAACACAGAAGTTGTTGAAGTAACCCTTTCCCAGGGGCACCTTGCTTAATCGGTCCCCTAGTCTCACCGGCTGACGGAGGTCGTACATTGTCCCTGTGACGTCACGAAGTTCACCTATATTAATTAAAGAGAATTGCACGTCTTATATATTGCTCACGACTATCGTGATTAAGTATACCTTTGAAATAAAGTCACAACTGTTTAACGACTTGTAGATTACCCGTAGGAATGTAGATATCATCCTCTTTGTTTGGGGTATACTTGTCCGCCGATATTTGCAACACGTGATCGTCCATGTTCGGATAATTCTGATAAAGTAAAAAACAATATGAGAAAAAGATTGATAAATAAAAATCATACTTTATTTTTTATTTTTTTTTTACATAACTTACATGTCCTGCCAAGTTGAAGTAGGCGTGATTTGTGTAATTGACAGGTGTTGGTTTAGTGGTGGTGGCGCTGTACTCAATCACAATTTCGTTCTGATTGGTCAGTTGGTAAGACACAATGGTGGTCAGTTCCCCGGGGAATCCCTCCTCGCCGTCTGGACTCACGTACTTCATCTTCACTTTGTCGCCATCAATCCACGAACTCCAGAGTTGCTTTAGAAGATAAATAATTACATCTCTATTTGTACATGTATTGAAAATATAGTGCATCAAATCTTTCCAATGACTGTAAGTATGCAAATTATTACAAATTGTATTTTTTTTAAAGAATAATAAAACAAATAAAAAGATAAAAACAATTTCAGAAATTTATCCTACATATGTGAATGACTTTTTCCCTCCGTGAATGCAATGCTTCCCGAAATTTTTGGTCACGTGATATTCTTTACCATCAACAGAAAAATTGGCATCGGAAATGACGTTCACAACTCGACCGCAAATGGCTCCGAAAGTCATCGGGTTCGTTTCATAGTCTGTTAAATAAAGTAACAATGTTTGATATTTTTGCACATTTCTATAAATTCCTGGAAGCAGATTGTCAGCTGACGCTATGCGTTGTGAGCATGATCCAGCACTTCGTTATATTTTTATAATAAACACCAACATGTATTGCTTTAGTTTTATAAATTTGAAGACATGAATATAAGACGAGTGTATAAAAGTATTACTTAGGACAGAGTCGTATCCCAGACTGACGTCAGAGACCACGCCCTCTTTGTCTGGTACCAGGATGTCCGTTATGATGCAGCCGTAATCAATCACACGTACCGTGACGTCATTCTGATTACAGAACGTGTACCTAAACAATGCAATGTGAAACCAAACTAGGCTACATCATGTCTGAAAATTATATTCTGATCCAGTTTAATTTAAGGAATAAGGAATCGTTCTTTGAGTATTATGAGGTGATAATTTCGGTCGGGGCGTGATCAAATCCAATAAAGCCCGAAGGGCCTTAATGATAGATTTGATCACACCCCGACCGAAATTATCACCTCATAATATGCAAAGAATGATTCCTTATTACTTTAATTTATATAATTTTCAGCAGTTGTACGATAAAATATTATAATAGTAATTATGCAAACCCGCTTGCGCCCCCAACAATACGTCATTTGAATTTATTTGGTGGTATAGTACAAAATCGATTCGTAGTGTTATCACAGACAGAGACACTGGAAAATGTAAATATATCATGATAATCGGTTTTTTTTTATATCGTTTCATAAAAATATTATGCTCCGTTATACCATACAGACCAATTCATTGTTATTTAAAAGCATCAAATTGAATTCATATCTTAAATATAACAAACCCGTTAGCTCCTTTCCTTCATTAAATCTTGACCTTGCATTTATTTTTAACACGAACGGGGCTCCATACAAGTGCGTCAAAGCAATACAAAGTAATCCAAATTATCGATACTACATTATTATCAGAGATGTGAAGGCATCGGAGCATTGTTACCTGTTGACCGGGCGGCCGTCCGTCAGGTGTCCGAACGAATCCTTCCTTGGTTCGACAGGTTTCTGGTCCGACATTGTGTGGAGCCGTCCTCTTGTTTACGTTTACACACCCCCCACTTACAAAATCAGCGGCCGTAACTCGTGAACATTTAAATCATATCGGATAGAAACCAATGTAACGCGTAACCCCCCCCCCCCCAAAAAAAAGCATAAACAAATAGTCTAATAGCTATAATTTATTAAATTGTTTAGAACTCAACGCTAAGGAACCTAAATATAACATTTAAAATAGGTCGATTTCGCACTTCAACATCGATTAACTTCACAGCACAGTTCAAAAATATATTAACATTAGAGTTAAACTTGGCAATTGAATATTGAATTGATATTGCACTGTCCTTTTAGTTTCACTATGTGAATTGAGTGAGTTCGAATTTTCCAGGGGAGGTAGTAGTGGGTTCCGACCCCCCCCCCCCCACCTCTCTAGATCCGCCTATGAACTTTGTCATACACAACATGAGAGTCATTATTTCCAGTGACTCCGCCTCCTTCTGCCGCAGAGAGAGAGTGCGGGAATGGAGCACATACTCGTACATGTATTGTAATTTCCATTCTTAGTCACGTTTTATCATCACTATTTTCAATAGCTGCAGGTCTGTTGCTACCGGTCTGAAAACAAATTTCGTCTCTCCAAATTTTTTCAGACCGGGAGCTACAGACCTGCAGTTAGATGATTATGTCCATATTTAGTCTATATTGATCTCTTTGAGAAAAAGAGCTGTAAATAAAGTTCAAAGTAAAATTTTTTTTAAAATCTTCGAATTTTAAAGCTAATTAAAATATATGAAATCTTTACTATATACACTGTAATTATAGTTCATAGCTTATAAAGGTAGATCTGATGGCCACCCAGACCCCTTATTTATAGACATTGAAAGTCAGAGATAAGCGTATGTAATGTATTAGCGAGGTTCACCTGTTTTTCGAACCTCGTTATACATGTATTCAAACTTATTTATTTACAAAATTGACTTCTTTTTTCATTCTTGTTTCCTGCGTGAAATGACACCTTTTCATAGAATTCAATTAATTTTGAAATTTGTATTTGTCTGAAGAAAATGCCCAAGCATTCGTAATGGAGAAAACAAGGGGACAAACAATAAATCAAATACTATAAAGTCATGTCACTGTGGCTCGCCACTGAGGGGTGAGTGCTAGATTTAGAAACACAACTTTCACTGAACAGTGGTATATTTGGTGTGGTCTCAACATAACAAGACGCTCTTGCTAATTGTTATGGAGAAATTAGTTTTCAACCATAGAATACATACCACGAAAACGAGAGAGATTTACATTACTGACATTGTTTATTGCATTGAGATATTTCTATTACAAAATGTAAAAAAAAAATTGCATTTTATTTATCACAAGGTGTGACGGAATTACTGAGGGATCAGGCCGAATTTGAAGATGGTCTTGCTGTAGAAATTTTCACCAGGTCTCAACGCGATACTGGGGAACTTGTCCTACAACACACAGAAGACATAAACTAATATACCTATAACACACAGAAGACATCAACTAATATACCTATAACACACAGAAGACATCAACTCATATACGTAGATGTAAAGTACAAATAAACTAAATATATACATCAAAATTATGAATCGTGTCCTCGTGTTTTATACACAACATTTAATAAACACCATGTAAGTCTCTTATCTTTTGTCTATTTATTTATCAATCTGTCTGTCTCTCTGTATGCGTCTGTCTGTCCGTCTGTCTCTCTGTATGCGTCTGTCTGTCCGTCTGTCTGTCCGTCTGTCTCTCTGTATGCGTCTGTCTGTCCGTCTGTCTGTCCGTCTGTCTTTCTGTATGCGTCTGTCTGTCCGTCCGTCTGTCCGTCCGTCTGTCTGTCCGTCTGTCTGTCCGTCTGTCTCGCTATATACCTGGTGAGTAGGCGTGTCCGGATAATGCTGGGTCTCCAGACACACGGAGCAGAAGGGCTCGTACACGGCGCCATCTTTACCCTTGGTGTGGGGAATGGTGTTACATCCGGTATATAGGTGCATTCCGGGCTCGGTGGTGAAAACCTCCAGTCTTCTTCCGGTCGGAGGGTGATCTAATCTACAAACCAAAATATGCACGATCAATAAATACTTGAATAGTTTAATAAATATTAACTTTTTGCCTGGTCAGATCCATTCTCAAAGTCTTACACGGCCGCCTGTTTAAGAGGTCCTGACTCCCCTAGACAAAAGTTATGGAAGAACCCTCTCCCGTGGGGTCCCTCCTTCAGTCGGTCCCCCAGTCTGACCGGCTTCCGGAAGTCAAACGGCGTATCCGCAACGGCCCGCAACTCTCCTGTAACAACAAATTCGAAGCTGGGTAGTTTTAAAAAAAAGAGTGAAGAGATAAAACACACTTAGTCTAATAAGTACATGTATAAGAAACAGTTTTTAAGACATCGATCTGACAACGTCATACCCGACGGAATGAAGATATCATCATCCTTATTGACAGTGTATTTATCCGCAGTAATCTGTAGTACATGGTCGTCTATGTTCGGGTAATCCTGTGGAGAGTAAAATTTATGAGTAAAATTATTGAAATTACCAGTATGCTCAAATTGCTCAATAAAAGTAAAAGTAAAATTATACGCACGTGTTTCTGTAAGTTGAAGTAGGCGTGGTTTGTGAAGTTGACGATCGTTGGTTTGGTGGTAGTGGCGCTGTATTCAGTCACTAGTTCGTTCTGATTGGTCAGTTGGTAGGATACAATGGTGGTCAGTTCCCCGGGGAATCCCTCCTCTCCGTCAGGGCTCACGTACTTCATCTTCACTTGGTCGCCGTCAATCCAGGACTCAAACAATTTCTAGAGAGAGAATTGTAAATATAGTAAACGTCTTTTCGATTTAATGATTTAGGCAAAATAGCAGTATGGCTAATTAGAAAATAATTTAAATGATAGCAAACTGAATAAATTACCAAGTGGAAACCCTTGACTCCGCCGTGAATTGCGTGTTTTGGAGCCTCGTTTTCAAGGCTGGAAAACGTAAGTGGAAGTGAGTATTCCTTTCCGTCCAATACAAACTTCCCGTTTGAAATGACGTTGACAACCCTCCCACAAATGGAGCCAAAACATCGAGGGTTTGGTTCATAATCTAATGGCGAAATTGATAGTTATTGTGTACCCTGATGCCTAAATGTTATTGACATGTAATATGAATTGAAGGCAATCCTTTTAATGTGTTTTGTTTTAGCGGTTTAATGTAAACAAGTCCTGTTTTATTATGTGCTTTTGACTTACTCTGTAAAGCGCTTTAGAGTTTAATTAAAGATAAAGCGCTATAAATTTTATTATTATTATTATTATTATTATTATTATTATTATTTATTGTTATAATACAAAAATATACGTCTATATCAGAATAAGTAATACAGCTCGATCGATCGATCGATCGATCGATCGATCGATCGAGAGAGAGAGAGAGAGAGAGAGAGAGAGAGAGATTTGCCTTCAATCTTGTCGTAGCCTATACTGATGTCGTCAATGTTTCCGTCTTTGTCAGGGACCAGGATGTCGGTGATGACACATCCATAGTTAATCACTCGGATAGTCACGTTACGGCTGTTTGTGAACGAGTACCTGGAAGTAAAATCTCATGTAATGATGACACCACTGGGCCGCCGTACTCTACAATGGAGCGCGCCTACCCCCGGCCCAGGGGTTTCCTTACCTGTTTCCTTACCTGTACACCTCCCGGCCGTCACTCAGTCTTCCGTACGAGTCCTGGACCGGAAGTACCGGAGACTGGGTCATCGTCTGGATTCTGAATTTGTTTCCCTCGCCGACTATTGCGCCGCAGCCTATTCAGAATGCAGTCAGGTCACGCTTCATTTAACACACTTGACACACATTTGTGATAAAACCATAAACTGAAGGACAGAAGCCGAAATAATCGAAACACAAACCAACGCCCGGACAACAATAATCTACATGCATATAAACATTGCAATGTACTAAATATCTTAAACAAAGAAATATTCAAATATTTAATTGTACATTTAAAAAGTATACACATATAGTGTAGCAAATAGATATGGTAAAAAGAAAAATAATTTGTTAAAGATAGTTTTAAAAAACAAAACAGACGCCTGACGTTAAAAATATTTCTTTTAATAATAAAATAACACCTGTACTATAATAAGACTACAGCGAATAATTTTATTATTAAAAGAAATATTTTTTACGTCAGGCTCCTGTGTTTTAAATTACATTTAAAAAGTACATGTATAGATATGTTTTGAAGCTAATAAATATGGGGAAGATAAAATTATTGTTATAGATAGTTTTAAATTACATGTATATGAATTATAAAACTGTCATATAATATTACCCTCGTCAGCCAAGGAATACCTGCAACTCTCTGGGAGAGGATCGTTTACATTGTCCGTGGTTTGCGACGATGCAATGTTACAGAAAAAAGTGTGCATATATTTAACATAACAAATATTTGCATGTACACTCACCAAAATTTGTTTGATATAGGTTGATTTTTAATAAGCAATTCAATGAATTACTAGGGGTAATATAAAGTTTATTTAAGAAAACTAACGCGAACTGCAGAAAAGGTAAAAAGACTTTATGGGGTTTTTTTGTTAGATAGTTGACAGAATATTTAAAATATTTTCAAATCTTCGTAAATAAAAAGACCAATGATTTTTTTTTGGACAATATAATTTTTTTATTCTCTTGGCTCTTATTACAAGTAAACAGGAAACAATCCTTGGTTAAGTGATTACAAAGAGATGTATAATATTATCAAATAAAAGATATCAGCTAAATAGCAACCCTGTGCTTCATGGTTTTTTTTTAAAAAACATTTAAAAAATTACAATCTTATTAAATTTACGTGTTTTGAATCCGTTGCCTCTTCTCCAACAATGATATACGGCATTAAATATAATCTGATAACGAAAATTAATATAAATGTAATTCCGGTTTTTTCTCCCTCTCCCAAATACTGAATACTGCTCGATATATGTTGTGTTTATATGTGTGGAATTATACAATTGCTAGATATTAATAACACCAGAATTATCTGTCATTTGTTGGCTTAAGAATTCTCTCAGTGAACCATATACTTTTACAATAACTCTTTCTTTACCTTTTTAGAATCCGAAACCCTCTTACCTGTAAATCAACAAACTGTGCAAAAACCGAAACGGAACTCGCTGCTTCTATTTTATCTGTTTGTAATCTATTTGAAGTTCTAAAAGACAGACTGCAAAAACAAACACAATGAATTCTCTGCCATCTTCATCAGCATACCACAAAACGGATTAGGCGGATAAAACTGCTGTACTATATAAAACATCCTTAATGTCAGAGTATTCATAATTCGTAAAAAAGAAGAGCATTTTTTGAATTTTGAGACAATGTACTTTTTTTGCTTTGTTTCTTTCGATTAGTATCATAAGAATTCCAAATGCTTCTTTATTTTCTGATGGCAGCATGATGATAGGTATATATTGTGTCTACTAACGCATATATGAATATAATAATTTTAAAAAATTGTTACAGATTTATCAGAACGATGCAAAGGTTAAAAGTCATAAAGTAATAATAAGTTTTTGTATATATGAAAGTCGGAAAAATCTGCAACAGCATTGCAATTTTGTGTTTTATTCAACGACATTTAATTCCAATCTTTTTTTTATTTCCTGCACATTCTAAGGTAAACTGTATTTATTTCAAAATAAGGCAAGATATTGAGTTCATTAAATGTAAAATTAAAACCTTTTAAAGTTAATTTATGCTAGACAAATTTCTGCATCCGTTTTTACTTCTGCACAAAAACCTTTGTGCCTAAAATATATTCATTCACAAAAAATAAGGAAAAATATATAGAGTTCTTCGCAAAAAAAAACAACGAATTCCCTTCACGAATTCAGGTTGAAAGTCACAGTCACAAATAAAAGATCACGTGGATTTCGCATTAAAAACAACTTAAAAGTACCCGGGGGGCAAATTAGGCATCAAAGATGGTTCCTTTTTTTCATTACAGGTGTATTAATCAAGAGAGAGGACGTGTAAATGAATAAATCTTAAAATATTGTCCTGATATTGTTTTTAAGTATTCCTCAGTAAAATAAATTTGTGAATAATGAAATATAAGCCCCCATTAATGCAAATAATAAAATACGGTTTATCTTTTGACATTAAGTATTTGAGGCTTTAAGATTACAGTAGCACCGTTGTTGGAGTACTTCAAGGATCCCTTTCGGTCCATGTTTACTACCTGATTTATATCTGAAAGTTTGGTATCTTCGTAGGGAGTGCTTGTTGGTAAACTATTCAGTATATAAATATCAATAAGTCAGTTTTAAATGATAGCTTTTCATTTGAAATGTTTAAAGGGTGAAAGAAACCCAACATTACCAATTATGCCAAATTTTTAGAAACCCTGTTAAAAACACTCTTGAAATTGTGTCCGGTGTACCGTGCATCAATCGCAGTGATGATTTTTCTCTCTCGATATTTTGATCTGGAAAAGTTATCATAGGTTCCATACCACGTATTGACAACAAAACAGTCAGTCAGTTTGGTAACAACAAACAATAATACTTTTATTAAAGAATACAATCAACAGGTAGATCCTCTAGGAATCCTTGTCATCACAATCGTCCACTTTCTCGTTAATGACGTCATCCACTGCGTCATCTATTGCATCATCACTGTCAGAACTACCAATATCATTGCTCACGGGTTCTTCTACGAGAGGTTCCGAACTTTTATCGTCCGTGTTCGATTTCTCTTTCGTCTGTTGTGCGTGTCGCCATTTCATTCTTCGGTTTTGAAACCAAACTTTGACCTATAAAAACGAATAGTTTATTGGGAAGGTCAGAATAAAAAAATATCTCGAGCGTTGTTTAAAGTTGAAATTTAGCAAGCGTTTGTTTGGTTTTTTTAATTAAATAAATAATGAAAGCAATTAATAACATTTGGTTAAACAATTTTAATTATCATATTGGCATTTATTCCCCAGCATAACGCATGCATTCTGTTACTTATCGATCTATAAGTAATATTAAAAACACTTGTTTTGTTAATAAATATACGAGCGGTTTTGGCATATGGTCGTAGAAAACAATTTCCGTTTTATTTTAAGATATACATCTACAGCTTTAATGAAAATTGTGATAAACATTTTAACATGTTTTTTCAAATATTCATTAAAATATTAAGTTTTTTACTTACTGGGATTGTTTTAAAAATGCAAATAACCCCAAACTCCTACTATATCGTACTGAAATGTGCAGTTGTAAATTTATATGGTTTAATAAAATACTGTAGTAAACTTTGCAATGTAAAATAGAGTCATATATTTTTTGATTAAATACTACTAATTTTTAAATATTTTTTTTTATAATAAAGTAAAAAAAAAAAACGTTTGTAAAACGGAGCAACTATTTGTAAATGTTCTAACCCTGGCTCTGTACAATATATATTAATATTGAGGGACACATTGATAAACCAAGCACTTATTTAAAACGTCAATCAATTAAAGCTGTAATCAAGAAACTGTGTATTATTTAACTTTATTATGTACACAATTTTTTGGATACGTATGTATGTCGATAATGGAATGATAGCAGTGAAGGATTCAGATATGAACATTGAATTTATCAAAAAATTCATTTAATGATATTCCAAAAAATATGCAACTACTGCTAGAATTCAATTGAAAAAAAATAATTAAAAATAAAAGTTTATCGTTTTATTTTAAGAACGTGTATTTGTGCTTTACATTCACAAACTGCAAATTTAAATTGCTTTTTATTTTAAGTTTTTTAACTGTATCTAATTCCTGAAGATTTTGCGAGCATGTTGTATCATCTTTATCACTGGAAACATGAACGCACAGCACACAGAACAGAAACCCCGGGTCTCTGATCACCCAGTGTCCTTAGTACAGAACAGAAAGCCCGGGTCTCTGATCACCCAGTGTCCTCATACAGAACAGAAAGCCCGGATCTCTGATCACCCTGTGTCCTCATACAGAACAGAAAGCCCGGATCTCTGATCACCCAGTGTCCTCATACAGAACAGAAAGCCCGGGTCTCTGATCACCCAGTGTCCTCATACAGAACAGAAAGCCCGGATCTCTAATCACCCAGTGTCCTTAGTAACTTGATGCACCCATTTCTCAATAAGTTCAGAGCAGTATATACCTTTTTTTTCATCAAAATTGAAATTTGAATTTAAAAGCTGATTAATTTTCTATTTAATTTAGTTTGTCATTTAATTTATTTTCAAAAAGAAATAAAACAAACAAATGATAAAAAATATCAGTTTAAAAAAATAATTAATTTTGAAAAAAAGAAAGAAAAAGATGTAAATTATACAGTCGATCCATTGGAAACAAACATTTATCCTAACCTGTGCGTCGGTCAGACCCAACATGGCGGCCAGTTGCCGTCTGTCTGGTTTTGTGACGTATTTTTGGACCTCGAATCTCTTCTCCAGTCCCTTCCGCTGGAGATTTGAAAACACAGCACGTGACCAAGACCGCTTCCTTTTGGAGTGGTGTCCCAAACTGACGTCATCATTGAGAATTGAGTAGGGCCCTAAAATGATGAGTTTAATTTTTAACTTTTTATCAAATATGAATAGTTATTAAAATTTATTGAATAACGGTCTCTGATATTTTTTTTAAGATGAATTAAACAAATATATTACACTAATTCATTTCATCGTGTGTAATTATTTCATGATGTTTTCCCAGTTTTGTATTTAATTTACCATTGTAATAATCTTGCTACTATAAGCTGATTTGTGTTTACTTATACTGAACTTACATGCATGACATTGCATGTATATTTATTTTAAGACAATCTTTAATTTATACTTTAAAAGTTCGTTTTTCATTGCGTTTTAAAAAAAATCCACAGAACCTCTGATAATCATAATTTAATATGCATTTTTATTTCCCATCGCCCCAGAGAAATGAAGTTTATCAGAAGTCGTAAATAAACATTTATTTCATCACCCCATTAACCGTGCATTATCGGAATAACTCCGAGATCTCGTGATCTGCGAGATTGAAAACAGCACTACTTGCTTAATCTTAATATTGATCGGCGGATAATCCTCTACAATATAAAACCAAGCCTACGTCCTTACATTAACTCATTCACAACGTAAGAAAAAAAATATAGTGATCCATAGAAAGAAATTTTTGGTCATTTGTTTGAAATTAATCGAAATTAGTTCTAAAAATTTTATAATAAAAAATATATAATTTTCTAAAAGTTATTATAATATGTTGTAAAAATAGAAATAAATTTAAATTTAGTGATGTTAACTACAACAAAAGAGTCGTAAACATGTCTAAATAATTTAGTTCAACTATTGTTTACCACAACTTTATATTATTTTGTTACTTATTGTTCAATCTGCAGACAAAAAGACATAAAATGTTTTTAAAAAATGCAAAAACATTTTTAAAATGTATTACAGATTTACCTATATTAGTTATTAATGATTCGATATTGGTTTAGTTATTAAAACAGGTATATTTGAGGTGAGATGTGGACACACCTCCCCTACCTGGCAGTGAGTCGAGGCCCGAGGACGAGGCTAGAGAGTAGTGGGGGGTGGGGAGGCTGGGTAGGAGTCCCTGAGATGTGAACATCCCGCCCCGGGGGTAGAAGGGAATGCTCTGACTCTCACACCCACAAGAACCGCCCCCAGGGTAGCGAGCTAGCATCTTGTCGTCTGAAAAAAGAAAAAGAAATGATCAATACTACGAAAAAATACACAAATATAAAATTGGTGGATTTGCAATTCATTAATAGAAAATTAATCAGGAGACAATACCACTTAATTAACTGCATAAAACAGCGGATTATATTCAAAAGAATTAGATACACTCACCCTTTTCGTCGGACTTCTTTCCGAATTCCTCTGACAAGATAGCACTAATTCCAAACTTGAGTTGTTTAGGGGGTCTTTGCTCACTACTTCTAGGGGAATCTGACACAAAACTATGGACCCGCTTAGAAGTACAGAAGGCCTGGAGTGGCCCCAGGGCCGACTGGGTCCGACACCCCGCCCCACCCGGCGAGGGATCGGTCAGTTTGTACATGGGAAAAGAGAGAGAAGGGTTTTGAACGTCCAAAATGTCGGAGATCCGAAATGAGGGATTCTTCCGTGACACAGCAGCCAGTGAACTGTTGAGGTGGGGAAAAGCCCAGATCGCTCCGGGGTAGGGGGATAAAAACGCGCCAGTGGAAAACATTGTCACACACGGGCTCGGTCCTAGGTCCAGGCAGAAAAAGGTGACGCTGACAACATCGGAACGTAATTCCCAGCGGTCACAGAGGATCTCATGTAATGTGAGCAAGGGTCAGAATGCTGCTTAAACGATGTTTAAATATTAGGATTTTTCGCTATTCTGAGAAAATAGAAAGTTAGAAAGCTGTTTATCTCGTCAAAAGAACGAGATAATATCGGCGATATGATTGGCTCATCGCGTGTGTTAATGTCACAACTGGGGCTTAATTCAACCAATGATGTGCAAGCATGAAGGGAGATAAGAAAAACCACCCAAAACGACGCTTTCAATGAAGATTTTAACAAAAAACCGATTCCAGATGTATAATATCTGCAGATGTATCGAAATGTTTTTCACAGAATTAATTTTTTAATTCATTTTATTGATGACATAATCATGGTCTGAATGAATGGATTTTGCAGTGAATTCATAGAGCGCAGATAAAAACCGGAAAAATGTGGAAATACGATCAAAGTGCAATTAAATCAGTCACTAATGAACCGTTTTGTTTCACTAAAATAGACACCAAAGCAAAATAGATCGTTTTATAATTTTTACAATTGTGTAGCAATTTATAACTTTTTAGCGATATAAAATAATTTCGTTAACTTTTAAGTTAAAGTCGGAGAAAGTTGGCGCACGTGCGGGAGAAAGCCGATAAAAATGTCACTATTCTTTCCTTCGCAGCCCCGGCGATAAAGAACTACATCAGAATCTGGGAGGATTATCACCGTGGTAGATACAGAACTTATCATTACATACAACTTGAATCCCATGCCTCATTTCCACCCCACCGCAGACTGAGGACACGGCGAGAGAGGCAAGAAAACATGTTCATTCCAACGTCACCGTAAAAACGCAAGTCTCGTCAAATCTCCTGCAGATAAGAGAAGATAGCGAGATTTTATGCTCTTTTTCGGAATTTTTAGAGTGGAAGTTGTTCTTATATTTTAATTAGAAACCAAACAATAATTTAAAAACTCATTCGAGATATTTATTGCCATGCAGTATCAAAATGATTATATGCATATTTTTACATAAAAAAAAAATTAATACACAAAATGTCGTAAAGAAAATAGAGAAACTTAATTTAAAAAAAAAACCCAATCTTTATCTACTGTAAGTATGATACATTACAAAATATGCTTTGTGCAAATTATTATTCTATACATTGCCGTTAATATTATTTGACGTAAAAGTAGTGGCCCAGAACAAAATATTTTTCGAGTTTAAAAGAAAATTTACATAATAAATTTATTGTAAAATATAAGACACTTTATGCCAATATATAAAATCAAATACTGTGTCATGTTTAAAATATCACCGTTTCAAATATATTTTCTCGTTGTATCAATTGAGATCGAAATTGAATAATTGATTACACAGAATGATGTTTTCCCCAGCACTACGTGCCCTGTTCTGTGATACCTTCACAAAGTTTCTCTCTGTGTTTGATTAAGGAGTCTGATGGTCAACAAATTAACCATCAGATCTACCTTAGATTTTTAATATGATTTGTTGAGCTTTAAACTGTTATTTAGTCAAGAAAATTCCACAAATTTTAGCTCTAAAATGTGAATGTTTTCTATGTCTTAATACAGAGCTCTTCTTCTTAAGGAGATTAATAAAGTCTAAAAATGGCCACGGCCATCCAACCCTCTTAATCAAAGGACTACATTGTACTAGCATATATATACAGCATGATAATGATAATGCTAAACATTTCACTTCATGTATTAAAGGGGCATGGTCACGATTTTGGTCAAAAATTAGTTTTCCGATTTGAATGTTTTCAATGGTTCAGTAAGGCATTTTTAATAGGCAATCAAAATTTGAGTGTAATTCGTTGAGTTATAAGCGAGTTACAAAGCTTACAATTCTTTGCAATGTAAACAAAGCGTTTGTTTACATTTTGAATGTTGAAGTGAAAACTCCAGTTTGAAACCTAAAATGATTGTAGTAAATGTTAGGATCTGTTTATTTATGCTTAAAATGAATAAGAAGATGGAAAAATCAGCTTGTAACACAACTTTTACTGGTAAATTGAACTTATGTAAACAAAAACAGGGCACGAGCCTTGTTTACATGGCAAAGAATTGTGAGCCCTGTATCTTGCTTATAACTTTACTACTGACTCTCAAATTTTATGTGGTCATTGGAAATGCATTCCTAAAGCATTGTAAATAATCAAACCAGAAAAATAGAATTTGACCAAAATCGTGACCACGCCCCTTTAAGGTTTACTTTGCACATATACAGGATAGAAGGTTCATTATAAATCCAGCAGGCATGTTCACGAAACTTTCCTAAGTTATGACCTAAGTGTGTTCCTAAGATATGACTTAGGAAAAAAGTTAGGAACCTCCTAAGATTAACTTAGGACACGTCTTAAGATGTAGCTCGACGGTAACTTAGGAACATCTTAAGTTAGGATATCCTAACCTTCTACAACTATTCTTATTTTTCACATTTATTCGTACAAATCGAATTTGAGAGACTTTTGTAGGGATTAACCATTCAACATTTTGCAAAAGAAAATTGTACGTTTCGGTAGTTAACACAATAGGCCTTAAACCAGTCATTTTAATGTATTCATTAAAAAAAAATACATTTACCTAAATGTATATCAGTGTCCAAAAACAATTGAATTTAAAAAAAGAAAAAAAAAAAAAAAGAAAAGAAAAAAAACAAACCACAAGAAAAAATAACCCCCTCCCCCCAGAAATCCAAATGACTGCTATTTTTTTTTTAAAGAAAATATGTATCAGGACATAATTGGCTTACAAGCGAATAAATATTTAAACAACACGTGTGCATTCTTTGAGTGTAGATTAACATTTGATAATCTTGTCATTCAAGCACATTTAATACATAAACACGCACTTTTCATAGAATTTAAAATTACAAGTAGAATCACACACGTACAAACACAACAATTAATTAATTTCCCTTTAATCCGCAATATATAAAATACACGAACATTTTTTAAAATAAGAAATAAGTTGTAATTTATCTCGAAAATACATTAATAATACAGTTTATTTAACATTAAGATTTTTTTAAAGATTATTTTTTCAGAATGAAGTTATAGAAATTAAGAATGGTCACGCATGACTTATATAAACCGATGTAAATTTACTTTTTATCCAAGGACATTTGAATATTTTCCTAAAGTAATCAAAACAATGAATGTAACTCACTTAGTATAAAATGTAGATATTAAAAAAAAGTGAATAATTTTCATTCGCCAAACAGAGACAGTGTTGTTTGCGAAAAAAAAAAATAAAATGCTTAATTTGTCAGCTTCTGGCAGGCTTGTATTAACGGGGAAGGTGGTGAGATTTCGGGATCCCTCTCTAAATAATTTTGTTAAAATGAACATACATGATAGAATAAATGAATATGAACACGCCTACCCCTCCCCCCCCCCCCCCCGGATTGGGAATTAGAGTTTGTCGGAAATGCTGGAACTGTAGAAAATATTGCTTTATTCTACCGGTTTTAAGAAAAACCTTCACAGCATTCCCAATATCCCCAAAAACGTAAATTTAAAGCTTTAGGATGGTCGTAGGACAAGGTAAGTGATGTCCTAAAGTTAGGACAAAGTTATGGCGGTTCCTAAATTTTAGGAGAGCTTCGAGAAACAGACTTAAGACTAAAACGTATCCTAAGATGTACTTAGGACCCACCATAGTCCTAAGTCCTAACATGCCTGCAGATTCCCTCAGTTGAGCGCAATCTTAAAAATAGGACATCATTAATTTTTTTTTGAACAGTTTTGCATAAAATTGCTTATACAAGCAGTTATAAAACATTGTTTTACCAAAGATGCAACTATTTAATCGGTCCTCCAAATCAATGACTGACAGAAAGATCTGGTGTGTTCAGATTATTCCACAGAAAAAAGGTCAAGAAAAATGAACATTCTCGTCACATTTTCAATGTATTGCACTCAAAGCATTGTCATATTGTAAATATTGAATTTACTGGGTTCGTGTAAATACATAATTTAAAATACGACAACGTTGTCATATTGAATATTTTGTATAGTTACACCTAGTTATTTTAAAATTTACAATATATACAGCATTATTTTTGTCATTGCATGCAATTGCTTGCAAATAAATAAGACAAATGGATGAAAAATCAAATTTTATGTCAAACTGATACATAATATTGACTCAAAATAACATATTCGAAGCAGATTTAAAAATGTTGATTCACGAGGGTCAAATTGTGGTCATTTCAATCGTTTTTACAGCAGCAATTTGTTCATGATACAAACTTATTGTTGTCTGATTTGTCCATGAATTAAAAATTCAAAAACAGCAACACTCCAAAACTCATTATTACAAATCCTGATTGATAATAAATTATCAAGGTTTTAGTTTTGTTTTTTACAATTTGTATTCTAGTTTTTGCTATGTTCAATTTGTTTTTAAATCAAGCAGAAATAATTTTCTGTTTCGTCTTCAAGTTACTTTTTTTTAAATGGATCTATGTTTTTGTTATTTCCTTCTTTATGTTTTTCTATTCTGACATCGTCGATGAAGTCTAATTACATAAATCGGTAAGCAAGTATCTGTACAACAAAATGTAAAATTCTTTTAGTGAACATAATAATAGGTTTTCCAAGTTCGTATACTTGTTTATACATGTATGTTGAGAAGCAATTGTATTCAATACATGGATATGTTCGTCAACTTAATTGTATACTCTTAAATTAATAAACAAACGAACTTATAACTAAAAGAAAATGATGACATTATACTCAATACTGATAAATACAAGAAAATGATGACATTATATTTATCAAATATAGAAATGGAAAATGAAAAAAAAAATCAATTTGATTTCGATTTTCAATTTGAAAGCGGCAATGAGTAAAAGCGCATTGTTGGTTTCCTAGGTTATACCTTGAAATGATTAATAGGCTATCAAAAAAGGCACGCGCTGTATGTTTCATTATTTGATTGACATTTTGGCATAAATCATCTTTCTTAATACACAGTTGATGAGGCAGTTGAGTATATGTGTACTTAGTATGCCAACCACACAGAAACGGAGAGAATTTAATTCCTAATAAGTAATTCTTACAATCAGCTACACAGTAATTGAAATGGATTAATACAAGCAGCATTCTAATAATTTAGATGATTTTAATATGAATGGTATTCTTACAAAAGTGTACAGTTTAAATGGATTAATATAAACAGCCATAAAACGAAATGTGATAAAACTGCTGATGTAATGTTTATAAGCGTTATCGCAGCCAAATCCCACAGCTAGAATACCAAGAAACAGAAGTGATTGAAAACACTTGGAGATTGAATCGTCTTGATCATGCTTACTGGTAAATAACTGTGTGACAATGACAAGAAAAGGGTAAAGCGATCAC